>OZ014522.1:60991135-61383135 GCA_963966055.1 Lathyrus aphaca | reverse complement strand
TTTAGATCCTTCCTATATGTTACTAGGGAAGGTTGTGATGAAAGTCCATGCAAAAAATCATCTGAAAATTTGATTCTACGGAACTTTTCGAAATGCAAGTTTCGGTCAAAAAATCGTAATATATTATACACAAGTTTATACTAGTTTTTCTCAAAAAATCAAATTAAATCGAGGACTATACGAAACAATACAAAACTCTTCAGATCCTTCCTATATGTTACAAGGGAAGGTTATGATGGAAGTCCTTGCAAAAAATCATCTGAAAATTTGATTCTACGAAACTTATCGAAATGCAAGTTTTGGTCGAAAAATCGTAATATATTATACACAAGTTTATACTTGTTTTGCTCAAAAAATCAAATTAAATCAAGGAATATACGAAAAGATATAAATCTTTTCAGATCCTTCCTATATGTTACGAGGGAAGTTTATGATTGAAGTCCATGCAAAAAATCATCTGAAAATTTGATTCTACGAAACTTTTCGAAATGCAAGTTTCGGTCAAAAATCGTAATATATTATACACAAGTTTATACTAGTTTTGCTCAAAAAATCAAATTAAATCGAGGTCTAAACAAAACGATACAAAGCTCTTCAGATCCTTCCTATATGTTACGAGGGAAGGTTATGATGGAAGTCCATGCAAAAAATCATCTGAAAATTTATTCTACGAAACTTTTCGAAAGGCATGTTTCGGTCAAAAAATCATAATATATTATACACAAGTTTATACTAGTTTTGCTCCAAAAAAAAATTAAATTGAGGACTATACGAAACGATATAAAACTTTTCAGATCCTTCCTATATGTTACGAGGGAAGATTATTATGGAAGTCCATACAAAAAATCATATGAAAATATGATTCTACGAAACTTTTCGAAATGCATGTTCCGGTCGAAATATCGTAATATATTATACACAAGTTTATACTTGTTTTACTCAAAAAATAAAATTAAATCGAGGACTTTACAAAACGATATAACTCTTTTCAGATCCTTCCTATATGTTACGAGGGAAGGTTATGATGGAAGTCCATGCAAAAAATCATCTGAAAATTTTATTCTACGAAACTTTTTCGAAATGCATGTTTCGGTAAAAAAATCGTAATATATTATACACAAGTTTATAATAATTTTACTTAAAAAATCAAATTAAATCGAGGACTATACGAAACGATATAAAACTTTTCAGATCATTCCTATATGTTACTAGGGAAGGGTATGATGGAAGCCCAGGCAAATAATCATTTGAAAATTTGATTCTACGAAACTTTTTGAAATGCAAGTTTCGGTCGAAAAATCGTAATATATTATACACAAGTTTCTACTAGTTTTGCCCAAAAAATCAAATTAATCGAGGACTATACGAAACGATATAAAACTTTTCAGATCCTTTCTATTTATTACGAGGGAAGGTTATGATGGAAGTCCATGCAAAAAATCATATGAAAATTTGATTCTACGAAACTTTTCGAAATGCAAGTTTCTGTCAAAAAATCGTAATATATTATACCCAAGTTTATACTTATTTTGCTCAAAAAATCAAATTAAATCGAGGACTATACGAAACGATATAAATCTTTTCAGATCCTTTATATATGTTACGAGGGAAGGTTATGATGGAAGTCCATGCAAAAAATCATCTGAAAATTTGATTCAACGAAACTTTTCGAAATGCTAGTTTCGGTCAAAATATCGTAATATATTATACACAAGTTTATACTAGTTTTGCTCAAAAAATCAAATTAAATCGAGGACTATACGAAACGATACAAAGCTTTTCAGATCCTTCCTATATGTTACGAGAGAAGGATATGATGGAAGTTCATGCAAAAAATCATATAATAATTTGATTCTACGAAACTTTTCGAAATGCAAGTTTTGGTCAAAAAAATCGTAATATATTATACACATGTTTATACTAGTTTTGCTCAAAAAATCAAATTAAATCGAGGACTAAACAAAACGATACAAAGCTCTTTAGATCCTTCCTATATGTTACGAGGGAAGGTTATGATGGAAGCCCATGCAAAAAATCATATGAAAATTTGATTCTACGAAACTTTTTGAAATGCAAGTTTCGGTCGAAAAATCGTAATATATTATACACAAGTTTCTACTAGTTTTGCCCAAAAAATCAAATTAATCGAGGACTATACGAAACGATATAAAACTTTTCAGATCCTTTCTATATATTACGAGGGAAGGTTATGATGGAAGTCCATGCAAAAACTCATGAAAATTTGATTCTACGAAACTTTTCGAAATGCAAATTTCTGTCAAAAAATCGTAATATATTATACACAAGTTTATACTAGTTTTGCTCAAAAAATCAAATTAAATCGAGGACTATACGAAACGATACAAAGCTTTTCAGATCCTTCCATATGTTACGAGGGAAGTATATGATGGAAGTTCATGCAAAAAATCATCTGAAAATTTGATTCTACAAAATTTTTCGAAATGCAAGTTTCGGTCAAAAAATCGTAATATATTATACACAAGTTTATACTAGTTTTGCTCAAAAAATCAAATTAAATCGAGGACTATACGAAACGATACAAAGCTTTTCAGATCCTTCCTATATGTTACGAGAGAAGGATATGATGGAAGTTCATGCAAAAAATCATATGAAAATTTGATTCGAATCAACTTTTAGAAATCCAAGTTTTGGTCAAAAAAATCGTAATATATTATACACAAGTTTATACTAGTTTTGCTCAAAAAATCAAATTAAATCGAGGACTAAACAAAACGACACAAAGCTTTTCAGATCCTTCCTATATGTTACGAGGGAAGGTTATGATGGAAGTCCATGCAAAAAATCATATGAAATTTTATTCTACGAAACTTATCGAAATGCATGTTTCGGTAAAAAAATCGTATTATATTATACACAAGTTTATACTAGTTTTTCCCAAAAAAACAAATTAAATTGAGGACTATACGAAAGGATATAAAACTTTTCAGATCCTTCCTATATGTTACGAGGGAAGGTTATGATGGAAGTCCATGCAAAAAATCATATGAAAATTTGATTCTACGAAACTTTTCGAAATGCAAGTTTTGGTCAAAAAATCGTAATATATTATACCCAAGTTTATACTTATTTTGCTCAAAAAATCAAATTAAATCAAGGACTATACGAAATGATATAAATATTTTTAGATCCTTCCTATATGTTACGAGGGAAGGTTGTGATGAAAGTCCATGCAAAAAATCATCTGAAAATTTGATTCTACGGAACTTTTCTAAATGCAAGTTTCGGTCAAAAAATCGTAATATATTATACACAAGTTTATACTAGTTTTGCTCAAAAAATCAAATTAAATCGAGGACTATACGAAACGATACAAAACTCTTCAGATCCTTCCTATATGTTACAAGGGAAGGTTATGATGGAAGTCCTTGCAAAAAATCATCTGAAAATTTGATTCTACGAAACTTATCGAAATGCAAGTTTTGGTCGAAAAATCGTAATATATTATACACAAGTTTGTACTTGTTTTGCTCAAAAAATCAACTTAAATCAAGGAATATAAGAAAAGATATAAATCTTTTCAGATCCTTCCTATATGTTACGAGGGAAGTTTATGATTGAAGTCCATGCAAAAAATCATCTGAAAATTTGATTCTACGAAACTTTTCGAAATGCAAGTTTCGGTCAAAAATCGTAATATATTATACAAAAGTTTATACTAGTTTTGCTCAAAAAATCAAATTAAATCGAGGTCTAAACAAAACGATACAAAGCTCTTCAGATCCTTCCTATATGTTACGAGGGAAGGTTATGATGGAAGTCCATGCAAAAAATCATCTGAAAATTTATTCTACGAAACTTTTCGAAATGCATGTTTCGGTCAAAAAATCATAATATATTATACACAAGTTTATACTAGTTTTGCTCCAAAAAAAAATTAAATTGAGGACTATACGAAACGATACAAAACTCTTCAGATCCTTCCTATATGTTACGAGGGAAGATTATTATGGAAGTCCATACAAAAAATCATATGAAAATATGATTCTACGAAACTTTTCGAAATGCATGTTTCGGTCGAAATATCGTAATATATTATACACAAGTTTATACTTGTTTTACTCAAAAAATAAAATTAAATCGAGGACTTTACAAAACGATATAACTCTTTTCAGATCCTTCCTATATGTTACGAGGGAAGGTTATGATGGAAGTCCATGCAAAAAATCATCTGAAAATTTTATTCTACGAAACTTTTTCGAAATGCATGTTTCGGTAAAAAAATCGTAATATATTATACACAAGTTTATACTAATTTTACTTAAAAAGTCAAATTAAATCGAGGACTATACGAAACGATATAAAACTTTTCAGATCATTCCTATATGTTACTAGGGAAGGGTATGATGGAAGCCCAGGCAAATAATCATTTGAAAATTTGATTCTACGAAACTTTTTGAAATGCAAGTTTCGGTCGAAAAATCGTAATATATTATACACAAGTTTCTACTAGTTTTGCCCAAAAAATCAAATTAATCGAGGACTATACGAAACGATATAAAACTTTTCAGATCCTTTCTATTTATTACGAGGGAAGGTTATGATGGAAGTCCATGCAAAAAATCATATGAAAATTTGATTCTACGAAACTTTTCGAAATGCAAGTTTCTGTCAAAAAATCGTAATATATTATACCCAAGTTTATACTTATTTTGCTCAAAAAATCAAATTAAATCGAGGACTATACGAAACGATATAAATCTTTTCAGATCCTTTATATATGTTACGAGGGAAGGTTATGATGGAAGTCCATGCAAAAAATCATCTGAAAATTTGATTCAACGAAACTTTTCGAAATGCTAGTTTCGGTCAAAATATCGTAATATATTATACACAAGTTTATACTAGTTTTGCTCAAAAAATCAAATTAAATCGAGGACTATACGAAACGATACAAAGCTTTTCAGATCCTTCCTATATGTTACGAGAGAAGGATATGATGGAAGTTCATGCAAAAAATCATATAATAATTTGATTCTACGAAACTTTTCGAAATGCAAGTTTTGGTCAAAAAAATCGTAATATATTATACACATGTTTATACTAGTTTTGCTCAAAAAATCAAATTAAATCGAGGACTAAACAAAACGATACAAAGCTCTTTAGATCCTTCCTATATGTTACGAGGGAAGGTTATGATGGAAGCCCATGCAAAAAATCATATGAAAATTTGATTCTACGAAACTTTTTGAAATGCAAGTTTCGGTCGAAAAATCGTAATATATTATACACAAGTTTCTACTAGTTTTGCCCAAAAAATCAAATTAATCGAGGACTATACGAAACGATATAAAACTTTTCAGATCCTTTCTATATATTACGAGGGAAGGTTATGATGGAAGTCCATGCAAAAACTCATGAAAATTTGATTCTACGAAACTTTTCGAAATGCAAATTTCTGTCAAAAAATCGTAATATATTATACACAAGTTTATACTAGTTTTGCTCAAAAAATCAAATTAAATCGAGGACTATACGAAACGATACAAAGCTTTTCAGATCCTTCCATATGTTACGAGGGAAGTATATGATGGAAGTTCATGCAAAAAATCATCTGAAAATTTGATTCTACAAAATTTTTCGAAATGCAAGTTTCGGTCAAAAAATCGTAATATATTATACACAAGTTTATACTAGTTTTGCTCAAAAAATCAAATTAAATCGAGGACTATACGAAACGATACAAAGCTTTTCAGATCCTTCCTATATGTTACGAGAGAAGGATATGATGGAAGTTCATGCAAAAAATCATATGAAAATTTGATTCGAATCAACTTTTAGAAATCCAAGTTTTGGTCAAAAAAATCGTAATATATTATACACAAGTTTATACTAGTTTTGCTCAAAAAATCAAATTAAATCGAGGACTAAACAAAACGACACAAAGCTTTTCAGATCCTTCCTATATGTTACGAGGGAAGGTTATGATGGAAGTCCATGCAAAAAATCATATGAAATTTTATTCTACGAAACTTATCGAAATGCATGTTTCGGTAAAAAAATCGTATTATATTATACACAAGTTTATACTAGTTTTTCCCAAAAAAACAAATTAAATTGAGGACTATACGAAAGGATATAAAACTTTTCAGATCCTTCCTATATGTTACGAGGGAAGGTTATGATGGAAGTCCATGCAAAAAATCATATGAAAATTTGATTCTACGAAACTTTTCGAAATGCAAGTTTTGGTCAAAAAATCGTAATATATTATACCCAAGTTTATACTTATTTTGCTCAAAAAATCAAATTAAATCAAGGACTATACGAAATGATATAAATATTTTTAGATCCTTCCTATATGTTACGAGGGAAGGTTGTGATGAAAGTCCATGCAAAAAATCATCTGAAAATTTGATTCTACGGAACTTTTCTAAATGCAAGTTTCGGTCAAAAAATCGTAATATATTATACACAAGTTTATACTAGTTTTGCTCAAAAAATCAAATTAAATCGAGGACTATACGAAACGATACAAAACTCTTCAGATCCTTCCTATATGTTACAAGGGAAGGTTATGATGGAAGTCCTTGCAAAAAATCATCTGAAAATTTGATTCTACGAAACTTATCGAAATGCAAGTTTTGGTCGAAAAA
Source organism: Lathyrus aphaca (assembly GCA_963966055.1). Taxonomy (NCBI): domain Eukaryota; kingdom Viridiplantae; phylum Streptophyta; class Magnoliopsida; order Fabales; family Fabaceae; genus Lathyrus; species Lathyrus aphaca. The sequence continues at coordinate 61,376,500 of OZ014522.1, read as the reverse complement.
TCGTAATATATTATACACAAGTTTGTACTTGTTTTGCTCAAAAAATCAACTTAAATCAAGGAATATAAGAAAAGATATAAATCTTTTCAGATCCTTCCTATATGTTACGAGGGAAGTTTATGATTGAAGTCCATGCAAAAAATCATCTGAAAATTTGATTCTACGAAACTTTTCGAAATGCAAGTTTCGGTCAAAAATCGTAATATATTATACAAAAGTTTATACTAGTTTTGCTCAAAAAATCAAATTAAATCGAGGTCTAAACAAAACGATACAAAGCTCTTCAGATCCTTCCTATATGTTACGAGGGAAGGTTATGATGGAAGTCCATGCAAAAAATCATCTGAAAATTTATTCTACGAAACTTTTCGAAATGCATGTTTCGGTCAAAAAATCATAATATATTATACACAAGTTTATACTAGTTTTGCTCCAAAAAAAAATTAAATTGAGGACTATACGAAACGATACAAAACTCTTCAGATCCTTCCTATATGTTACGAGGGAAGATTATTATGGAAGTCCATACAAAAAATCATATGAAAATATGATTCTACGAAACTTTTCGAAATGCATGTTTCGGTCGAAATATCGTAATATATTATACACAAGTTTATACTTGTTTTACTCAAAAAATAAAATTAAATCGAGGACTTTACAAAACGATATAACTCTTTTCAGATCCTTCCTATATGTTACGAGGGAAGGTTATGATGGAAGTCCATGCAAAAAATCATCTGAAAATTTTATTCTACGAAACTTTTTCGAAATGCATGTTTCGGTAAAAAAATCGTAATATATTATACACAAGTTTATACTAATTTTACTTAAAAAGTCAAATTAAATCGAGGACTATACGAAACGATATAAAACTTTTCAGATCATTCCTATATGTTACTAGGGAAGGGTATGATGGAAGCCCAGGCAAATAATCATTTGAAAATTTGATTCTACGAAACTTTTTGAAATGCAAGTTTCGGTCGAAAAATCGTAATATATTATACACAAGTTTCTACTAGTTTTGCCCAAAAAATCAAATTAATCGAGGACTATACGAAACGATATAAAACTTTTCAGATCCTTTCTATTTATTACGAGGGAAGGTTATGATGGAAGTCCATGCAAAAAATCATATGAAAATTTGATTCTACGAAACTTTTCGAAATGCAAGTTTCTGTCAAAAAATCGTAATATATTATACCCAAGTTTATACTTATTTTGCTCAAAAAATCAAATTAAATCGAGGACTATACGAAACGATATAAATCTTTTCAGATCCTTTATATATGTTACGAGGGAAGGTTATGATGGAAGTCCATGCAAAAAATCATCTGAAAATTTGATTCAACGAAACTTTTCGAAATGCTAGTTTCGGTCAAAATATCGTAATATATTATACACAAGTTTATACTAGTTTTGCTCAAAAAATCAAATTAAATCGAGGACTATACGAAACGATACAAAGCTTTTCAGATCCTTCCTATATGTTACGAGAGAAGGATATGATGGAAGTTCATGCAAAAAATCATATAATAATTTGATTCTACGAAACTTTTCGAAATGCAAGTTTTGGTCAAAAAAATCGTAATATATTATACACATGTTTATACTAGTTTTGCTCAAAAAATCAAATTAAATCGAGGACTAAACAAAACGATACAAAGCTCTTTAGATCCTTCCTATATGTTACGAGGGAAGGTTATGATGGAAGCCCATGCAAAAAATCATATGAAAATTTGATTCTACGAAACTTTTTGAAATGCAAGTTTCGGTCGAAAAATCGTAATATATTATACACAAGTTTCTACTAGTTTTGCCCAAAAAATCAAATTAATCGAGGACTATACGAAACGATATAAAACTTTTCAGATCCTTTCTATATATTACGAGGGAAGGTTATGATGGAAGTCCATGCAAAAACTCATGAAAATTTGATTCTACGAAACTTTTCGAAATGCAAATTTCTGTCAAAAAATCGTAATATATTATACACAAGTTTATACTAGTTTTGCTCAAAAAATCAAATTAAATCGAGGACTATACGAAACGATACAAAGCTTTTCGGATCCTTCCATATGTTACGAGGGAAGTATATGATGGAAGTCCATGCAAAAAATCATCTGAAAATTTGATTCTACAAAATTTTTCGTAATGCAAGTTTCGGTCAAAAAATCGTAATATATTATACACAAGTTTATACTAGTTTTGCTCAAAAAATCAAATTAAATCGAGGACTATACGAAACGATACAAAGCTTTTCAGATCCTTCCTATATGTTACGAGAGAAGGATATGATGGAAGTTCATTCAAAAAATCATATGAAAATTTGATTCGAAGCAACTTTTAGAAATGCAAGTTTTGGTCAAAAAAATCGTAATATATTATACACAAGTTTATACTAGTTTTGCTCAAAAAATCAAATTAAATCGAGGACTAAACAAAACGACACAAAGCTTTTCAGATCCTTCCTATATGTTACGAGGGAAGGTTATGATGGAAGTCCATGCAAAAAATCATATGAAATTTTATTCTACGAAACTTATCGAAATGCATGTTTCGGTAAAAAAATCGTATTATATTATACACAAGTTTATACTAGTTTTTCCCAAAAAAACAAATTAAATTGAGGACTATACGAAAGGATATAAAACTTTTCAGATCCTTCCTATATGTTACGAGGGAAGGTTATGATGGAAGTCCATGCAAAAAATCATATGAAAATTTGATTCTACGAAACTTTTCGAAATGCAAGTTTTGGTCAAAAAATCGTAATATATTATACCCAAGTTTATACTTATTTTGCTCAAAAAATCAAATTAAATCAAGGACTATACGAAACGATATAAATCTTTTTAGATCCTTCCTATATGTTACGAGGGAAGGTTGTGATGAAAGTCCATGCAAAAAATCATCTGAAAATTTGATTCTACGGAACTTTTCTAAATGCAAGTTTCGGTCAAAAAATCGTAATATATTATACACAAGTTTATACTAGTTTTGCTCAAAAAATCAAATTAAATCGAGGACTATACGAAACGATACAAAACTCTTCAGATCCTTCCTATATGTTACAAGGGAAGGTTATGATGGAAGTCCTTGCAAAAAATCATCTGAAAATTTGATTCTACGAAACTTATCGAAATGCAAGTTTTGGTCGAAAAATCGTAATATATTATACACAAGTTTATACTTGTTTTGCTCAAAAAATCAAATTAAATCAAGGAATATAAGAAAAGATATAAATCTTTTCAGATCCTTCCTATATGTTACGAGGGAAGTTTATGATTGAAGTCCATGCAAAAAATCATCTGAAAATTTGATTCTACGAAACTTTTCGAAATGCAAGTTTCGGTCAAAAATCGTAATATATTATACAAAAGTTTATACTAGTTTTGCTCAAAAAATCAAATTAAATCGAGGTCTAAACAAAACGATACAAAGCTCTTCAGATCCTTCCTATATGTTACGAGGGAAGGTTATGATGGAAGTCCATGCAAAAAATCATCTGAAAATTTATTCTACGAAACTTTTCGAAATGCATGTTTCGGTCAAAAAATCATAATATATTATACACAAGTTTATACTAGTTTTGCTCCAAAAAAAAATTAAATTGAGGACTATACGAAACGATACAAAACTCTTCAGATCCTTCCTATATGTTACGAGGGAAGATTATTATGGAAGTCCATACAAAAAATCATATGAAAATATGATTCTACGAAACTTTTCGAAATGCATGTTTCGGTCGAAATATCGTAATATATTATACACAAGTTTATACTTGTTTTACTCAAAAAATAAAATTAAATCGAGGACTTTACAAAACGATATAACTCTTTTCAGATCCTTCCTATATGTTATGAGGGAAGGTTATGATGGAAGTCCATGCAAAAAATCATCTGAAAATTTTATTCTACGAAACTTTTTCGAAATGCATGTTTCGGTAAAAAAATCGTAATATATTATACACAAGTTTATACTAATTTTACTTAAAAAGTCAAATTAAATCGAGGACTATACGAAACGATATAAAACTTTTCAGATCATTCCTATATGTTACTAGGGAAGGGTATGATGGAAGCCCAGGCAAATAATCATTTGAAAATTTGATTCTACGAAACTTTTTGAAATGCAAGTTTCGGTCGAAAAATCGTAATATATTATACACAAGTTTCTACTAGTTTTGCCCAAAAAATCAAATTAATCGAGGACTATACGAAACGATATAAAACTTTTCAGATCCTTTCTATTTATTACGAGGGAAGGTTATGATGGAAGTCCATGCAAAAAATCATATGAAAATTTGATTCTCCGAAACTTTTCGAAATGCAAGTTTCTGTCAAAAAATCGTAATATATTATACCCAAGTTTATAATTATTTTGCTCAAAAAATCAAATTAAATCGAGGACTATACGAAACGATATAAATCTTTTCAGATCCTTTATATATGTTACGAGGGAAGGTTATGATGGAAGTCCATGCAAAAAATCATCTGAAAATTTGATTCAACGAAACTTTTCGAAATGCATGTTTCGGTCAAAATATCGTAATATATTATACACAAGTTTATACTAGTTTTGCTCAAAAAATCAAATTAAATCGAGGACTATACGAAACGATACAAAGCTTTTCAGATCCTTCCTATATGTTACGAGAGAAGGATATGATGGAAGTTCATGCAAAAAATCATATAATAATTTGATTCTACGAAACTTTTCAAAATGCAAGTTTTGGTCAAAAAAATCGTAATATATTATACACATGTTTATACTAGTTTTGCTCAAAAAATCAAATTAAATCGAGGACTAAACAAAACGATACAAAGCTCTTCAGATCCTTCCTATATGTTACGAGGGAAGGTTATGATGGAAGCCCATGCAAAAAATCTTATGAAAATTTATTCTACGAAACTTATCGAAATGCATGTTTCGGTAAAAAATTCGTATTATATTATACACAAGTTTATACTAGTTTTGCCCAAAAAATCAAATTAAATTGAGGACTATACGAAACGATATAAAACTTTTCAGATCCTTCCTATATGTTACGAGGGAAGGTTATGATGGAAGTTCATGCAAAAAATCATATGAAAATTTGATTCTACGAAACGTTTCGAAATGCAAGTTTGGGTCGAAAAATCGTAATTTATTATACACAAGTTTATACTTGTTTTACTCAAAAAATAAAATTAAATCGAGGACTATACTAAACGATATAAATCTTTTCAGATCCTTCCTATATGTTACGAGGGAAGGTTATGATGGAAGTCCATGCAAAAAATCATCTGAAAATTTGATTCTACGAAACTTTTCGAAATGCATGTTTCGGTCAAAAAATCGTAATATATTATACACAAGTTTATACTAGTTTTGCTCAAAAAATCAAATTAAATTGAGAACTATACAAAACGATACATAGCTCTTCAGATCCTTCCTATATGTTACGAGGGAAGGTTATGATGGAAGTCCATGCAAAAAATCATCTGAAATTTTGATTCTACGAAACTTATCGAAATGCAAGTTTTTGTCGAAAAATCGTAATATATTATACACAAGTTTATACTTGTTTTGCTCAAAAAATCAAATTAAATAGAGGACTATACGAAAGGATATAAATCTTTTCAGATCCTTTCTATATGTTACGAGGGAAGGTTATGATGGAAGTCCATGCAAAAAATCATCTGAAAATTTGATTCTACAAAACTTTTCGAAATGCAAGTTTCGGTCAAAAAATCTAAATATATTATACACAAGTTTATACTAGTTTTGCTCAAAAAATCAAATTAAACCGAGGACTATACGAAATGATACAAATCTTTTCAGATCCTTCCTATATGTTAGGTGGGAAGGTTATGATGGAAGTCCATGCAAATAATCATCTGAAAATTTGATTCTACGAAACTTTTCGAAATGCAAGTTTTGGTCAAAAAATCGTAATATATTATACACAAGTTTATACTTGTTTTGCTCAAAACATCAAATTAAAACGAGGACTATACGAAATGATACAAAGCTTTTCAGAACCTTCCTATATGTTACGAGGGAAGGATATGATGGAAGTCCATGCAAAAAATCATATGAAAATTTGATTCTTCGAAACTTTTCGAAATGCAAGTTTGGGTCGAAAAATCGTAATTTATTATACACAAGTTTATACTTGTTTTACTCAAAAAATCAAATTAAATCGAGGACTATACTAAACGATATAAATTTTTTCAGATCCTTCCTATATGTTACGAGGGAAGGTTATGATGGATGTCCATGCAAAAAATCATCTGAAAATTTGATTCTACGAAACTTTTCGAAATGCATGTTTCGGTCAAAAAATCGTAATATATTATACACAAGTTTATACTAGTTTTGCTCAAAAAATCAAATTAAATTGAGGACAATACAAAACGATACATAGCTCTTCAGATCCTTCCTATATGTTACGAGGGGAGGTTATGATGGAAGTCCATGCAAAAAATCATCTGAAATTTTGATTCTACGAAACTTATCGAAATGCAAGTTTTTGTCGAAAAATCGTAATATATTATACACAAGTTTATACTTGTTTTGCTCAAAAAATCAAATTAAATCGAGGACTATACGAAAGGATATAAATCTTTTCAGATCCTTTCTATATGTTACGAGGGAAGGTTATGATGGAAGTCCATGCAAAAAATCATCTGAAAATTTGATTCTACAAAACTTTTCGAAATGCAAGTTTCGGTCAAAAAATCTAAATATATTATACACAAGTTTATACTAGTTTTGCTCAAAATATCAAATTAAATCAAGGACTATACGAAATGATACAAAGCTTTTCAGATCCTTCCTATATGTTAGGAGGGAAGGTTATGATGGAAGTCCATGCAAAAAATCATCTGAAAATTTGATTCTACGAAACTTTTCGAAATGCAAGTTTCGGTCAAAAAATCGTAATATATTATACACAAGTTTATACTTGTTTTGCTCAAAACATCAAATTAAAACGAGGACTATACGAAATGATACAAAGCTTTTCAGAACCTTCCTATATGTTACGAGGGAAGGATATGATGGAAGTCCATGCAAAAAATCATATGAAAATTTGATTCTACGAAACTTTTCGAAATGAAAGTTTTGATCAAAAAATCGTAATATATTATACACAAGTATATACTAGTTTTGCTCAAAAAATCAAATTAAATCGAGGACTATACAAAATGATATAAAACTTTTCAGATCCTTCCTATATGTTACGAGGGAAGGTTATAATGGAAGTCCTTGCAAACAATCATATGAAAATTTGATTCTACGAAACTTTTCGAAATGCAAGTTTCGGTTGAATTATCGTAATATATTATACACAAGTTTATACTTGTTTTGCTCAAAAAATCAAATTGAATCGAGGACTTTACGAAACTATATAAATCTTTTCAGATCCTTCCTATATGTTACGAGGGAAGGTTATGATGGAAGTCCATGCAAAAAATCATATGAAAATTTGATTCTACGAAACTGTTCGAAATGCAAGTTTTGGTCAAAAAATCGTAATATATTATACACAAGTTTATACTAGTTTTGCTCAAAAAATCAAAATAAATCGAGGACTAAACAAAACGATACAAAGCTTTTCAGATCCTTCCTATATGTTACGAGTGAAGGTTATGATGGAAGTCCATGCAAAAAATCATCTGAAAATTTATTCTAAGAAACTATTCGAAATGCATGTTTCGGTCAAAAAATCGTAATATATTATACACAAGTTTATACTAGTTTTGCTCAAAAAATTAAATTAAATTGAGGACTATACGAAACAATATAAAACTTTTCAGATCCTTCCTATATGTTATGAGGGAAGGTTATGATGGAAGTCCATGCTAAAAATCATATGAAAATTTGATTCTACGAAACTTTTCGAAATGCAAGTTTCTGTCAATAAATCGTAATATATTATACACAAGTTTATACTAGTTTTGCTCAAAAAATCAAATTAAATCGAGGACTATACGAAACGATACAAAGCTTTTCGGATCCTTCCTATATGTTACGAGGGAAGGTTATGATGGAAGTCCATGCAAAAAATCATTAGAAAATTTGATTCTACGAAACTTTTCGAAATGCAAGGTTCGATCAAAATATCGTAATATATTATACACAAGTTTATACTAGTTTTGCTCCAAAAATCAAATTAAATCGAGGACTATACGAAACGATATAAAAATTTTCAGATCCTTCCTATATGTTATGAGGGAAGGTTATGATGGAAGTCCATGCAAAAAATCATATGAAAATTTGATTCTACGAAACTTTTCGAAATGCAAGTTTTGGTTAAAAAAATCGTAATATATTATACACATGTTTATACTAGTTTTGCTCAAAAAATCAAATTAAATCGAGGACTAAACAAAACGATACAAAGCTCTTTAGATCCTTCCTATATGTTACGAGGGAAGGTTATGATGGAAGCCCATGCAAAAAATCATATGAAAATTTGATTCTACGAAACTTTTTGAAATGCAAGTTTCGGTCGAAAAATCGTAATATATTATACACAAGTTTCTACTAGTTTTGCCCAAAAAATCAAATTAATCGAGGACTATACGAAACGATATAAAACTTTTCAGATCCTTTCTATATATTACGAGGGAAGGTTATGATGGAAGTCCATGCAAAAACTCATGAAAATTTGATTCTACGAAACTTTTCGAAATGCAAATTTCTGTCAAAAAATCGTAATATATTATACACAAGTTTATACTAGTTTTGCTCAAAAAATCAAATTAAATCGAGGACTATACGAAACGATACAAAGCTTTTCGGATCCTTCCATATGTTACGAGGGAAGTATATGATGGAAGTCCATGCAAAAAATCATCTGAAAATTTGATTCTACAAAATTTTTCGTAATGCAAGTTTCGGTCAAAAAATCGTAATATATTATACACAAGTTTATACTAGTTTTGCTCAAAAAATCAAATTAAATCGAGGACTATACGAAACGATACAAAGCTTTTCAGATCCTTCCTATATGTTACGAGAGAAGGATATGATGGAAGTTCATGCAAAAAATCATATGAAAATTTGATTCGAAGCAACTTTTAGAAATGCAAGTTTTGGTCAAAAAAATCGTAATATATTATACACAAGTTTATACTAGTTTTGCTCAAAAAATTAAATTAAATCGAGGACTAAACAAAACGACACAAAGCTTTTCAGATCCTTCCTATATGTTACGAGGGAAGGTTATGATGGAAGTCCATGCAAAAAATCATATGAAAATTTGATTCTACGAAACTTTTCGAAATGCAAGTTTTGGTCAAAAAATCGTAATATATTATACCCAAGTTTATACTTATTTTGCTCAAAAAATCAAATTAAATCAAGGACTATACGAAACGATATAAATCTTTTTAGATCCTTCCTATATGTTACGAGGGAAGGTTGTGATGAAAGTCCATGCAAAAAATCATCTGAAAATTTGATTCTACGGAACTTTTCTAAATGCAAGTTTCGGTCAAAAAATCGTAATATATTATACACAAGTTTATACTAGTTTTGCTCAAAAAATCAAATTAAATCGAGGACTATACGAAACGATACAAAACTCTTCAGATCCTTCCTATATGTTACAAGGGAAGGTTATGATGGAAGTCCTTGCAAAAAATCATCTGAAAATTTGATTCTACGAAACTTATCGAAATGCAAGTTTTGGTCGAAAAATCGTAATATATTATACACAAGTTTATACTTGTTTTGCTCAAAAAATCAAATTAAATCAAGGAATATAAGAAAAGATATAAATCTTTTCAGATCCTTCCTATATGTTACGAGGGAAGTTTATGATTGAAGTCCATGCAAAAAATCATCTGAAAATTTGATTCTACGAAACTTTTCGAAATGCAAGTTTCGGTCAAAAATCGTAATATATTATACAAAAGTTTATACTAGTTTTGCTCAAAAAATCAAATTAAATCGAGGTCTAAACAAAACGATACAAAGCTCTTCAGATCCTTCCTATATGTTACGAGGGAAGGTTATGATGGAAGTCCATGCAAAAAATCATCTGAAAATTTATTCTACGAAACTTTTCGAAATGCATGTTTCGGTCAAAAAATCATAATATATTATACACAAGTTTATACTAGTTTTGCTCCAAAAAAAAATTAAATTGAGGACTATACGAAACGATACAAAACTCTTCAGATCCTTCCTATATGTTACGAGGGAAGATTATTATGGAAGTCCATACAAAAAATCATATGAAAATATGATTCTACGAAACTTTTTGAAATGCATGTTTCGGTCGAAATATCGTAATATATTATACACAAGTTTATACTTGTTTTACTCAAAAAATAAAATTAAATCGAGGACTTTACAAAACGATATAACTCTTTTCAGATCCTTCCTATATGTTACGAGGGAAGGTTATGATGGAAGTCCATGCAAAAAATCATCTGAAAATTTTATTCTACGAAACTTTTTCGAAATGCATGTTTCGGTAAAAAAATTGTAATATATTATACACAAGTTTATACTAATTTTACTTAAAAAGTCAAATTAAATCGAGGACTATACGAAACGATATAAAACTTTTCAGATCATTCCTATATGTTACTAGGGAAGGGTATGATGGAAGCCCAGGCAAATAATCATTTGAAAATTTGATTCTACGAAACTTTTTGAAATGCAAGTTTCGGTCGAAAAATCGTAATATATTATACACAAGTTTCTACTAGTTTTGCCCAAAAAATCAAATTAATCGAGGACTATACGAAACGATATAAAACTTTTCAGATCCTTTCTATTTATTACGAGGGAAGGTTATGATGGAAGTCCATGCAAAAAATCATATGAAAATTTGATTCTACGAAACATTTCGAAATGCAAGTTTCTGTCAAAAAATCGTAATATATTATACCCAAGTTTATACTTATTTTGCTCAAAAAATCAAATTAAATCGAGGACTATACGAAACGATATAAATCTTTTCAGATCCTTTATATATGTTACGAGGGAAGGTTATGATGGAAGTCCATGCAAAAAATCATCTGAAAATTTGATTCAACGAAACTTTTCGAAATGCTAGTTTCGGTCAAAATATCGTAATATATTATACACAAGTTTATACTAGTTTTGCTCAAAAAATCAAATTAAATCGAGGACTATACGAAACGATACAAAGCTTTTCAGATCCTTCCTATATGTTACGAGAGAAGGATATGATGGAAGTTCATGCAAAAAATCATATAATAATTTGATTCTACGAAACTTTTCGAAATGCAAGTTTTGGTCAAAAAAATCGTAATATATTATACACATGTTTATACTAGTTTTGCTCAAAAAATCAAATTAAATCGAGGACTAAACAAAACGATACAAAGCTCTTTATATCCTTCCTATATGTTACGAGGGAAGGTTATGATGGAAGCCCATGCAAAAAATCATATGAAAATTTGATTCTACGAAACTTTTTGAAATGCAAGTTTCGGTCGAAAAATCGTAATATATTATACACAAGTTTCTACTAGTTTTGCCCAAAAAATCAAATTAATCGAGGACTATACGAAACGATATAAAACTTTTCAGATCCTTTCTATATATTACGAGGGAAGGTTATGATGGAAGTCCATGCAAAAACTCATGAAAATTTGATTCTACGAAACTTTTCGAAATGCAAATTTCTGTCAAATAATCGTAATATATTATACACAAGTTTATACTAGTTTTGCTCAAAAAATCAAATTAAATCGAGGACTATACGAAACGATACAAAGCTTTTCGGATCCTTCCATATGTTACGAGGGAAGTATATGATGGAAGTCCATGCAAAAAATCATCTGAAAATTTGATTCTACAAAATTTTTCGTAATGCAAGTTTCGGTCAAAAAATCGTAATATAATATACACAAGTTTATACTAGTTTTGCTCAAAAAATCAAATTAAATCGAGGACTATACGAAACGATACAAAGCTTTTCAGATCCTTCCTATATGTTACGAGAGAAGGATATGATGGAAGTTCATGCAAAAAATCATATGAAAATTTGATTCGAAGCAACTTTTAGAAATGCAAGTTTTGGTCAAAAAAATCGTAATATATTATACACAAGTTTATACTAGTTTTGCTCAAAAAATCAAATTAAATCGAGGACTAAACAAAACGACACAAAGCTTTTCAGATCCTTCCTATATGTTACGAGGGAAGGTTATGATGGAAGTCCATGCAAAAAATCATATGAAATTTTATTCTACGAAACTTATCGAAATGCATGTTTCGGTAAAAAAATCGTATTATATTATACACAAGTTTATACTAGTTTTTCCCAAAAAAACAAATTAAATTGAGGACTATACGAAAGGATATAAAACTTTTCAGATCCTTCCTATATGTTACGAGGGAAGGTTATGATGGAAGTCCATGCAAAAAATCATATGAAAATTTGATTCTACGAAACTTTTCGAAATGCAAGTTTTGGTCAAAAAATCGTAATATATTATACCCAAGTTTATACTTATTTTGCTCAAAAAATCAAATTAAATCAAGGACTATACGAAACGATATAAATCTTTTTAGATCCTTCCTATATGTTACGAGGGAAGGTTGTGATGAAAGTCCATGCAAAAAATCATCTGAAAATTTGATTCTACGGAACTTTTCTAAATGCAAGTTTCGGTCAAAAAATCGTAATATATTATACACAAGTTTATACTAGTTTTGCTCAATAAATCAAATTAAATCGAGGACTATACGAAACGATACAAAACTCTTCAGATCCTTCCTATATGTTACAAGGGAAGGTTATGATGGAAGTCCTTGCAAAAAATCATCTGAAAATTTGATTCTACGAAACTTATCGAAATGCAAGTTTTGGTCGAAAAATCGTAATATATTATACACAAGTTTATACTTGTTTTGCTCAAAAAATCAAATTAAATCAAGGAATATAAGAAAAGATATAAATCTTTTCAGATCCTTCCTATATGTTACGAGGGAAGTTTATGATTGAAGTCCATGCAAAAAATCATCTGAAAATTTGATTCTACGAAACTTTTCGAAATGCAAGTTTCGGTCAAAAATCGTAATATATTATACAAAAGTTTATACTAGTTTTGCTCAAAAAATCAAATTAAATCGAGGTCTAAACAAAACGATACAAATCTCTTCAGATCCTTCCTATATGTTACGAGGGAAGGTTATGATGGAAGTCCATGCAAAAAATCATCTGAAAATTTATTCTTCGAAACTTTTCGAAATGCATGTTTCGGTCAAAAAATCATAATATATTATAAACAAGTTTATACTAGTTTTGCTCCAAAAAAAAATTAAATTGAGGACTATACGAAACGATACAAAACTCTTCAGATCCTTCCTATATGTTACGAGGGAAGATTATTATGGAAGTCCATACAAAAAATCATATGAAAATATGATTCTACGAAACTTTTCGAAATGCATGTTTCGGTCGAAATATCGTAATATATTATACACAAGTTTATACTTGTTTTACTCAAAAAATAAAATTAAATCGAGGACTTTACAAAACGATATAACTCTTTTCAGATCCTTCCTATATGTTACGAGGGAAGGTTATGATGGAAGTCCATGCAAAAAATCATCTGAAAATTTTATTCTACGAAACTTTTTCGAAATGCATGTTTCGGTAAAAAAATCGTAATATATTATACACAAGTTTATACTAATTTTACTTAAAAAGTCAAATTAAATCGAGGACTATACGAAACGATCTAAAACTTTTCAGATCATTCCTATATGTTACTAGGGAAGGGTATGATGGAAGCCCAGGCAAATAATCATTTGAAAATTTGATTCTACGAAACTTTTTGAAATGCAAGTTTCGGTCGAAAAATCGTAATATATTATACACAAGTTTCTACTAGTTTTGCCCAAAAAATCAAATTAATCGAGGACTATACGAAACGATATAAAACTTTTCAGATCCTTTCTATTTATTACGAGGGAAGGTTATGATGGAAGTCCATGCAAAAAATCATATGAAAATTTGATTCTACGAAACTTTTCGAAATGCAAGTTTCTGTCAAAAAATCGTAATATATTATACCCAAGTTTATACTTATTTTGCTCAAAAAATCAAATTAAATCGAGGACTATACGAAACGATATAAATCTTTTCAGATCCTTTATATATGTTACGAGGGAAGGTTATGATGGAAGTCCATGCAAAAAATCATCTGAAAATTTGATTCAACGAAACTTTTCGAAATGCTAGTTTCGGTCAAAATATCGTAATATATTATACACAAGTTTATACTAGTTTTGCTCAAAAAATCAAATTAAATCGAGGACTATACGAAACGATACAAAGCTTTTCAGATCCTTCCTATATGTTACGAGAGAAGGATATGATGGAAGTTCATGCAAAAAATCATATAATAATTTGATTCTACGAAACTTTTCGAAATGCAAGTTTTGGTCAAAAAAATCGTAATATATTATACACATGTTTATACTAGTTTTGCTCAAAAAATCAAATTAAATCGAGGACTAAACAAAACGATACAAAGCTCTTTAGATCCTTCCTATATGTTACGAGGGAAGGTTATGATGGAAGCCCATGCAAAAAATCATATGAAAATTTGATTCTACGAAACTTTTTGAAATGCAAGTTTCGGTCGAAAAATCGTAATATATTATACACAAGTTTCTACTAGTTTTGCCCAAAAAATCAAATTAATCGAGGACTATACGAAACGATATAAAACTTTTCAGATCCTTTCTATATATTACGAGGGAAGGTTATGATGGAAGTCCATGCAAAAACTCATGAAAATTTGATTCTACGAAACTTTTCGAAATGCAAATTTCACTCAAAAAATCGTAATATATTATACACAATTTTATACTAGTTTTGCTCAAAAAATCAAATTAAATCGAGGACTATACGAAACGATACAAAGCTTTTCGGATCCTTCCATATGTTACGAGGGAAGTATATGATGGAAGTCCATGCAAAAAATCATCTGAAAATTTGATTCTACAAAATTTTTCGTAATGCAAGTTTCGGTCAAAAAATCGTAATATATTATACACAAGTTTATACTAGTTTTGCTCAAAAAATCAAATTAAATCGAGGACTATACGAAACGATACAAAGCTTTTCGGATCCTTCCATATGTTACGAGGGAAGTATATGATGGAAGTCCATGCAAAAAATCATCTGAAAATTTGATTTTACAAAATTTTTCGTAATGCAAGTTTCGGTCAAAAAATCGTAATATATTATACACAAGTTTATACTAGTTTTGCTCAAAAAATCAAATTAAATCGAGGACTATACGAAACGATACAAAGCTTTTCAGATCCTTCCTATATGTTACGAGAGAAGGATATGATGGAAGTTCATGCAAAAAATCATATGAAAATTTGATTCGAAGCAACTTTTAGAAATGCAAGTTTTGGTCAAAAAAATCGTAATATATTATACACAAGTTTATACTAGTTTTGCTCAAAAAATCAAATTAAATCGAGGACTAAACAAAACGACACAAAGCTTTTCAGATCCTTCCTATATGTTACGAGGGAAGGTTATGATGGAAGTCCATGCAAAAAATCATATGAAATTTTATTCTACGAAACTTATCGAAATGCATGTTTCGGTAAAAAAATCGTATTATATTATACACAAGTTTATACTAGTTTTTCCCAAAAAAACAAATTAAATTGAGGACTATACGAAAGGATATAAAACTTTTCAGATCCTTCCTATATGTTACGAGGGAAGGTTATGATGGAAGTCCATGCAAAAAATCATATGAAAATTTGATTCTACGAAACTTTTCGAAATGCAAGTTTTGGTCAAAAAATCGTAATATATTATACCCAAGTTTATACTTATTTTGCTCAAAAAATCAAATTAAATCAAGGACTATACGAAACGATATAAATCTTTTTAGATCCTTCCTATATGTTACGAGGGAAGGTTGTGATGAAAGTCCATGCAAAAAATCATCTGAAAATTTGATTCTACGGAACTTTTCTAAATGCAAGTTTCGGTCAAAAAATCGTAATATATTATACACAAGTTTATACTAGTTTTGCTCAAAAAATCAAATTAAATCGAGGACTATACGAAACGATACAAAACTCTTCAGATCCTTCCTATATGTTACAAGGGAAGGTTATGATGGAAGTCCTTGCAAAAAATCATCTGAAAATTTGATTCTACGAAACTTATCGAAATGCAAGTTTTGGTCGAAAAATCGTAATATATTATACACAAGTTTATACTTGTTTTGCTCAAAAAATCAAATTAAATCAAGGAATATAAGAAAAGATATAAATCTTTTCAGATCCTTCCTATATGTTACGAGGGAAGTTTATGATTGAAGTCCATGCAAAAAATCATCTGAAAATTTGATTCTACGGAACTTTTCGAAATGCAAGTTTCGGTCAAAAATCGTAATATATTATACAAAAGTTTATACTAGTTTTGCTCAAAAAATCAAATTAAATCGAGGTCTAAACAAAACGATACAAAGCTCTTCAGATCCTTCCTATATGTTACGAGGGAAGGTTATGATGGAAGTCCATGCAAAAAATCATCTGAAAATTTATTCTACGAAACTTTTCGAAATGCATGTTTCGGTCAAAAAATCATAATATATTATACACAAGTTTATACTAGTTTTGCTCCAAAAAAAAATTAAATTGAGGACTATACGAAACGATACAAAACTCTTCAGATCCTTCCTATATGTTACGAGGGAAGATTATTATGGAAGTCCATACAAAAAATCATATGAAAATATGATTCTACGAAACTTTTCGAAATGCATGTTTCGGTCGAAATATCGTAATATATTATACACAAGTTTATACTTGTTTTACTCAAAAAATAAAATTAAATCGAGGACTTTACAAAACGATATAACTCTTTTCAGATCCTTCCTATATGTTATGAGGGAAGGTTATGATGGAAGTCCATGCAAAAAATCATCTGAAAATTTTATTCTACGAAACTTTTTCGAAATGCATGTTTCGGTAAAAAAATCGTAATATATTATACACAAGTTTATACTAATTTTACTTAAAGAGTCAAATTAAATCGAGGACTATACGAAACGATATAAAACTTTTCAGATCATTCCTATATGTTACTAGGGAAGGGTATGATGGAAGCCCAGGCAAATAATCATTTGAAAATTTGATTCTACGAAACTTTTTGAAATGCAAGTTTCGGTCGAAAAATCGTAATATATTATACACAAGTTTCTACTAGTTTTGCCCAAAAAATCAAATTAATCGAGGACTATACGAAACGATATAAAACTTTTCAGATCCTTTCTATTTATTACGAGGGAAGGTTATGATGGAAGTCCATGCAAAAAATCATATGAAAATTTGATTCTCCGAAACTTTTCGAAATGCAAGTTTCTGTCAAAAAATCGTAATATATTATACCCAAGTTTATAATTATTTTGCTCAAAAAATCAAATTAAATCGAGGACTATACGAAACGATATAAATCTTTTCAGATCCTTTATATATGTTACGAGGGAAGGTTATGATGGAAGTCCATGCAAAAAATCATCTGAAAATTTGATTCAACGAAACTTTTCGAAATGCATGTTTCGGTCAAAATATCGTAATATATTATACACAAGTTTATACTAGTTTTGCTCAAAAAATCAAATTAAATCGAGGACTATACGAAACGATACAAAGCTTTTCAGATCCTTCCTATATGTTACGAGAGAAGGATATGATGGAAGTTCATGCAAAAAATCATATAATAATTTGATTCTACGAAACTTTTCAAAATGCAAGTTTTGGTCAAAAAAATCGTAATATATTATACACATGTTTATACTAGTTTTGCTCAAAAAATCAAATTAAATCGAGGACTAAACAAAACGATACAAAGCTCTTCAGATCCTTCCTATATGTTACGAGGGAAGGTTATGATGGAAGCCCATGCAAAAAATCATATGAAAATTTATTCTACGAAACTTATCGAAATGCATGTTTCGGTAAAAAATTCGTATTATATTATACACAAGTTTATACTAGTTTTGCCCAAAAAATCAAATTAAATTGAGGACTATACGAAACGATATAAAACTTTTCAGATCCTTCCTATATGTTACGAGGGAAGGTTATGATGGAAGTTCATGCAAAAAATCATATGAAAATTTGATTCTACGAAACGTTTCGAAATGCAAGTTTGGGTCGAAAAATCGTAATTTATTATACACAAGTTTATACTTGTTTTACTCAAAAAATAAAATTAAATCGAGGACTATACTAAACGATATAAATCTTTTCAGATCCTTCCTATATGTTACGAGGGAAGGTTATGATGGAAGTCCATGCAAAAAATCATCTGAAAATTTGATTCTACGAAACTTTTCGAAATGCATGTTTCGGTCAAAAAATCGTAATATATTATACACAAGTTTATACTAGTTTTGCTCAAAAAATCAAATTAAATTGAGGACTATACAAAACGATACATAGCTCTTCAGATCCTTCCTATATGTTACGAGGGAAGGTTATGATGGAAGTCCATGCAAAAAATCATCTGAAATTTTGATTCTACGAAACTTATCGAAATGCAAGTTTTTGTTGAAAAATCGTAATATATTATACACAAGTTTATACTTGTTTTGCTCAAAAAATCAAATTAAATAGAGGACTATACGAAAGGATATAAATCTTTTCAGATCCTTTCTATATGTTACGAGGGAAGGTTATGATGGAAGTCCATGCAAAAAATCATCTGAAAATTTGATTCTACAAAACTTTTCGAAATGCAAGTTTCGGTCAAAAAATCTAAATATATTATACACAAGTTTATACTAGTTTTGCTCAAAAAATCAAATTAAACCGAGGACTATACGAAATGATACAAATCTTTTCAGATCCTTCCTATATGTTAGGTGGGAAGGTTATGATGGAAGTCCATGCAAATAATCATCTGAAAATTTGATTCTACGAAACTTTTCGAAATGCAAGTTTTGGTCAAAAAATCGTAATATATTATACACAAGTTTATACTTGTTTTGCTCAAAACATCAAATTAAAACGAGGACTATACGAAATGATACAAAGCTTTTCAGAACCTTCCTATATGTTACGAGGGAAGGATATGATGGAAGTCCATGCAAAAAATCATATGAAAATTTGATTCTTCGAAACTTTTCGAAATGCAAGTTTGGGTCGAAAAATCGTAATTTATTATACACAAGTTTATACTTGTTTTACTCAAAAAATCAAATTAAATCGAGGACTATACTAAACGATATAAATTTTTTCAGATCCTTCCTATATGTTACGAGGGAAGGTTATGATGGAAGTCCATGCAAAAAATCATCTGAAAATTTGATTCTACGAAACTTTTCGAAATGCATGTTTCGGTCAAAAAATCGTAATATATTATACACAAGTTTATACTAGTTTTGCTCAAAAAATCAAATTAAATTGAGGACAATACAAAACGATACATAGCTCTTCAGATCCTTCCTATATGTTACGAGGGGAGGTTATGATGGAAGTCCATGCAAAAAATCATCTGAAATTTTGATTCTACGAAACTTATCGAAATGCAAGTTTTTGTCGAAAAATCGTAATATATTATACACAAGTTTATACTTGTTTTGCTCAAAAAATCAAATTAAATCGAGGACTATACGAAAGGATATAAATCTTTTCAGATCCTTTCTATATGTTACGAGGGAAGGTTATGATGGAAGTCCATGCAAAAAATCATCTGAAAATTTGATTCTACAAAACTTTTCGAAATGCAAGTTTCGGTCAAAAAATCTAAATATATTATACACAAGTTTATACTAGTTTTGCTCAAAATATCAAATTAAATCAAGGACTATACGAAATGATACAAAGCTTTTCAGATCCTTCCTATATGTTAGGAGGGAAGGTTATGATGGAAGTCCATGCAAAAAATCATCTGAAAATTTGATTCTACGAAACTTTTCGAAATGCAAGTTTCGGTCAAAAAATCGTAATATATTATACACAAGTTTATACTTGTTTTGCTCAAAACATCAAATTAAAACGAGGACTATACGAAATGATACAAAGCTTTTCAGAACCTTCCTATATGTTACGAGGGAAGGATATGATGGAAGTCCATGCAAAAAATCATATGAAAATTTGATTCTACGAAACTTTTCGAAATGAAAGTTTTGATCAAAAAATCGTAATATATTATACACAAGTATATACTAGTTTTGCTCAAAAAATCAAATTAAATCGAGGACTATACAAAATGATATAAAACTTTTCAGATCCTTCCTATATGTTACGAGGGAAGGTTATAATGGAAGTCCTTGCAAACAATCATATGAAAATTTGATTCTACGAAACTTTTCGAAATGCAAGTTTCGGTCGAATTATCGTAATATATTATACACAAGTTTATACTTGTTTTGCTCAAAAAATCAAATTGAATCGAGGACTTTACGAAACTATATAAATCTTTTCAGATCCTTCCTATATGTTACGAGGGAAGGTTATGATGGAAGTCCATGCAAAAAATCAGATGAAAATTTGATTCTACGAAACTGTTCGAAATGCAAGTTTTGGTCAAAAAATCGTAATATATTATACACAAGTTTATACTAGTTTTGCTCAAAAAATCAAAATAAATCGAGGACTAAACAAAACGATACAAAGCTTTTCAGATCCTTCCTATATGTTACGAGTGAAGGTTATGATGGAAGTCCATGCAAAAAATCATCTGAAAATTTATTCTAAGAAACTATTCGAAATGCATGTTTCGGTCAAAAAATCGTAATATATTATACACAAGTTTATACTAGTTTTGCTCAAAAAATTAAATTAAATTGAGGACTATACGAAACAATATAAAACTTTTCAGATCCTTCCTATATGTTATGAGGGAAGGTTATGATGGAAGTCCATGCTAAAAATCATATGAAAATTTGATTCTACGAAACTTTTCGAAATGCAAGTTTCTGTCAATAAATCGTAATATATTATACACAAGTTTATACTAGTTTTGCTCAAAAAATCAAATTAAATCGAGGACTATACGAAACGATACAAAGCTTTTCGGATCCTTCCTATATGTTACGAGGGAAGGTTATGATGGAAGTCCATGCAAAAAATCATTAGAAAATTTGATTCTACGAAACTTTTCGAAATGCAAGGTTCGATCAAAATATCGTAATATATTATACACAAGTTTATACTAGTTTTGCTCCAAAAATCAAATTAAATCGAGGACTATACGAAACGATATAAAAATTTTCAGATCCTTCCTATATGTTATGAGGGAAGGTTATGATGGAAGTCCATGCAAAAAATCATATGAAAATTTGAATCTTTGAAACTTTTCGAAATGCAAGTTTCGGTCAAAAAATCGTAATATATTATACACAAGTTTATACTAGTTTTGCTCAAAAAATAAAATTAAATCGAGGACTATACGAAACGATATAAAACTTTTTAGATCCTTCCTATATGGTACGAGGGAAGGTTATGATGGAAGTCCATGCAAAAAATCATATGAAAATTTGATTCTACGAAACTTTTCGAAATGCAAGATTCGGTCAAAAAATCGTAAGATATTATACACAAGTTTATACTAGTTTTTCTCAAAAAAACAAATTAAATCGAGGACTAAACGAAACGATACAAAGCTATTCAGATCCTTCCTATATGTTACGAGGGAAGATTATGATGGAAGTCCATGCAAAAAATCATATGAAAATTTGATTCTACGAAACTTTTCGAAATGCAAGATTCGGTCAAAAAATCGTAATATATTATACACAAGTTCATACTAGTTTTGCTCAAAAAATCTAATTAACTTGAGGACTATACGAATCGATATAAAACTTTTCATATCCTTCCTATATGTTACGAGGGAAGGTTATAATGGAAGTTCATGCAAACAATCATATGAAAATTTGATTCTACGAAACTTTTCGAAATGCATGTTTCGGTCGAAATATCGTAATATATTATACACAAGTTTATACTTTTTTTGCTCAAAAAATCAAATTAAATCAAGGACTTTACGAAACGATATAAATCTTTTCAGATCCTTCCTATATGTTACAAGGGAAGGTTATTATGGAAGTCCATGCAAAAAATCATATGAAAATTTGATTCTACGAAACTTTTCGAAATGCAAGTTTCGGTCAAAAAATCGTAATATGGTCTATTTATATGGATTATTACATTTATTTTGCATTGTTTAACTTTTGATTCTATTTTGTAGCTTGAGGTACCTCAAGATAAACCTCTAACATATGATTTTGGTCAGCAATAGGATATGGGTGTCACTTCTTAGAGATGTTGTTTTGTTGCTTTGTAATGTTAAAACTTCAATGCCAATGATGAATATGTTATGAGGCATCATTAGACAAATGTAATTCAGAAATTATTTTGTTGTTTTTGCGGTTTTTGTAATTCTGAATTCTTAAGAATTCCTATGAACATGCTTTTGCTGGTTTTAATTTGAATTAAGAAGAACAACTTGTAACATGATATCTATAAAAATATGAAATTCTGCCTTATATTGTATTTTTTTGCTAGAAATATGTAAAAAAAAAAAGATAAAAATTAGGATACTTCTTTATTGGGCCGCGTATCCGAACCGGACATCTGGTTCGCTTTCTGTTTACCCGAAATAAACGGATAAGTAACGGTTCTAAATTATAGCCCATCATTGTTTTGGTCCGGGCCGATTAGACCTGATAGGCCTATCGGTCCAATAACCGGTCCTTCACATACCCGGTCCGGACCGAAAACAACCCTAGCAACTACACAAAATACGACCATGACTAGTCAAAATGCATCATCATTCATCAAAATATCATCATATATCTTATAAACATCTTAATCATCGTAATCGTCATAAACATCTTAATCATCATAATTATCATATTCTTTTCACATAGTATTTACACCCATAATTCGCCCACGTTAATGTCATGACAACATCAATTATTCATATCAGACATCAATAATTATTCCCAGCAACCACACACCCAAACAACATGTTCTTTCATAAAGTAAGGAACCTAATGTGTCCACCTCTAGTATAACACACAGTATACATATTACAACATACATAGCAGTATTATTCACATATCACATAGTCACATAGCATATATAATTATACATCACGGTAGCAGGCATTACAACAAATATTTTATGCTTAACAATCTTACAGCATAGTTCTACATAATTCGTAACACTTCCATAATATGGCCCTTCCTGTTATTTTTCCAAAAAACCAGAACAATTATAATAGACTTGCAGGAACTAAAATTGATAAAAATAGAAAAAACTGGTTCTTGACTGATATGGCGAGTGTCACACCTGCTTGGCACTCACCACCCATTTTCCTCTATAATTTAAAGTGACAGGTGTCACTAACTTCATGGCCTGCGCCCCCACCTATTATTAATGGTTTGTGCCACTTTTTATGGTTGGTGCCACAGGTGGCTTGCGCCTCCTTTTAGCCATTAAGGTAGTGGCATGTGCCACATACTAGTTGTGGCTTGCGCCACTGGACCTTCCTCACTATGGTGGCTGGTGCCACTTATTGGTTTAGGGGTGGCCCTCACCACCAACCCATTTTCCCCTATTGGCCATCGCCACCTATAAATATTATAAACATTCCAGTAATCTTTCTAACTCACTACTGATTCAATCTAGCCCCGATTATCCTACTTCTAATTCATCAAATCCTTCTATTCATTCATCATCAATTTCAAACCCTCACAATTCTATCGATACCTATTAACTGATTCAATTACAATAATGATAATTAGAAACCCCTTACCTGATTATTGTCGGCTAAATGTACCTTTTTGCATTCTCCTGATTATCCTCGATTTTCCTTCATGCCCTAGATCCTAGTTTCTTTTCCTCTGCCTCTTTTTCCTTGCACGTACCAAAAATGAGTGAGAAAACTCTCTCACTTACTTGTGTAACCCTAGTAGCTCCATAATACATTTCAATGATGCCCTCCCTTAATCTTAACCATTTACCATTATACCCTTATGGTATCCCAATCTTATATATTTTCTTTTCATAAATAATATAATTCTAAACAATTATTCCAAATATTCTCAAATACTCAATAATTCTTCGATGCACTTAACATCCCATAAATATGAAATTCTTCAAAACCATCACATATCGTCATCAAATCTTCACCGAAACTCAAACACTTCACATTGACTCATATAATTCATATATTCGCACTAAATTAATTAAAATAATTAATTAATCTATAAATCGGGGCATTACAATGTTTATGCATATGAGTTACTTGCTAGAGGGAAAAAAGTATGATTGAAGCTTGATTGATCCTATGGTACTCGACAAAGATTGAGATCATCATGCCTACATATTCCCTCTTGCAATGGGAAAGTCAGAGCTTCGTAGTTCGGCTCACTACAGTTTGGTTGTTGATTTTATTATCTTTCTTTCAAAAAAATATTTAGGAGTCAAATTATACTAAAGACTACGGGTATATGTGATTATTCCGCCCAACAAGACGAGCGTCTTGCGTCGAAACAATCAGAGTGAGTAACGAGATATCTATTATCCTCCTTTCTACCACTTAAGGCTCGTGGCATACAATTATTCTAGTATTATTAAGGTCTTTTATTACATATGACCGCTTGACGTTGGATCAAGGGTTTGGGTCTAAAAGCGACGTCTTGATTTTTTAGGTTTGATGGCGAGACACGATGCACTCGACTTACGAGGTAAATGCAAATGGAGGTTTATTGTTTGATTGGTTAGGTGGATTCAAATCCTAGCCCCTAAGGGTGCTCCTAGAAAATAAAACCATAACCGAAAAATAAAGTACAAGTGTGCGAGTGAAACCACTTGGTGTTGAACCAAGGGTCCGCGAAAGAAGTGAAATTGATACTAGTCTCTAAGGGTGCTCCTAGCGAACGAAGTCACAATGTAGAAAATAAATGACGTACAATGGAAATGGGGGAGTGGGTACAAAATAAATTACGCGGGATTGCACGAAATAAAATGGTTCATTGTATGGGCCCAAGAGGAAGCGTGTGTGAAATGTTCTAAACTAAGTGGGACTCGAGATTAATCGAAAGCGTCGAAATGTAGCTCTTTAACTATCTTAGAATGGATTCAATGTTAGAATCATTATATGAGAAGTTGAGCATTACTTTATGCGTCCATGTGGATTTCGAAAATTAAATTGAATTTTAATTTCGATTTCACAACGCAAAGGTAATCGAATAATCGAAAAATGGTATCGTCTTAATCAAAATTTTATCGGTTTGTGACAATCTCGATTTTTAGACTTTCATTGACCAAATGCAAAAATAAAATAAACAAACTAAACTAAATTTCCAAAAGGGAGAACAAAGTGGTCTTATCATTAATTGAGATTTCAAATCAGTTTGCGACGAACCTCAAGATTTAGATGTTCATCGACCATAAAATGAAAATAAAATGATAAATAAAATAAACTAAATATCCAAAAGGGAAAATAAATCGAAATTAAAATGGTAAATAAATAAACTAAACTAAGTTGGGCTCATATTGATCAAATTTTGTCGATTTAATGAAATCGAACAAATCATGATTGTTTGTTATATCATCGACCCAAAAAGTAGATCGAAAAATAAGAAATAAAATCAAAGGAATGGTCTCATTATTAACCAAGATTTCTAGCCGATAAATCGACAATCTATGGTTCTTAGATGTTCCTCGACCAACAAAGAAAATTGAAAACAATAAATAAAATAAACTATTTAAACTAATGGCCTCATATTGATCAAGTTTTCATCGATTTAACAAAATCGACTACTCCAAGATCTTTTGTCATATCATTGGCCCAAAAAGTACTAAAGAGAAAAGATAATGAGAATGATTTTCCAAATTAAAAGAGAAAATAGACAAATTAAACCGGTTAATGATAGAAAACTAACCTATGTTAAAAAAATAGAACATGAAGTTTAATAAAAAGAAAGAGAAATTAAAAAAAAAATGAAATATGATTGGATGGGGGTCTGTCGTGGATAGAGAGGTGAGTTTAGGAAATCCAACATGGGTTTTGTTGGGCCCAAATCCTCAACAAAGGCTGGTTTCAACCAACAAAAAAAACAGTATAAAAAGGATATTAAAAAACAAATATCGCACAAGCCATATAAAATCAGACTGTACCCAAATTCAACAAATCATATTATACGTCAACTTTTCAAAAATCGATTCTGAGAAAAAGTAAACCCACCCTCAACTTTTTTCGTTCGAACTTCTCTCCAACGAAAACGCCTTCGCTCGGTTCCTCCTCTCACTTCCGGATCGTCTCAGATATCTGTTAATCTCGCTACTCTTCAAGTTTCGTTTTCAATCTCTCTGCATCTCAGATCTCTCACTCGCGATCTCAGCCTTTCGCTCTCGTTCATCTATGTTTTTCTATGATTTGGTTCATCTATGTTATTAATGCGGTTATGCGCGATTCATTTTATTAATGCGTGAGTTTGTTTTGCTATTGCGTGAGCATCGAGGAATTGGTTACGCTTTGCTGATATTTGAGTCATGTGCGTGGAGAGCTTCCTCGTGTTGTGGGGTCAAAGTGATATTGTGGGTGAGTGTGATGAATAAGGCAAGTTGTTTGGAGGTAGGCATATAAATTATGGTTGGAGAAAGGACATGGTGGGGTCAGGCTGCGGAGGTCATTTTTGCTTAATTTGTTTTGCACAGCTGGTATTGTATTTTGTGTAATAGCATGAGAGTTGTAGGTCACGCTGAAGAATCAAGTTACATCAAACATTTTTCTTTCCCTTCACTTGCAAATATTGGTATTTTTATGAAATTGTAATGGGTTCTTAAAAATGAAATGGGCTTTGATTATACTATATTTTTTGTAGTATTTTTGTTGTCACTTTGTTATACAAAAAAATAATGGGCTTCAAAATGATATTGGGCCTTAGTAATTTAATAAATAATCCAACTTGGTCCATGATCAATATTTGCACTCGTGAATGCAACTACTTGCACCCATGACTTCGTCACATAACTTGAATCAACTCAATACCCTAAACTAAAATACTACTACCTGACAAATCACAAACGAAACCCTGATTCTTCTTTGCAACACCTAGACCTAAACAAATAAAGAATGAAAATAACAGACACATATTTTTTTGGATTTTTGAATAATGGTTAGTGAACCGAAATTGGATAATATACATGTTGGAAAAATTTGGGGTATGACACCTATGGATCGAAGATATAGGACTTTGGGCAAATGGTCTCCTAACTGGGAAGGCCCATTTCGAATCATTCAATCGTTTTCAAATATTGCTCATGAAGCATTGAAAAAATAAGAAAAATCAAACTACAAGTTAAACATGAAATTTAGGCTTGAAATCCTCAAGCTTGGTCTTCAAAAAGTTGAGCCTTGAAGTTAATAAATCATGGGCCTCTTCTAGAGAGTCGATTTCAAGTCCCAGGATGAGAGTAACTTCAGCATGGTTGACGCCTTTGGTGGCCTCTTGGTCAATCATTTCTCTGGCGGGCAACTACTTTTTCCATGCAATCCTAGTCTTTTTATCTTCAGATTGTCGATCTCTTTGGTTAATGCACGACTTTTGGCACGACGTTGTGCAATTTGTTCGTCGAGTGAAACCTTCTTGTCTGTGTACTCTTGGAGTTTAGTCGCATGCCTCTCGACTTCTTTTTCAGACGCACCACTCAAGTCTCATGCTATAACCATGGCATCTTTCACTTTTTGGAGTCGGGCGTTGTTGGTCCTTTTAAGGTCGATATTTTGACAGACCTGGTTGAAGTAAACTTCAAATTCAAACAAGAATTGGACCATAGAATCAAAAACTCGATGTTTGTTGAGTTCAACCAACAACTGTCGAATGTAAGTAGCAAGTCAAGCATCCTTTTTTATGGCACTGGGGAGATCAACTTCAAAATATTTGCTTTTAGTAATTGGATCAAGAGGTTTACTAAGTTATCACTTGTGTTAGCTAGCAAAGCATCAGAAGAATGGGAGGATCTTGATCTAGACGAAAGCTTTTAGAGTTTTTGAAGTCTTTTTAGAGACTTTGTCGGGTTCTTCCTTTTAAGGGAAAGAATCTCTTCTTGACTCAAAGAAGTGTTAGATGACAAGTCATGAATAGAAGCTAGAGCCTAATTCTTTTTGTTGTTGTTGGGTTTGTCTTTCTCTTATGTTGGAGCAGTCTCAACACTAGGGTTGGCTTGTCCATCGTCCATTTTCTCTAGGCTTTTGGGATTTAGGCATCATGATTTAAGTTTTCTTGGACATATGCCATAGTGTCATCGAACTCTTCTTTTCATTGGGGAGAGAGTTATTCGATATTGATTTATGCTTCAAGCTTTGGTTGTGGAGACGCATATGCATTTTCATTGATTGGTTTTACCGCCGGATGGACACATGAAATATGGAATCAAGAAAATCTGCCAATGAATGTGAGAAAAGATTTCAGAGGGAATCGAAC
Source organism: Lathyrus aphaca (assembly GCA_963966055.1). Taxonomy (NCBI): domain Eukaryota; kingdom Viridiplantae; phylum Streptophyta; class Magnoliopsida; order Fabales; family Fabaceae; genus Lathyrus; species Lathyrus aphaca. The sequence goes on along the minus strand of OZ014522.1, from coordinate 61,348,031 downwards.
GGGGGATACTTGGTGATTTCTCTACCTCGTTCTCGTTCACCTTTGGCGCTTCCTGAAATGGAAGAAGTAGTTAGTCAAAGCTTGAATATATATATATATATATATATATATATATAAGAGTAATTATGGGGTCAATATTTTCTTGTTCTTTGTGCGGAAGGTTTTAAGGCTCTTCCTGCGCTTGGTCATCAAGAATGGGCGGGTCTATTTTTCCATTTCCTTGGTTATAACGGCCAATAGTTGAAGTGGTGTTTTCCTTTTTGGGTTTTGGTTTTTGAGGAGCATTTTTCTAATTGTTGACGCTTGCTTTAGGAGAAGCCTTGGGCTTAGGGCTCGAGAATATTAGAGTTTTCTCGCTATCTTCTGAGATTTCGACTTCAACCAAAGTTTATGTTGGTATTGGAATAGCCTAGAAAGTATTTTGTTAGATTATTAAATTATCAAAACCATCAAATTTGAAATCAGACACACCTGTAAGAAAAAAGTATGTTAGAATCATTTCCATATTAGTTAATGTCCAGATGGAAAAGACTTGCCTTTTTTCTTTTGGGGTTCTTCGTCTTTCTTAGCTTCAACAACATCGAAAAGGCCTTCTACATTGGTGTTTCATTTTGCTTAAGGTTCACATACAAGCAAAACATATGAGAAGTCGAATGGTATAAAAAGAATTCAAATAAATGGTCAATATACACCTTCTTTCTTTTTTGGATTCTCTGGCATGTTGGAGAAGGCAATCGACATGCTTCTTTGGAAGTTATCTTTAGAGAAGTTTTCTTTAAAGTATTTTGTCCACAAGTTGTAATGTTCTATTGTCATTAGAAGGACAGTTGGAAGTGAAAAGTAGGAAATTCGAGGATTTGATTATGAGCGAACGCCATACAAGCTTTGTAATCTTGGGCATTGAACTTCCTTTTTACGAACAAATGTTAGTCTTCCAAACATAGATTGAGCTTGGCAACATGTGGATGAAGGCAAATTACTTAACTACTAAATTAGGTTGATAGCCCACAAAGTCGAAGCCAACAATTTTGGTCTCAATTCGAGTAAATAGAAGTTTTGGAGTTAAGAAGGTTGCCCAAGCGGATTTCAACATTGCAGTAGTTGAAGGGGTTACACCAAGAAACCTATTTCGAAACTAAGATGGACCGAAGAACATATCCATGAAGGGAGCCATGGTCAAAATAAAAGTTTTATATTCAAGGAACAATTTTATATATTCATGAAGATTATCTCTGAGGAGTTGTCATAAGGGGTTATTAAGGAAAGTTGTGTGCCTTCGATACTCTTGTATTCGGTTTTTATCACCAAGGATTTTGTTTGAGTTACATGAATTTGGGGTTTGAACGTGGAGTTTAGCCAAAGTTATAGGAACCACAAAGGGCCAGAGAACATGTCTGGTTTGTTGGTCTCGGGAAGGTGTTTCCATTTGTATGAGGCATCTCCAATCGATTGATAATGGTTGGCCAAAAGTAGCTTACTCAATGAGATCTTTCAACCCTCATGAAGTTGGATAGCTAAAGGTACATATTTCTTAGCTATCTGTAAATTTCTTAAGCAGAAAACATAATAGGATAGCCAAAGAGTAAAAAAGGTGATATGTTCCTGGTCGGAGCCCTCTGCAATTTTCTTGTTGTGATGATCGAAGATGAAGTTCTTGAAAATAAAAGCGTTCGACAATGAATTCGCTCATAATTTATATGGCTTGAGTGAATTTTTCACCTAAAGGGTTAAGTCATGTGATAACTGCTACGTTGAACAAGGTCAGCGTAAGCATTCCACAAGGGTAACTGAAAAGTGTTGGTTGAACCTTTCCAAAAGAAGATTGACGCGAGCAACATGGTTGGGTTGTACCTAGGGCCAATTTTGGATATTTGAATCATGTTGAAGATACCTAGTTTATTCCATTGTTCCTTCCTTTTGAGTTGAAATTTGTCAATATATGCAAGATATTCTTTGTTTTGAGAAAGATGTGTAGATCGAAATATTCGTGCGGGTTTTTTCATAAAGGATACATAAATAATGTGTTCTTCAAACGTTGAAGGCATAGTAACGGAATAACATGGGAATAAGTTTTTTACTTTCCCAGGTTGTGACTTAGTAGTCGGGTATGGACCTAAGAACGCAAATAGCTTATCAGATAGAGAAAAAGGTACATGTAACTGATTATCCCAAATGTCCATTTTTTCTTTTTCCATTGGTTGTTCAGGTACAAAATATCTTCCTTGTTCATCTTCTTATGTAGGAATCTTTAACGCCAAAGGATTCATTACAGTATCAAGTTTGTATGTTGAAGTGTTAGTTGTCATTGTTGGAGTTTGAGAGCTTTTGCGAGAAAAGGTTTTGTTTGTGTTAAAAAGCTGAGTGAAAACGAAGGAGATGAAAAGAGAAGACAAACTAAGTATTTATAGAGTGTTGTTTCTTGTCAGTAACTGACACTTGGCATACACTTGTAGACGTGAAACATTTTGTGTTTCAAGAAGTGGAGAAATTGATATGAGTTGACCAATTAATACGACATGCAAATGCATGATCTCCTAGAAAATAGAAGTAATGATGGAATTCTGAGAAGATCTTTTGGAAAAATGACAATGCACAATAAAGTTGTAATGATGATGATGACGTCTATGAAGGAGTTAAACTGGATAAGATCAGACAATTAATCAAGGACACATGGAAATATGTCAAAGGTGAATGTTGCATGGAGACAGAGACATGACATAGTTTTCTTAGTCGACCATTGTAGACAGTTATTTTAGGACTAGTATATAAGTAGGAGTTCACTTATGTTATAGGGGTTCACAATTGTACACAAATTCTGCAATATTTGCGTGTTTGTAAGAAAAGGGTCAATAATGTACGTATATGTTCCACTTTTATAAATTAAAGTCTTTATGTTCAAATTTACTGCATTGAATTTAGTTTTTAGTCCTTTTTTAATTCCTTGCATTTCGATTTCAGTTTAGTTTTAGTCATTATTCTCATAGCTTTACATTTCAATTTTGATGTCAAAATTTATTGAAATTCATGATTCACACAAATCTATCCTGAGATCTTTTCGAGTTTAATCCCTTAAGTATTAATTGAAACTTGTTTTTGTTTACTAAATTTTATAGTAAACAAAATCACTATGTAAAATATCAAACTACATAACTATAAAATGAGATACAACAATTTAACAAGATAAGAATGAAAAATATTGAATTCAAATGCGGAATTTTATTGCATTTGCTGAATTTATTTTGCATAGAACATGTGTTCGGGAATGACTTAATCAATCATGAGAAATAGAAAAAGACAAAGGTGCAAAGGTGCAAAGGAAACTATAAATTCAATTTTATAGGTGGTAGGTAGTGATAGGATATAAATCTGTCATGACTCTCACATCTCATGATATGTCTCCCCGTGTAAAAGCTTTTTATAAAAAAACTAAACATGTCAGATTCGATAAAAGCAAGACGATAGATTACCATTGATGAATCGGGTTAGGCCACATTGAAGGTGTGCATCGTCTCCTCTATGTCAGTGGGATATCGCGAGTTCGAACTCGCGGTCTTACTTTTATGTTGCTACGTAGTTATCTTCTTAAATGTATTAATACAACAATCGAAATAATTTTTAAGAGACTAAAAATAAAGCTAAGAAAATAAACCTTCAATTTAGTTAAGGAATCACACGACTAATTATTAAGAGTATGGCTGGAAATAAGTCGAGTCGAGTCGAACTCGCCTTAGTTCAGTTCGACTCGTTAAGACTTGGCTGAGATCGAGTTTTTCACGATTTTTTTTTCAACTCAAACTCGACTCGTTAAGAATTTGTTGAGTTCGAGTTCCAGTTTCTCACGAACTTTTTTTCAGCTTAAACTCGACTTGTTAGAAGTTCACGAACATCTCGGTTCAACTCGTTAGGTTTATCTTGTTAGGTTCAAATCGATTATTTCACGGACTTAAAAGTAATTTTTAAAGTATATATATATATATATATATATATATATATATATATATATATATATATATATATATATTAAATTAATATTTTTTAAAATAAAATTTATAAGATTGAAATTTATACAATGTTGATTCTATTTGTATAATTGTTTTTAGAAATAATCTGCTCTCTTGATAATATAAATTAGGGTTAAATATGTTTTTAGTCCCTCTAAATATCTCATTTTTTGAAATAGGTCTAAATATTTTCTTCAAACATTGGTCATCCAAAATTTTCCCGTTTCGAAATCTAGTATTTCCCGTTAGTTTGAACTAACGGAGGCTGAGTTGGCAGGCCATGTGTGCGTAAATAATTTACTGATTTGTGTGAATGTGGCCAGCGTGGATAATATGAAAAAATGAAAAGGTAAATAGGAAGAGTAATGTTAAGAGTCACATTGCATTGTGTAATCCAAGCCCTAGTCAACGTAATCCAAGTGCTGTGATTTTGTCTTCTCCTTCTCAAGTTTCGATCCAAGTGTTGTTATTTTGTCTTCTCCTTCTCAAGTTTCGAATATTGTAGTTTGCGCAAGTCAACTTTCAGAGTGGTCCCAAGCAAACGTTGTTTTCTTGAAGGTGGTCCCAGGTTAGTAAATCTTGTCTGTCATTGGTGTACTTGTGTGGTCCCATTGTTTTCTATTTAGGTTGTTTGATGCATTAAATGTCTGTGTTTGTTATTGTGAGTAAAGATTTAGGGCATAACAACATGTTTATGTTTTCGATTTAGATTTGGTGAAAATTCAGGGTTACTATGATTTCCTATATTAAACCTAGGTTAAATTTCCTGTACAGGTAAATGGATAAGTTCAAGATAGTTTTCTTCACAAAGGGTCGTTTTATAAAAGACACTAACTTAAAATATGAGGGTGGGGATATATTTGCGTTTAAAGGACAAGAACCCGATTATTGGAGTTTCTTTGAGGCTGTTGATCTGGTGAAAGTGATAGAACCTGAGTTTGATTATACTAAAGTTAACATGTGGTGGAAGCATGAGGGTGGTTTGCTTGAAGAAGATTTTAAAAAATTTATGGATGATGGAGATGCACATGAGCTAGCCATGTATGCAATTGGATACAAGTGTGATGTAGAGATTTATTGTGAAGCTAAGGTTGATGGAGAGGAAAGTTTCATGACTAAATATAAAGAGAAAGGTAAGGGAGTGAAATGTGTAGACAAAGCTGAGTTTTTTAGTAAATCAAGTACTGATTCTATTGATAATTCAGTGGAAGATATACACTTTGAGGATAGTGAAGATGAGAGGATGGCTGGTTTTGAAGAAGGTCTTGTAGATGTAACTGTCAATAGGGATGATGAAGGCAATAAGGAGGAGGTAAAGAAGATAGATAAATCTGAAACTGAAGATGGAAAGAGTAATGAAGATGACAAGGTGTTTATTAATGAAGAAATGGGTAAGGAGCATTTGATTGAGGATGAATATATAACGGATGAGCCTGATAGTGGAGGTGATGATGAAAGTGGTGATGAGAGGCCTTGTATTTTGAGGTATAATGAGGATGAGACACTATGCAAAGATTTTGCTTTCAAAGTTGGAATGGAGTTTTCATCTCTAAGACAATTCAAAGATGTTATTTTAGAGCATAATATGTTGAATGGAAGGGAGGTAAAGTTTCAAAAAAATGACTCTAATAGATGTAGGATTATGTGTAAGGACAATGCTAAATGTGATTATACCATGTTGTGTAGTAGGGTACTCAAGACCACCACATTTAGAATCAAAACCTTGTATTTAAACATAAGTGTGGAAGGAAGTTTTTTAACAGCAATGCTAGAGCTGAATGGGTGGCTAAAGTTATCGTTGATGGTTTAAAGAATAATTCAAAGATGAGGTTAACTGAGGTGGTAGTTGATGTGAGGCAAAGGTATGTCACAAAGATCCCAGCATGTAGGGCATTCAAGGCAAGAAAGATTGCAAGAGCCATTGTTGAAGGTGATTCTAGCAAACAATTTAGTCTTCTATGGTCTTCTATAGTCTTCTAAATGTGATGTTTTAATGAATAACTTAAGTGAGTCATTCAATGCAACAATCTTGTTACAACGAGATAAACCTATCATAACAATGTTGGAGTGGATTAGAAATTATCTAATGGGGAGGTTTTCTACACTTAAGGAAAAAGTAGAGGGTTATAAGGGAGTGATTATGACAAAAACCTTAAGGAGGTTAGATAGAAAGATAGAGAAAGGTGCTACCTGGACAACAACCTATGCTGGTAGGTTGACATTCCAGGTCACCCATGTGTTGTTTACTGACAGTTTTGTTATGGACTTAGAAAAAAAGATATGTTCTTGTAATTATTGGGAGCTTGTAGGTATTCCATGTAGGCATGATGTAGCTGCAATATATAGGAAGGTTGATGGCCCTTTAAAGTATGTAGACAAGTGTTATCACAAGAGCACTTATCAGGCATGCTATGGTGAGATCATAACTCCATTGAATGGACAAAACAAGTGACCTAGAACTGAGAATGCAATCATGCTTCCACCTAGGTATAAATGTGGGACATGTAGACCAAAGAAACTAAGAAGGAGGGAATTGGATGAAGTGGCACAAACTAAGTGGCAAAGAACAAACACTAGCCATATATGCAAATTATGTTTTCAATTGGGGCATAACAAGAAGACCTGCAAGAAATTGAAATAAGAGGTAGAATCAAAGTCATAGACATGACATGCTACTACTGAGCCTACACAACCTAATGTTGAAGACATTCCTGCCTAAGCTTCTCAGAATATACCTACACAAGCTAGTCAAGCAAATGTACCTCCAACTGTGGCAAACAACAAAACGGTAATACTTATGTTGAAATAATGAATTTTTATTAGGTCTAATGCTAACTTAAATGTATTCTAATGTTAATATCATATGTTATGCAGGGGAGGCCCAAGGGCACCATAAACAAAGATTCCAAAAAGACCAAGGGAGCATAATCTAGCATTGAAGTAACAACTAGCAGAGGTACTGTGAAAAGAATTCAAGGGGTGGAAAAAAGGAATTCAACTTAAAAGGAATCACCAACTATGAAGAAACCAAGTGTGACTGAGAATGTAAAACCTACTGTCAAGGAACCAGTTGTGAATGAGAATGTAAAGGAACCTATTGTCAAGGAATGTGTTATGCATCAACCAGCTATGAAGGAACCAGCTGTGAAGGAACCAACTGTGAAGGAACCTAATGTTAAGGAACCTGCTGTGAAGGAACCAATTGTTACTGAAATGGATCACCCAACTGTGAATGGAACAGATGCAACTGTCAATGAAGCTGAACCAACTGAGAATCAAACAATTGATGATCCTGAACGACAACCAATTTTCATTGAGAACCCTACATCATTGGATGAGATCATGGTTGCCCTACTTAAAGGTGATGGATTATTGGACATTCAACCTCTTAGAATTGATAGGTCACCTCTCAAATCATCTATCAAATCACCTACTAAGCCTAGTGGAGCAAGAGTTTTTTTTGGGAAGCAACCAAAAGTGTTTAGAGTTACTCCTTTCAAACCATCAGGGATAAGAACAGCTATGTCAATGCCATCGAGCAGTGAACCTATCAAACATAGGACACAAAGCAGGTACAAATCTGGAAGCAGTGTGTTATATGAAAAAAGGCACAGTGAGAGGTTGAGGACTTGGAAGTCCAAGAACATACAAGGGCCTGGAAAAGAACCCGATGATCCACTGGTTATAGAAGAATAAGGATGCACAAGCAAGGGACAAACTGAATGAAGTGGCAAAACATGTTCTTTGTTGTTTTTTGTTTTGTTTTAATTAAGTATCTAAGAAGCAATTCTGGTGTGAAGTGCTTTTTTGGTTTTGGATTCAGATGTAATGCACTAGTGGTTTAGTACTTGATGTTAAACATTTATGATATTTTTGTTGTAACGCACTTCTGGTTTATTGATATACAATGATGCTTTGAAATTTTAAAGTTGTGAGCAACCCTTTACTTTGGATTAGTTTTGTATGATAGCAAATTATATGCCTTTGTGTTTATTTACGCTTTTGTTTACATGTTAAGATCGTACAAATTTGTGATTTTGACCTATACTATGTTTTCATGTCAATACAAAAAGATTTGGATTGATTCATTCATTAAGAGAAATCATAAAAACAATTTTTCTTATGTATGTATCGATACACTCGTGTTTTGCATCGACACATTATTTGTTATAATCACACAAAAAAATTTGCTTCAGTATGTATCGATTCATACGAATCTTGCATCGATACATGCTTCTTTTATGTTTCTGTAAACATGTTATGTATCGACCCATACGTGTGTTGCATTAATACATGCTTTATTTGTGTTTTTGGAAATAAGCTTTGTATTGACACATTCGTGATATCGATACATGCTTGGATTAATTTTTTGAAAATTAATCAAAGCTTCAGTATGCATTGATGCATACATCTGTGTATCGACTCATACACATTATAAAACTAACATGTATCGATACATACGAGGTTGGCATCGATACATAATTCTATTTTTCTTCTAACAACTTCTGTTTTGACATATAAAAGGCTATGGCAATTCGATCACTAGCCACACCGTCTAACAAAAGTCATTCTTCTGGTGTAAATCTTACTGGTTTAACAAAATTTGTACCATAGCAGACCAGAAAATAATTTGGATTGTGATGTATGCCTTTGTATTTCAAATCATCAACCTAACTAAAATTTGTATGTCAAAACAAAAACATATTGTGCAAAAAGAAATAAGTTCTCATCACCAGATTTCGAAACATATTTGTTCATAACATTCCAACATACCAAATTACAAAGTACCTAAACATTAAATAGTACCTAAACATTACAACTTCAACTTAGTACCTAAACATTACTTGTTCAAAACAACATTAACATTTACATCTAAGAAACATTACTTGTTCAAAACAACATTAACATTTACATCTAAGAACAAAATACATGTTGACCAACATTGAAATTACAATACATATGGTCTTGAACTTTCCAAATAATTCCTCCTTCTTTAACTTCAGCTTCAACCTGGTGTTCTTCTTCAATGATGCTTCATAAAGCTCTTTAAACGTATCGACAAACTGCATATCTCTCTCATCATTGTTGCATTCAGATTCCAAAACTTTACCATCTTCCTTCTTTAAGTCATACTCATCATCCCAGACGAACATATTACACGTTCCCGCGTTCTTCCAAAATGGGCATCTCCAGAACAATCTCCCATTATTCTTTCCCTTCTTGCACATGTATGCAATCAAAGTACCCTTGCATCCACACTTTTTCCCTTCATTGTTGGTGACAATGATGGATTGTTGTGACCCGAAATTAGTTACCCTAAATGAAGACGACATCACGATTTGGAAGAAGGAGAAGAATTTGTGGAAGTGACGAAGAGAAAATATGAACCCTAGTTTACAAATTATGTGGAAAGATGTGATTTAGGGTTTGAACATACTGGAAAGGGATGTTTGACTACATATAGACTGCAATGCATTCACACGTGGATTATTTGAGTTACACCATGGCAAATTATTTACGCACACATGGTCTGCCAACTCAGCCTCCGTTAGTTCTAACTAACGGGAGAGACTAGATTTCGAAACGGAAAAATTTTGGAGGACCAATGTTTGAAGAAAATATTTAGAGGGACCTATTTAAAAAAATGAGATATTCAGAGGGACCAAAAACATATTTAACCCTATAAATTATCAATTAAAATCTTTAGATTAAAAAAAAAGAGATAAAATTTTGAATAAATATTTAAATTTACTTTTAAAAGACAATATAATTCATCTAATATATAATCGAGTTAACTCATGAATTTAATAAGTCAAATTATGTATAGTTAAGTTCGACTCATTTAATTAACGAATTTAATTTTTAGCTCTTATTCGGTTAATTTGTTCATTAATTAGTATTATAGAATTGAATTTCGAATTATTTTCTAGTTGATTCGATTTATCGTTACATCAATAAAAATAACTACCGTTATATTTGCGATGCTAAGCCAAATTAGACGGCGGCACCAAAGAGGAAAACACCAAATTGTCCGCAGAAATTGTACTTGGCCGTTAACAATGGCAATATTTTGAAACACGAAAAATAATCAAAATTGAAACTTTCCCCCCTTCTCTCTCTCGATGTCGCTGCAGACTCTGAAGGAAACACTAAGACATTGCACAACCCAACAATCACTGCCATCTTCTTCTTCTTACTCCCAATCCAATTCTATTCTCCGCGATTTCAGTTCCCAATTCCCAATCCACAGAAAACCCCCTAAATCCTCCCTTGCCGATCAGCTTCGCCTCCTTCAAGACCCGGATGACCCGCCGTTTAACCCACACAACTTCCTTTCACAACAAAACCTCTCCAAAACCCAACCACAACAAGTTCAACCAGAAGAAGATGACGACGACGAAGAAGAAGAAGAGCCAGAAACAAAGAGGGTGAAATTCAGTTCAGCCAAAGCGTCTCACTTTCAATTCGATCATACTGGACCCTTTGAGCCTTTGGTCTTGTCCTCTGATGGAGAATTTCCTATAGTTCAGGTAGTTGTAGTTGTTATTCCACCTTTCTATACTTATAATTGTTTATTGCATTTTATGCTTAATTCCATACATTGCTTTGGTTAATTGAATGCAATTATGGACTTACTTATATTGGTATATACTATGGGAATAATCTAATATGACCATTATCAGACTTGATTATACTAAATTCAATTGGCTATTCATAGCCACAAAGGATCAACTCTGACAATAGGCACGGCACTGATACTGACACGTCCACAAAGTTAATAGTATGAGAAAGTAGAATAATTGAATGTAACCACTTTGTGAGGGTGTTGTGTCGCTGACATGACACCTGCACGTATGAGACACCAACACGTGTCAATTGTAAAGTGTCGGTGCTACATAGATGGATTCAGTGAGTAGATTTCCCAATGGTGGGTTCAATTGGGAATGGGACATCAGTCATCACATGTGTTTCTTTATTTCTCTTTGATATTTTGCTGTTTAGTGTTTACTTTATTATTTATAGTTTGTAATATGAATCATTTAATGTTTTTTAAGTGGTGAAATTTGAAATTAGACTAAATTGTGAGCACTGTTTCAGGTTCCTGCATCTATAAACTGTAGACTGCTTGAGCATCAGAGAGTGGGAGTGAAGTTTCTTTATGATTTGTACAAGAAGAATCATGGAGGCATCCTTGGAGATGACATGTGAGTTACACATTTATCCCCCTCTTCTAGTTTTCCTTTTTTATTAACTCCCTCCAGTTATTTTTACGCTATAATATGTATATAGTATATACAGGTATGTAAAATTAACGATAGTGTCACTTCAAATCTCAAGCACAATGCTCTATTAGTCTAATTTGGAAATTCTTATGGATTGTGAACGATCTTATATAAAAAATTATGATGAAATTTTTAGTTATCTGCGTTTTGTACTGCATGCTTATATAATACTTACTATTGAGACTCCCGAGAACCCTGTCATGTAAACTGTGTACACCCTATTAGAGTATACTGCATTTTACCTCCCTGAAATATTGCACTTTCTCAACTTAAGCCTCTAACTTCTTTTTTTGTCACAACCCACTTGATGAATCATTTTGAGTCTAAATGTTTTTGGATGCAATAATTTGTGTTTAACTTATATTCAATTATTTTACTGTGCAAATTTCTATTTTGCTTCTCAGGTGGGCCTGTCATTATTAAATTAACAAATATTTGCAATCTTCATCTTTGTGTTCTCTTTTTTGAACATCCAAAACCTCAATGTACGTCTTCTGCTACAATTTGTATTTTAGCCCTAAGAATGCTAAATTTGTGGATTTTATCTTTCCTTTTTTTCTATATTATTTGTTGGTATCCGTTGCTGCAATTTTTTTTTACTATATTTGGTTCTTTTTATCACAACTCTTGCTGTAGTTACTAAGTTGGAGTTCATTTTTGCACATTGAAATTTGAAACAGGGGTCTTGGAAAGACGATTCAAACAATAGCATTTCTTGCTGCCATATTTGGTAAAGAAAGAGAATCTGTTCATAGTGATAAGCAAGTGGAGAAAAGAGACCCAGTATTAATAATTTGCCCATCATCCGTTATTCAAAACTGGGAGAGTGAATTTTCCAAATGGTCAAACTTCAGTGTTTCCATTTATCACGGTGCAAACCGCGATTTGATATATGATAAATTGGAAGCAAATGGAGTGGAGGTACTTATTACCAGTTTTGACACTTACAGGATTCATGGCAACAGTTCTTTGTCAAGTATCCGCTGGAGCATTGTGATTATTGATGAGGCTCATCGACTTAAGAATGAGAAATCAAAACTCTACAAAGCATGTTTAGAAATTAAAACCATGCGACGATATGGTCTTACTGGGACTGTAATGCAAAATAAGATCTTAGAATTGTTCAATCTCTTTGATTTGGTTGCACCTGGATCCCTTGGAACACGGGAACACTTCCGTGAGTTTTATGATGAACCCCTTAAGCATGGTCAGAGGTCAACTGCTCCTGACAGGTTTGTTCTAATTGCTAATGAGAGAAAACAGCACCTTGTTGTGGTTCTTAATAAATATATGTTGAGAAGGACAAAGGAAGAGACCATAGGGCATCTTATGATGGGGAAGGAAGATAACATTGTGTTTTGTGCAATGAGTGATTTGCAAAAACGTGTTTATAGGAGAATGATCCAGCTTCCTGACATTCAGTGCCTAATAAATAAAGACCTGCCGTGTAGTTGCGGTAGCCCTCTTACTCGAGTTGAGTGTTGCAAAAGGATAGTACCAGATGGAGCTATGTGGCCTTACCTTCACAAAGATAACCCCAATGGATGTGATTCCTGCCCCTTTTGCCTTGTCCTTCCATGCCTTGTCAAGCTACAACAGGTTAAGTGAGGTCTTTTAAATTTCTTTACCTCTCTTTCTGAAAATACTGTCATTCTAAAGAATCCTTATCAGCTAATTTGTTCATAGCACTGAACATATGTTGAAGCTTTATTCATTAGTGCTCCAAGCAATGAGGAGCACTAATGCCTTTCAGTTTGCATACACTATGTTCAGTGTTTTACTCCCTTGAACAAACTTGTTTGTGATCATGCTCAAGATGGTTCTTCACATTATTTTGAATATTGTTGTTTCTTTTATGCCAGATAAGCAATCACCTCGAGTTGATTAAGCCAAACCCTAAAGATGACCCTGACAAGCAAGCTAAAGATGCAAAGTTTGCTGCAGCTGTCTATGGCCCAGACATTGACTTAGTTGGCGGGAGCATGCAGAATGAGAGTTTCATGGGTCTAAGTGATGCAGAACATTGTGGCAAAATGCGAGCACTTGAAAAACTATTGTTGTCATGGTTTTCACATGGTGACAAAGTTCTTTTGTTTAGCTATTCTGTAAGGTAAATAGTTGATATACCTTCAGATCATGTTTAATTCCTTTCTGTGTATCTTATAAGTTACGATTAAAATTTACTATATTCTGCTGTTTAACTTGAGCTGCTATTTCCAGGATGCTGGACATACTGGAGAAATTTATCATACGAAAAGGCTACTGCTTCTCAAGACTTGATGGGTCGACTCCAACTAATTTACGTCAGTCTCTGGTTGATGACTTCAACTCTAGTCCAAGCAAACAAGTATATCTCAAAACTAATAGCTGAACAAGCAATTTTCCAGTTCCATTTGTAATAGACTCATGTTTGTCACTTTAGGTGTTCCTGATATCTACGCGTGCTGGTGGGCTTGGATTGAACCTTGTCAGTGCGAACCGTGTTGTAATATTTGATCCCAACTGGAATCCTGCACAAGACTTACAGGCTCAGGACAGGTCTTTTCGATATGGTCAGAAACGGCATGTTGTGGTATTTCGTCTTCTCGCAGCTGGTTCACTTGAAGAACTAATTTATTCTCGTCAGATTTACAAACAGCAGCTCTCAAACATCGCTGTCTCTGGAAAGATGGAAAAACGATATTTTGAAGGTGTCCAGGTACCAAAATCTATGAATTTTGATGTTGCGATTCTTTTCATTTGTTTTGCAATAATTCTAAAAAAATTAATTTCCTTTCAGGACTGTAAGGAATTTAAAGGGGAGCTTTTTGGAATTTGCAATTTATTTCGAGATTTATCTGATAAAGTATTTACTAGCGAAATCGTTGAACTGCATGAGACGAGTAAAAAAGACGGGCTTAATTCAGAACATGAAAAAATAAAAATGTCAGAAGAAACTGGTTTATTAGCATCAGATTCTGAAACCAGGTTATGTGCTGAATTTACGGGTGCTTCAACAAGTAAACCAGATATTGAATATGAAAAAATCGGTAAATATTATCAGCGGCAATATCAATAGTAATAATTTCTCCGATTTCAATTTTGTTTCATAGAAAACTGATGATTTGTAATTTTAGGCATTGTTTATGCTCATCGCAACGAAGACATTGTCAACTCCCGACCAGGGACTCAAGGGCAGTTATCTACCAGCAGCGCCCCTTCAAGTGATAGCTTAAGCAAGTCAAACATCTCTCTAGTCCATCAAAGGAAAAAACCAGATTGTGTACCTAAAAACCAGAAAATTCCTTTGATTGATGAAAGGAAGAGAGCCGAATTTAGCTTCCTTGCAAAGTCTATGGGCATGGAAGAGCTTGCATTTAGCAAATGGTTACTATCTGCAACTCCAGTAGAGAGAGAAAAAGTGCTAGTAGACTACAACAAGAAAAAGCTTAAAGGTTGAGTAATGGTTCTTATATGACAAAACAAAATACTGGCCTTTCATACCAAAACAGTAGAAAAATGTGTGAATGTGGAAATGCATAGATAGTCAATTTTTCCTTTTATAAATTGAATTTTTAGATGTAGTTTGTCCTCCAAACATTGTAACTTCTATTTTTCTGCTGTAAATATTAGCATATTTTTTAATGGTTCTGCTTATGTTGTAATTTTAATTAGTCATTCAATGTGAATATTATGATAACATTCCATGATTCATCGTAGTGTTAAGAATATATATATAAGAGAAACCATGTTCAAGTAAATAAAAGTACATTAGGAATATTCAGTATATTGTTAAAATGTATGTATAAAAATTAGCAATATAGATCCAATTTTGTATGTAGATTGTCCATACATGCACAGCATATACTATTCTCATAAATACAATTTTTCTTGGTTTACTTTTTTTTAATGTATAAAAAAGAATCTTTTTTTTATAAATGTTAATTTTTTCAATTTTTAATATATTGAGTAAACAAATTTTTAAAAATACATTATTTCCTAAACCCTCAAAAAGTACCCCTAAAATATACTCTGGGGTCCACTTGAAAAAAAATTAATAGTAATAAAAAGAAAAAATATTTAACATCAGAATTCAATTAATCTTGAAATATTTTATAATTAATTATGTTACACTTTCAATCAAAGTACATTGTTTATTAGCCATTTTTGTGAATATTATAACAACATTCATATACATCAGGGTGAAATGAATTCTTCATATTAAAAGCTTCATACTAGGTCTGCTAATTTTTATATATAATTTTCCCTCTTTTTCTCTCATATCGTTAATTGAGATGTTGCAATTAAGAACAAATTGAAAGAATATACTGTCGCATGCAATTTGAAGATGAGAAATTAGAAGGGACGTTTCTCATCCCACATGATACTAACTACATGTCTCATTAATAAAACTATTTCATTTTCATTCCAACTCCAATCCACTACAAAAAACCAAAAAACTTGTACAATTTGTTTAAGTGTGCTACAAATTATGCTTTCTTTTCTTTGGATTCTTCCTCAAACAAGGAGATCAAAAGAACTTTAACTATTCATAACGGCTTATCCCGCCTTCAATTTTTCTGCTTTTGATTCTAATAAAAGGCACATCCCAGAACTTCAAAAAATCTACTCATATTATTGTATCTATTTTCTCTGCATTTTGAATCTGGACACTGGTTTTAAAGGTTGAGAACCAGAAACCTGTTAAAATATCAAACCATGAACATCATAGATTTAAGTCAGAGATGAAAAGGCAAAGGATTTTGAAAATCATGATTACAAGCAAATATTCTTTTATTACATAACTCAATTAATTTACCTGTGAAGTTGAACTTTGTTCTCTTGAAGCTTTTTTCAAATTCTCACCATGCTCTACGATAGAGCCTGTAAAAGCCTGCAGAAAATATTAATTAAAAAATATATATATATCACATCGACTGCTATATATTTTTGCTGCAGGGTACTATTATGACTTGAGAGAAAATAAATTATAAAGATTAAACAAACCTTGTGACGATCAAATGATGGTTGTGAAGTTTCATGTTGAACCTGTAAAGGAAATAATTGTACATGTCAAGCATCAACTCATGAAATAGTTGTACATTTCAAGAAGTATAGATATAGACCACATTACCTACGGGCAAGAAATTGTGATGGAAGTTTCATCAAAAGATTTGCATACCTCAATTTTCGATGCTGAAGTTGCTTGAGATATCTTCTCTTTAGGAACTATGGGCGGCTTCACACTAGGATAGATGGATTTCACATTTTGTGCTAAAATTTTCCCTTCTGATAGATCAGACAACACAGAAATTCAACTCTAAAGTGGTTGTAAATGGCACAGGCAGCCATTTATAGTTACACAGAACCGTGAAAATGTATTTACAGAGAAAATGAGAGTGCAAAGAACTTAAAGAATACGAACCTTTTACTTGAGGTTGAACAGCCAGGTTCGCAAACTGCATTTTCAAAATTAAAATGCAAAAACATATACTTTTTCAGATGAGTAGTTATATAACGTATTAAATAACTTTAAAGAAGAAATAAAATAGTAGAAAGAAATTTTCTTGCATTCAACTGATCAGCTATATCTTCTTGATGATTATGTTTTTTTGGAAACTCATTTGTTACATATCTATTGCTTCTCTGGTCCAGTGGTATGGCTTGATTACTACCCTACTTCATAGAAAATTAAAACCCAAGTTATCATAGTTCATTGTGATCGTAGCCTATAAACAATGTTTTGAAATTAGAAACAACAAATTAATCAAGAATATTACTTCTAGATTTTGGGGATTGTTATCGGTAGGTCTCTGATATGTACTACCATCAAAATCATCAGTAGTTTCCTCACTTTGATCACTGACATCGCCATTTTTTTCAGCAAGGGCTTCTTTTTTCTCAAGCTCATCCATTAAAGCCAAAAATGAAGCATAGTCCATTTCTTTGGATGTATCATTCCCAACACTAGGAACATCTTCAATAGCTGAATCTGAAAAGAAAGAAAAAAGATATTGACATTGAATCCAATCAAATTTTCTATTTTTATAACCGTTTTAGAAAGGACTTGAATTTTATTTAAACTTTCCAACCCTCACTAACACTACTAGCTTCGGTTTATAGTGAGTAATGGACATAGACAAAACTATGGAAAACGGAAAAGGGAGAACATGCCTGATTCAGATTCCTCTTCTTCAGAGTCGCCCTCCACATATTCTTCTCTTATTTCCACAAGACCCTCCTGCACCAATTAAATACAACAGCAATTAATAATTGATGCAAACTTCAAAAATATTAACACCAATTGCTAACAAATGTTTTCCACCAAAGGAAATGATAACAAATGTGAAAAGAATAAAATACATAGTGAAAATAAAATACACAACACATTGCAGTATAATACTACCAAGTTAGAATACCATACTACATGTGTGAATTGTCAAAACTGCTCAATACAAATCAAATCGAAAGTTACTCCAAACTAATGAGATAAGTGTTGAAACAAACCGCTACTTCAGAATCTGTGACATTGATAAGGGAGGAAAGGTTGTTGATCATGGTCTGAAGTGAATCAACCTGTGAATTCAAGGACTCCCCTCTTCGTTGCAAAATATCAACAGTTTGTTTGGAAGTTCTGTCTGCATAATACCCTTCTCCCAAAAGAACCTAATAACCAAAAATACATTCACCGCTGAGAAAAAGAAAATGCATATTCAATTCAACCAAAGGAGGAAAAAGCGCACCATGAACTCGTTGGTATGAATCAAACGACCAGGGAAGAACGCTGCTTTCCCAAACGGAACCTGAGAACCCAATTTTAAATTTCTAAACTTTTTTTTTACCATAGGTAATAAAAAAAGAAGAAAAAACATTGAAAAAGCAAGGATTCACTTGCCATGACATCATGAGAGAGTTGTTCAGGGAGTTTCTGGACGAGGTTGACAAGGTTGTTGTTGTCGGCGACAAAACGTTGTAGGACGTGAAGCTCGTTGTTCTTTTCGGTGATGGCATCTTGGAATTGCTTAGTGGCCTTGTGCACCTCCTCTGGGGGGAACTGTGACTCAAGTGGTGTCACTGTCCCTTTCCTCCCTGACCCTCCCATTTTCCTACTTTCCCTTGTTTTGCTTTGATCCCTTAATCACTCTTTTTAGATTGCTATACCTTCTGGACTCAGAGGAAAGGCCCGGCCTCTTGGGCTTCAGGGACAAATCTAAATCCACAAGCCCTTAGTTATTGGTTCATAAAACTGATAAATGAATATTTTTCTAAGTTTTAGTGGGATTCGACGACGTAGAGTGGCAGTTACCTAAAATTTTGCACGTTCAAGCCTTGGAGGGAAAAATCTGTAATTTCCAATTCAAAGACTAGGACAAGTGGCGCAAGATAAAGCTCCTTCAACATGTAGTGGGACAAGTGTCAGTATCTTAGAGTAGTCTTAGGATGAAACCGTCGAAAACGGTTACTTTGTAATTTCTATAAATTGTTTAGTCTAATGTTAGAATAAATGTGCGTGAAAATCACATTGTGCTAAGTAACTTCGTGTAACACTCAAAGTATCCGCGTGCAGAGAAAAGAGTGTTGTGAGAATGTACGTGATGTAACACCACCATCTTATTTTCAAAGTCTTTTATGTTAAAGCAGTCATTTATCTTCAATGTTATTTACAATTCAAGTTATTTATCTTTAAAGTCATTTAACTTTCAAAGTCTTTTATGTTAAAGCATTTACCTTTTCAAGTCAGTTACTTTTTAAGCAATTTACTGCATTTTATTTACAATTCTTACTCTTTAACATTCTTTTTTTGCACTTATCTTTTCTTTACATTTTCAGTCATTTAAACTTCATTGCCTTGCATTTACTCTTTCAGTTATCATTTCATTTACCTTGAAAGTCCTTTTAAATATCTTTTGCATCAATACTTGTTTTTACATTATGTCTTATTTATTATTTCTCACTTTGTACCTTCTGAATCATGTCGAAGGATTTATGATGTTTTTCCCAAAAAACATTATAATTAACCACCAACTAGCATATGTCATAGGATCAATCGGATCGATCCTGCAAGCAACTGAGGGTATTTTGGTATCTTTAGAGGACCAGCGGTTGTTTACCAATTTCGGGGTAAACAAATTGGCACGCCCAATGGGACTGTGCTAGTTAGTTTTTAGAAGTTTCATAACTTCTCTTTAGTAACTTTTTTTGTAACTTCTTTCCTTACGTGGGTGTATTGGTCGAAAAGAAACAATTACTTTTTGTTGCATGCATTTGAAAAGTGGGAAAGTAACCAATACAGATCATTACATACCAAGGAGAAGGAATACAAGGAATATGGCATCTAGCCAAGGAAATGAAGATGATTTGAATCCCAATACAACTAGGACAAATCCCCAATTGAGCAGTTACAATGCTCATGGCGTAGATCCACGAGATGTGCCAAGGAGTGAGGTCATTTCAGTCCTCAACCCTTCGACGGGGGGACCAACAATTTTGAGCATGGTGTCAGAATCAATCCCTTCGACGACAAAATCAGGAGTAATATATAATGGATATTATGATCAACCAGTATTGGAGTATGTTGGACCAAGCCATCAAACTCCACCACCAGGTACATCAACATTCAGAGCTTTCGTCCCTCCAGGATTTTCTCATCCTTTGCCTAGAAATCCACCTTATGGTATGCCAAAAACAATGATGATGGGCCTAAGGAATGCTCCTCAAATTTTTTTAGACAATGTGATCCCTTCTCCTTTACAGGAATCTAGGTCTAAAATAAACATGGGAAGGAATAGTCGAAATGTTGGTTTGGAACATTCGACTCATAATCATGTTCTAACAAATGAGTCTGCAGTATATTTAAGGTAGCAGATGGATGAGAGTAACATGAAAATGGTTCACACTTTATCTCAAACCATGGGAGATATGTTTCAGCCTTTGATTCATAATACAACTCAGATGAACCAACAAATGGTAACTCAGATGGCGCGCATAGCAGAATTCTTGGGAGTCCCAACACCAATTCAACGTCAAAATCAAGTGGTGAATGTTGAAGATGATGTGCAGCCATCAGGTCAATGGAATCAGACAATGGTCGAACCATTAGGAGTCTAACCCATCAGAAATGTAAGGCAAATGCCAATAGAGGATGAGCCAAGAATAATGGTGGTAAATAGGCATCAGGATGTTGACCATGTGGTGCAACAAGTTCGATAGAACAACTTAGCAGCAGAAAACAACTTAGCAGCCCTTGTCGAATGAATAATGGCTAGAAGTGGGATAAATACAGGTTTTTCCAGGCCAAACTTCACTTCACTAATAGTGGATTACATACTTCAGTCAGAACTACCTCCTAGGACGAAGGTTCCAAAGTTCACCAAGTTTTCAGGAGATACGACTGAGTCTACGGTCGAACATGTAGCATAATACTTGATAGAGGCTGGTGAAATTGCCAATGACGAAAGTTTGAGGATTAAATACTTCCCTAGTTCTCTTACCAAGAATGTGTTAATTGCTTCACTATGTTACCTCCTGGTTCAATTTGTAATTGGATTCAGTTGGAGCATTTATTCCATGAGCATTTCTACATGGGTCAGACCAAGATCAGTCTGAAAGAATTAGCTAGTGTTAAACAAAAATTTAACGAGTCAATTGATGACTAGAACAAATTTCGAGTGCTCAAGGCTAGGTGTTTTACTCAAGTACCTGAGCGTGAACTAGTCGAAATGACTTCTAGTGGCCTAGACTATTCTATTAGGAAGAAACTGGATACCCAGTACTTGAGAGAAATGGCATAATTAGCGAATAGAGTTTGACATCTTAAATGTATGAAGGACGAAAAAGCTAGGGCCAACAAATATAAGAAAATAGCTTATGTTGAATATCATGATGGGGTCGAAAATGTCTATGACGAAACCCTACCCCTGGATGATAATGAGATAGACCTAGCTGAACTCAAGTAGGGTCCTTCTTATTCTTGTAAACTGTTAGTCCCTTAAAATGGAAAGAATTCTGTCGAAAGTGACATATTTCCAAAGAAAACATATACTTTCGACGTCACTAAGTGTGATGAAAATTTTGATTTATTAGTTAAAGATGGTCAAATAATTGTGCCTCTAGGCGCTAGAATACCACCTTTAGATCAAAGGAAGAAATTTTTATAAATACCATAATTTCTTGGGTCATAAGACTTCTCAATATTTTCTTTTCAGAGATCTGGTGCAGAATGTTATCCAAGAAGGAAGACTCGAGTTTGGGGATAAACCCAAGGCTCAAATAAAGATTGAAATTGATCCTCTTTAGACTGTTGAGGCTAACTACTATAAGCTCTCTGAAGTGAATTGGGTCGAAGTTGCTGAACAAAATGTTGATGACTCCAGCAACCTCGTTTCAGTCGAAGACATGGGAAACCTTGTGAGGGTAGAAGTCACTGAAGACTTCAAAAATGATGTTGTGATGATCAAAGTTGCTGAAGAGCTGAGTAGTGAACAATGGGAACACTTGATATGCATGGCCGCTGAGGGTTTCTTTAAGACATCACTTGATGTATAAGATTCAATGTGGGAGTTACCATCACCCCATATGAGGTGGTCGAAGAGTCGAACCTCCAATTGGTTACTAAGGAAACTGCTGAAGTTTCACCAAGATGGACGAGGCTGATAAGGGCCTTGGTTTGGACTTCTCCATGATAGAACTGTGGGATGAAGTTAATGTCAGCATGGTCAAAATAAGGGATGACCAGATGGATGACTCCACATTCCAGAAAGACCAGTACAAGAAGGATCGTCCTAAAGAGGATGAGACAATTATGGATTTCTTACATAGATGTCTAAGTAAGACATTAGAAGTAATGTTATGTCCAAGATGTAGTTAGATCTTCAACAAAGAAGCAATTGAAATCCTTCAACAAGTCAAAAGGGTTAACAAAGGGCAGAAGCTGAAGGTTTCTCAAAAGCCATATTGTTTCGACCTCGGGCGTAATAATCTCTACCCACCTGATGGCAAGCCCCAACACCTCAAGTAGAAACAACCTACTTTCAAACCAAGTGGCAAAGTCCCAAACAACAAGTGGGCCAAGCCTGGCGAATCAGGCAAAAAGGGAAGCCAAAAATGGGGAAAGTTTGATGTCGAAATAGGCCCTTCAATGGGATAGAGGAAGGAAGTCAGGACATCAAACAAGGTTGGGTATATGTCTGAAAACTATAAGGGGAAGAACCTTATGGCTAGGTCATAGTGGCGCAGAGAGCAGCGTAGAAAGAAATTATTGGCGTGGAGCATTTCAATTCTTTTGTATAAGTTATCTTGGTTTTCTATTGTTTGTGTGCAAAAGAAATTGAAATTGAGATGGGTTTCAAATGCATCAGTTGTTCGACGTATTGTTTTTATGAACTTCGCTTGGCTCCTTAGACTTCGCATGCTCATGATTGTTCTGTATTGATCCCATACAATGTTCCACTCATGATTTTACCTAATATTTTAACAAATTGTAAGTAAATAACAGAGTATAGCTTGTGATAGACAACTATGTTCTGTATTGATCCCATACAATGCCATGCTCATGTTTTTACCATACAATGTTCTGTATTGATCCCTTTCTCTTGAATATCAGCTTGTTTTTATAGTGTAGGAACTTAGATTTTGCGTTTCAACCTTGCTTTCGTTTGCGTGTGGAAAGCTTTGGTCCTTAGGGCCAAAATCTGAACCTTTGCAGGGATAAAGAGGGATGAGGTCAATCCCTTTTTCTTTGAGAAATCAGAGTCTTTTCCTCTTTTGTGATAAGGTCTGCTTTGCTTTTTCTATGTAAATATCGATGGAGTCTCTTTTAGTATTACATTCCGCATCACTTTATGCATTTGGATCTTCCTTGCATCAATTCTAATGTTATTCTATTTTTTATTACAGATGATGAGGTCTGAAATGTACAGGCAAAGTAATACCATTTTGGTGAATATTTTTGGTCAAGGTTTTTCTCGCAGCTTTTCTTCATGTTTTTTTGGTGTATGCTTCTTGTTGTAAATAAAGTGACATAAAGGACCATTTAGGTATGTGCGTAGGGGTGGGGCCGACCTTCAAGATTTGGTCTTATATGTTTTGATAAGTCACCTCATCTCCTTTTAGCTTTTGCTTTTGCAGGTTCATGATATCACTTTTTCTAATGTATGTTTTCTTTTGTTTTTCATGATGCATGTGTTTGGGGTTGATAGCTATTGAAAGTACAAGGAAAGTAGAGGGTGGCGTGTTGTCTGTTGTCTTGGAGTGTGAGAATACAAGAGTAGTAGGGGTGATTTGCGGTTCTTCTATAGCAGGTAGCAGGTCTGCTATACTTTTCAACTTTTGTCTGTTTGTGTGAGAGAAAATGGTCCCATTGGTTTTCTTTGTTGTATTGTGAAATTTTTTTTTGTGGAAATCCTTTTTTGACATAACCTTTGTTTCAATATACCAATGCAATGACATGAATAAATGTGTAATGATTTGTGGAATTTGATGAATGCATATGTATGAACGCTTATGGTCAAATGAACAAAAATGGACTGCCTTAGTCATGAGCTGAATGATCTTGTAATTTTTTGTGAAATATTTGAATGATACATTATGATATAGCTTTGTAAGACAGGATGAATAGTTTTGATTATTGAATATGAATGTATGGTTATGTATGAATGTATAATTATGTATGAATTGAAATGTGAGATTATATTTGGATGTGATTTTGGTTGAACTTAGATGAATTGGAATGGATTAATATTTAGATCATTGCTTGAGAATTCTGATGTGGATTATTATAATCTAATTTGCAGGTCCTAAGGTGAAAGCATGGAGCAGCTGAAGTCACGGTAACTTGTATTATATAAGTAGAATGAAGAAGAAGAAAAACGAAATTTCCTGTCAAGTGCTTAAACAAAATTTGTAGAATTTGTAATAGGCCCTGAATCATTTGTAATCCCATAATATATGGTTTGTAATGACTTACGGAATTCAAACAACTTTTGTAAATTTGACCTTGATATTTAGACTTCACTCTGGATGTATTTTTAATTTTTTTTAAAAATCTCTACACCAAAATTAATCAAGCTTGGTAGTGATTTAATTTATCACTTTGCAACAGGTGTGAACCTCATTATCTTAGTATAGTGAAGTCATGCCAACCAAATAGACTTGACCTTGATAAATACATCTTCCAACGCATTTCTCAAGTGGAATAAGGCATTATTTAACTTTACTTACTTTTAATGAGAAGAGATGACAATAGTAAAGTCTAAATATGACCAAGTGTGATTACAACAAACAACTAACCCTCCTCAGATCTTCTCTTTCACCATGAATCAAACGTATATACATTTTGAATGACATTTTGGCTCGAGATTTGAGATTTAGAACTAGAACTAAAAAAATTAGGATTTTTGAAGAGAAATAGAAACTATGACTTAAAATTGTAACCAAGACCTAAACACGTATTGAAATTTGAGAATTTGAGTTTGGAATTAAAACTTGGAATATAGATTGAAATGAAACTAGGAATTTGAAATGGAACTTGTAATGAGAAACTGGAATATAATTAAAACTTTGAACCACATCTTGGAAATGGAAAGGATTTAGACATTAGGAATTGAAATGACTTGGAAATGGAATTTGAAGTTTATAGCCAATTCCCCTAGCGAAGAAACAAGGAGTCGAAATCCACCTCTAAGTTGAGAACCAAATTTCAGGATTAATTATTTCCTTCTTTTCCAAGCAACAAAACAAAACTAGCTTCATAAGAAAACATCAAAACCAATATCAACAATTCTCACTGAGGTACCTTGTCAAATAAAACCACGAGTAACCCGGGGTCTTGCACATGTCCATGACTCAACCTTGAAATTCCTACTTCAATACTTATGAGATCACTTCAAAACCTCTCACTTTCAGCATAAAAAATCCTAGCTTCTTGAACTAACATACCAAATCACCAATATTTGTTACAAAACTAACAGATCCTTCATGTCATCCCTACAAAAATCTCAGAATATATGGTATTCACCTAGGTATCCTGATGGGGTGAATACATGGTATGAGAGAAAAAAAGGTCAAAATTTAAGGTATGACACAATCGAAAGCTTCCCTTCATATATGTCAAATCTATGGCAACTTGCTCAACTGAGGTTTCACCTACGGTGGTTTTGTTCTTGTGTCCTAAAGGCTTAGTCCTATGATAAGTGGGAATGAACTCACCCAACTTAATGTCATCAGCAACAACATTCAACAAAGTTCCAAAAATGGCACTTTGTTTACCAAAGATGATAAAAGGGATTATTACCTGAGAATCGTAGATATGCCTCTTTTCCACTTGAAGAGGTCCAGGTTCGAACTGCTGGTTCTTCACCATCTTAGGTCTGGGAATCTGGGTGAATGGAGGAAGAAGAGTGTTGTTGTGAGAGCCCTTGCTCTTTTGGCTCTTCTTGTTTTGAGCAACTTCGTGAGTGGAAGCCATTGAAGAAAGTTTGGAAGATAAAGAAAGTTCTGGGGTTCTTTGAGGTTTGAGAAGAGAGAAATAAGGTTGCAAGAGTTCTAAAAGCGTAAAAGTGTCCAAGTGTGGAAAATGGACTATTTATAGATTTTCAGAAGACTAATGGGTTCTCAAATCACTGTTAAGACGATTTGTTAGTGGGGCGCGCGTCTTTTTGAGACGTTACTTTGGGCAATGACAGTTATGATGGGACTGCAAAGGCGTGGTTTCAAGAAAATGGGAAATATGGCTAGTTACAAAGTGGTTACTGAAGAGACTTTTTGTAAAAACCATTATGATATGACGTCATAAGCGTGGTTGTTAGAAACTGAATAGTTTCTTGATCGTGGGTTGGTCAGTTGTGACCATACTTTTGTACCGTCGAAAGTTATGATCAAAAAACGACCTTTCTATCAGCTAGGTCGAAAGGACATTTTTAGGGGGGAAATTTGTTAGCTCCTAATTTTGACACCTAGTTAACTTCAAGAAGCATTTACTTTAATATCATGTCTTTTGCAAGAATTAAAGGGCTTTGACCAAATAAAGTTGAAGAAGCTTGAGTCAAAGACGAAGGGAATGCAAGAATTTGGACTTAGAATATTTTCTAAGTATAGAAAATATACTTCGACCGAACGCTCATAAGAAGTGATCAATGTGAAACAGTTGAGATACAATATTTGAGGGAAACTTATGGTTCTTTCAATTTGAAAAAAGGACAAGTGGTGCATATTGGAAGCTCAAGACATGCAAAGTGCCAAGTGACATATTTCTGGGAGTAAACTGCCAATGACAGTTATTTTCGACTAGTATAATTAATGTATTTCTAGTGTTAGAATTGTGTGTGAATTATATTGTACAAGTTACTCCATAAACACGCAAAGTACACGTGTGTAGAGAAACGAGTAAAGGCGAGAATGTACGTGATGAGATCATCACCCTATTTCATATCAATGCAATTTATATTCAAGTTTTTACTTTGAAGTCATTTACTTTGCATTTATTTGTTTTCAAGCAAGTTTATCCTTCAACAATTTATTGTTTCCTTACTTGCTTTCTTTTACATTTCTTTTCAATTTACATTCCATTGCACTTTACTTTTGACTTTAATTACTTTGAGTATTGTTTGGTTTATTTTCTCTTTTTACCAAAACACTTCATAAAGTCTGTCAAAGAGTTTATGACATTATCACTGAAAAACCAATTAAAACCTATTATAGCACATGTCCTAGGATCAATCTGGTCGATCCTATGAGTAACTAAGAACATTTTATTGTTTTAAGAGGACCAGCGGTTGTTTACTAATTTTCAGGGTAAACACCCTTTATTGAATGTATTGTCTCCATGTTCTCTGATGTGTCATTTTTTTGAAAAGGCACTGGAGTGCTTACTCAAAAGACTTTCGATTATAAATTTGTGGATCAGAGAACTTAGATGTAAGATTTTTGAGTGATAATACGTGGACCAGATAACTTCGAAGTAAGAATTTTTGTTGTATTTTGTGGATCATATAACTTGGGGGTAAAAGTTTTAATTGTGTTTTGTGGATTAAAAAATTTTGGGGTAAGACTTCCGTACACAAAATTTCTCAAATTCTTTCAACTTTCCTTCACTAGATCGTAGAACTTCAAATTGGAACGAGAAAAAAATCATATGAAAAATAAACTATATATATAAGGGTATTTTGTAGGGCTGAAAGTATAATTGTTTGTGTATAGGATAAAATTCGAGGAGTTCTATTCCCACCCCATGGGGTGCTTATAAACCCTTGTGAAAAGTCACAAATGTGCCTTATGTTTAGAAATGCATATCTAGATGCACCATTTTTACACACAATTGAGCGGAAATGGATGAGCCACCTCAAATTTACTTAATTTTAGTTCGTAAATGTATGTGCGAATGTGTATTTGATTGAATCCAGATACACATTTTTGGAATATCCTCTGATGGTTCAAACCAAAAAGAAAAACAATTGTAGTTAGACCTTGAAAAAACAACAACTTAATATGAAATTAAAATACTCAACATTACATAAATAATCATTAACATAAATTTAACATTACATATAATTATAAACGGGTAGTTGAGGACGTTGCAACATATTGATAATATCTTCGACGACTCTTGGAATCGTCACATTCATTTCAATCAGATCCTTTGATGCGTAACAGTAAAATGTAATCCACATAACCTTTTAATCTACATTTGTCTTCAGTTTAAGCTTAGTGAACAATATCGTCAAATCGAGGGTGAACAATACTCGAGCTTACCAACACTTTGATTTTCTGGATATCACAAGAGAGTATTCAATTTGGATTTCAGATCGACTAGAGGTATGCACTCGAAGACCATAAATTGAAGTGGTGCATCCTTCAATTTTTCGGATTAAATTTTGGCAATTTACGAAGGCGGGGTGATTTTGAGTGCATCTGAAAATGCATATTTGAAGCATCTAAGGGAGATTTTATCCATTCAGTTGTGCGAGACACACCCATAAGATAGAAAGAGAAATCAATTTGTTTCCACCACCCCCTCATTCGTACCCGACACCCCACCAAACTCATAAATTGACTCAAATATCCTTATTGTAAAGTAATGTTTTTTTTTTAAACTCGAAAAAATATGGAGGGGATGTCCTACATTTTTCAAAAAATACAATTAAAAAAATAAATTTGTTTTATTTTTTTAAGTACTTTATCAATTACACGTGGTTATTGTTATGAAAAATTGTTCTAAGAATATGGCATGTTTTTTAAATATGCAGTAAAACTCATAGTTTTTTTCTTCTAAAAGCATATACATTTTTATCTATTTTTTAAAAATTTAATAAAAACTATTTATTAAATCTACAAATAGCATTTTTCTCAAAATAAAATTCACAACAATCTTATATTTTACATTATGTATTTTTCAAAATGCGAGAATTACACTCACACACCACATATTTAAAAAGAGAAAATGGGTGATGTATGTAAACATTTTACATTGTCAACTAATCACAACTATATATCTAATTAAAACCCTCTTTTATTTTAAAATACCTCTACTGATATGATAGACTTATAATTTTCTATTGAATAATATTATAAAACTATTTTATATTGTCAGGATACATCCATTAAACTCATTTAAAAATCCGGTATAAATCAATACTTATTGATGTACTCTCGCATTTTTTTGATGAGTAAAAGAAATGCTGTATGACATTTTTTGGTGAGAGGAAAAAATGTTGTCTTCTTAAAAATGAAAAATATGAGAAGGGTATTTGGGTAAAATACGAAAGTTGGGGATGCAGGGAGAAAATGAAGAGAAATCCTTTAAAATTTTCAAATAGATAGATAATTGGGCCTTGGTAAGAAAAGGAAATAAATTGGGTTTTGGAACCCCAATTGTAACCTAGAGGAAATAAAGCAGAAGCCGTTATCATGATCATAAACCAATCGAAATCAGCAGAAGCAACGCGATAATGGATTCCGCCGGCGGTGTTCCGATGGATAAGGGAACCAACTCCTCCGAATCAACGACGGATAAATCTGTGTCGAATGAAGAAGCTCCAGTATCGTTCAACTCCTCCGAATCAACGATGGATGAATCTGTGTCGAATGAAGAAATTCCATTATACTACAGATCGTTCCTAGAATCAATGAGGTTGACACTTGAAGAAAATGAAAAAAAGAGAGGAAGATTAAGCTATACTCCCCTATCGTTCTTTTACACCAAGTCCACCGCCTACCACCCTTGTCCGAAGAGACTCGATTTCTCCAGATCTCTTTCAAAGATAGATACATATCTGGCAAAATTCTGCAATACCTATATTCCACTATCCTTCTTCACCACTTTTGTCTCCGACGCTGCTCCGATAGATATTGAAACCACCAACTCCTCTGAATCAAAGATGGGCCCGATGTGTGAGGGAAACAACTCCTCCGAATCAAATATGATGGGAAACAAGTCCTCTGATACAAAGGTCAGCAGAAATTCTATTTCCGATCAAGTTGCTTTATCTATTCTTTCAAAACTGTCTGTAAAATCACTGAAGCGCTTTGGATGCGTACGCAAATCATGGTCCGTTTTATTTGAAAACTCTGATTTCATGACATTGTACACCAAGCATTTCATATCTCGTCACGCTTCTGATTCTGATCATTATCATACATTTATTCTCTCATCTCAAATGGATCTGCATGTCAAACCTCCTGGTCGCCGTTCTGAATTTCATCTGCTCGACAACGGAATCAAAGTGAATTTGCCACCTATATTTCAACAGTCTGGCCGTCCTATTTCTATTCTGGGCTCCACAAGTGTTAAAGGCATTTTTTGTCTTGGCCAAGATTATCGAAGTAAGAATGAGGTCCAATATGCATTGTGGAATCCTGCTACTCAGGAATTCCTGCTCATTCCTCATAGCCCCGCTGAACTTAGACCACCCTACCCTCAAAACAAGATCTATCTCAGACATGTTTTTCATGGGTTTGGTTATGACCAAGTTAGAGACGACTTTAAGGTCATTCAGTATGTATCATTTGATTCTAAAAGTTTTTTTGAGATATATAGTTTAAAAAGTAATTCTTGGAGAATGATCGACATGGACAATGATCTGTCTCATTGGTCTTATTCTCCGTCATTTGCTGGTCTCGAAGTTTATCTGGATGGAGCATGTCATTGGTTGGTTTCGAAACCTAACAGTCACAGAGCTCAAGGTATTGAACTAACCCTGTTGTCATTTGACTTGAGTGATGAGGTGTTCCTTACAACACCCATCGGGGAAGAACCTCGTTCTCCTTACACTTTTCAAGCACGCTTGGCCGTGTTAAATGGATCTATTGCTTTAATCTCAAATTATGACGATGATATTATTTTTCACATATCTATTTTGGGTGAACTCGGTGTGAGTGAATCATGGATCAAACTATATATTTATGGCCCCTTACCCTCCATCAAATGGCCTCCAATTGGATTAGGGAAGACTGGATATCTTTTCTGTAAAAACAAAGATGATGAACTAGTCTATGTTGATTTGAAGACCCAAATAATTGAGGAGGTTGACATTTATAGTGGAATGACAAGTTGTTTTATGGTTGGTCTTTACTTGAAAAGCCTTCTTTCGATTGGAGGATCAATTAACTAGTTTTTCTTCTTGTTTTCACCCTCAGGCTTCTGTGCTGTGATCTTTTAACAAATTTAATTTTAAATGTTTAGACTTTTGTGATTTGCAAATGGATTGTGTTTTCTGTAATGAATGTGCTCCAATTTTACAATTATTTTTTGAGTTTCATTATATTCTGCTTAAAATATATATGCCACTATGTATAATATTGCTCTTTTGATTTTTTTTTACATGATCCAACTCAATTATATCTCAGTGTGTACAGGTTTCATGGTTTAGTACTTGGGATGCTGATTTTAAATGTTTTGACGGTTTACCCATAACCTTATTTGGTATTGAAAAACCTGTGAGTTTAATTTGGATTTTCAAAGATTGGTTCAATTAGTCCAAAATCCTGACCCAACCAAACACAAACCTGTTTGCAGTGTATTTTGAACAGAGATTTGTGATTCTCTATTATGGGAAGGGATTCTCTCCCATGAAAAATCCATCCAGTGAAATTATAACCACATGAAAACATATTAATGGAGTAGAAATAACATTTTATAGGTGTGGATTTGAACTGCTCCCTCTCCAGTGTAATTTTAACCGGAGAGAATCATCTCCCCTCTATTATCTTTCAATCTCAATCGATGCAAACCCTATTCACAAATCACAATCATTTTCTACCTTCACTTATTTGTGGTTCCTTTTTGTTTATCCTTTATGAAAGATTTCTATCTTCTGTCGAATTGATGAAAATTGAGTGGTAGTTTCACTTGAAGAATATATGATAATAAAGAATATATGATAATAAACTTACAGTGATGGGTTGTTTGTTCTTCAACTCTATAAAAATACTTTATAATTGGAGTTTTTGAAGCCCGTATAAAAAAGGCCAGAGATCTAGAACAAAAATATTGTTACCGAGAATGTGTCATTAACCTAATACAAAAGGGGAAAAATACTAGGTAAAAGTGGCTATTATGTGCTTCAACTAAGCACAATTTTAGTCTTAAGGTTATTGGGACAATATTTAACCTATCAGAATTAGGTAAAAGTGGCTATTATGTGCTTCAACTAAGCACAATTTTAGTCTTAAGGTTATTGGGACAATATTTAACCTATCAGAATCAGAACTTTTATTTTATACTAGTAATGTATTCATTAGTCTATCTAATATTTTTGTTGGATATTACTACTACTAAGATATGGGTGCGTACCCGTGCGGAAACACGGGTAAAATTATTTGATACGGTATAAAATAAATTGAAATGTACATGTAAATTGATAACGTTATAAAATATATTTATATTTGTATCTAAATTTTAAATGAACTATTAATTTTAAATGAACAATAATTATATAAATTTAATTGTATTAAAATACAAATAGAAAAAATGACCCGTGAGATGAAAAAAAAAATTGATAATAATGATTTTATATTTCAAATTAAAATAATTATTGATTAAAATAAAATATATATTGTGATTATAGTGACCCGTGAAATATAAATAATATTTGATACAATATAAAATGTATTTATATACATATGTAAATTTGAAATGAGTTATTTAATTGTAAATTGAAAATAATTATACAATCTCAATTGTATTAAATAATCATGCAAAAAGAAAACAAAAAAGACTCGTAAGATGAAGAAAATAAAGAAAATTTTGATGTAATAATGACTCGTGAAATAAAATAAAATAAAATCATTTTATAAAATGTATTTAGATACAAATACAAAATTTAAAATGATATATTTAATTGTAAAATAAAAAATAATCGTATAAATTAAATTGTATTAAATAATTATATATATATAAAAAAAAAAGAATTATGAGATGGAGAAATAAAAAAAAATTAAAAATAAGAAATTTTTCTCTCAAACTAAGATAAATATTTATTAAAATAAAATATATATTATGTTGATAGTGACCCCGTGAGATAAATAGTATTTTAATTTTATTAAAACTAAAAAATAGATTATTAGTATTTTTAGTTCGACCATTTAATCAATACGAGCTCAAACCAAAATATATTTGCATCAGTGCAGCGACAATTTCATCCTGAATATCTTACTATCGAACAACCTTCGATCGTTACTGTCTCTAGGCCTATATGTTCCCATCAAAGCTGGTGTCCTCGACTGGGTCTTTTTATTCCTCATACTCTAACTTTCGATCAACTATCATCAGATGAACTAAGACCTGAATTAGATCTCACATACAGTTCCATCTTGTTAGGTGTGATAGACTCGTTTGACTATGCTTTATGTCGCGTAACACCACCATAGCGACCATTAATCTTTTTTGTGATTCGCCGTCGACGGTGGTCCGAGCAAGACAACTTAATTTTTGCTACCAACTTGTCACCGTCACATGGTGATCCTTGATACTTTCGACAATTTTGAGCTTGAGCTCGTCGACAAATCAACTCGAATGATGATTTGGATCTGAAGATTACGATGTTGTCCTTTCTTTCTCCTAGATACCAAAGACTCGAGTATGCACAGACCTTCATGTTTGAAGAAACCAGAAGGTCTTAAGGCTATTTTGATGGTGTTGGCGATTATCTATTTGAAGTGGTCGCCTAATGTCAGATAAAGTTCCTCCACGCGTTGTAGATGAAGTGGCAATCTCACACAATCAATATATTCATATAATCAACTATTAGATAGAAATAAGACACATAAATTTTATGTTATGGTGATAAAATGTATAACATTAGGCTTTATATTGTAAATCTCTATTGTCGCTCCCTGGATTTCCATCCTGGTACAAACGCGAAAGTGGCACAGTTTTCTTCTTCTTCTTGGGAGCCCTGTCCGGCGCACCAACCTGGTTGGCCAGCTTGAGGACCCGGTCACGAGCAGTGGGCATAGCACCTGCAAAACAAAGCACATAAACATTAGCGGGCGAGGACATAAACAAAAATAAGAACAAGTAAAACACCTACTCAATAATTCCATGGCCTTCTCCTCGGTTTTGCACTCGAGCAAAGCCTTGGTATTAATAATACGAGCCTCGCAGATCGGGATCCCGGCCTCGTCAACATAGGGCACACCCTTTCGATCTGTCCAGACCTCCAGGTTGAAGCTCTGCACATACTCAACCAACTTCTTATACGCGAGCCTATCCTCAACACCGAGCATTGAAAACTTAATCCTATAATGGGCGGTGGTGAGGTCGAAATGATCGCGCTGCCACCTCAGCGGTACCTTCGACATCAACTTCTCCTCCACGTTTGCTTCCCGTTTGTAGTAATAAAGGGAATGCAGGGCGACACGGGTGATCGGTCTCACCACATACCACCGACCCTTAAAATGACGGGCAGAATCCACGTATGTCTTGAACAAACGCACGGGCTGCTTGAAGGAAACCCAGCTGTGTCGTCCACGAAGACCGGACCGCTGGAGGTGGAAGACGTGGAAGAAAAGGGCTCGCGTACATCCAATGTCGAGGAAGCGGCAGACCAACTCAAACGCTCGCATGAAAGCAAGGGCGTTAGGGTGTAACTGAGACGGCGCCAGCCGAAGCCACTTGAAGATGGACATTTGAAAAGAATTGAAGGGCAGCCTGATCCCCGCCTCCCGGAAAGCGAACTCGTACATTGCGAACTGCTTCCCCGGGAAATGATGACATATCCGGTCTGCCTCTTTGGGAGCGTGGCACTGCCAGTTTTCGGGATCTCCCCGACTTCTATCCTCCACCACGACATAAGCAGGAATTGCCTCGTCACAAAAATAGGATTCCTCATCCAAGGGTTCATCCGCAACCCAGGAGAGGTCATTCTGCCCGGACGATGAGGCGTGTTCAGTACCATCCCTGGCGCTCTACTCCCCGACGGGTAAACGCGTGATGACCGCGTCTTCGGACTGTGGCCCGAAGTCTTCTCTCCTCGGTCGTAAACGTCCGGTTGCACCTGAAACGCAGACAGAAAGAGTAAATTCGACGTCATATCAAATCCACCCTTCCACCGCAGGTCAAGTGAAAGGGCGTAGAAGCAACGTTCACAGTGAAACTCCACCCACTGCCACCAGGCACGGTGGAGAAGTTTCGCACGTGTCCGGCGCAGGAATTCACACATTCTTATGCACCGGGCAAAAATCTCATATGTACTTGTCGCTCCCGGGATTTTCATCCTAGTACAAACGCGAAAGTGACGCGGAAAAGGTAGAGTCGCCAGCCAGACATTTTTATCCCGAATGAATGGGAAAGGTAATGTTGCACAAACCTGAGGAAGAAGGAAAGGACAAGGTCCTGCGAACCAAAGATCTGAGTTCGGGAGTCGGTTACGACCTGGGAAGGTATTAGCACCCCAGATCGTCCGTCGTACCCGACGGGATCCACGCTTATAAGTCTGTTTTCAAAGGGTGAGAAATAATATGCTGTTCAAATGAAAGAATGGCTATCTGGAATGGAAATGAAATGGGAAAAGAAATGAAATTGGAAAATGGGAATAAAATGGGAAAATGTAGGGAAAAAGAAAGATTGTGCTCGAATGGGCCCTACCCCACTGCCTACGTACCTCATCGGGATAAATGAGGATCAGAGACGCCGTAGTTCGTCTAACTAAGGCTTACACTCGTTTGTGGTTTTTAGGATGACGTTGCCATAGCTCTAGCTCAGGTGTTACCGGCTCTGACACGATGGTGTTTACCGTATCGCTGTTTGAACTGTCGAGACAAGTCATGAAAGGTATGAGATGAAATGAGAAGACGTGACTTCTTGGTTTGTTGTTTTTTAGAAGAAATGTTTTGAATTTGTGTTTGTTGAATGTACAACACTGAAGACTATGACACAGGAGCGAATACTTTCCAAGATCGCCCCCAATGGAACGTTTGTGAAGCATCCTAGAAGAGTGAAGGAGACCTCCACTAGTCATTTCCCGTGTAGCTTAAGGCTCGTGGCGCATTGTACACCTTTTCCTTTATTAAGTGTTTTTTGGTTTTCTTTTAAGATAAGAAGAGACTCAAGTTATAAAAGGTAAACATTCTAAGGGGAACTAGACTTACCCTAAATTAGTTGAATTCATGGATAACCTATGGTTAGTGAGGTTTGCAATTAAAATCTACCTAAGAGATATAAGAAATATAAGACTAAACATACAAGTAAAAGAAGTTAGTAATAAGCAATAGGGTCCTCCTAGGTCATGGTAGGTAAAAAACGCATATGAAATATAAACGGGATGAAACAGTGAGATGGGTGGGTCGGTTGCGTGGTGCTAAGACACACGACTTATGGTATGAAACATACAAGGTTTGATATTGGTTGAATGGAATGGAACGAAGGTAATCGAGGAACCCTAGAATAATATAAACTTTATTTATTTATTTGAAAGTATACTCGACGTTGAATCGAATACTTTATTTGTTTTTTGAAAATTTGGTTTTCTATCGATTCGTTTTATCTTTTCTATTCTACTTATGGAAACTAATAAAAGCATACAAATTCTAAGCTATTACAATCACAAAGTACACAAAGTATAAAACACAATTAAGCATAAAATATCCAAGTCCAATAAGCCAAACCTTGCAAAACACCTTGCACACAAAGAAAAAGCAAATGGTTAGTAAATGATATGAATCATGAATATGTACAATATGATGGAAATGAATTAAAATGACAAAAATATTAAAAGTCATGAAAAAAATATGAAATTAAATTCCTAAGATCTTCAACCTGATTATATTATTGTGTTAAAAAATCCCTAAAAAATTCTTATTTTAACTAAGGCAAATGACCACTTAAACTTAACTAAAGTTTAATCACAAAATTACACAAATTATATTACCAAACAATAGAAAAAATGTCCTAAAAATTCACCAAAAAATATTATAGGTACTTTAACTTGTCTTTTAACCATAGCAAAAAGAATGGGCAAAAAATATTATGGGAAGTGACCTAAATAAATTATACAATTTTATGTGTCCATGAAGGAATTTAATATGAATTAATTAAAATAAAAAATTCGAAATTAAATCAAGAAATACAAAAATTCCAAAATTAAAAATGTGAAAAGTTTCTAAATTGCCTTAATATTCTATTTTAATTTTTATAGAATTTTACTATACATTTTAATATTTATTTATGAATTAAATTAAAGTGATATAAAATAGAATTTTAAAATGAAAGGGAATTAAAGGGGGGTGAGAACATTAATGCTGGTGAGTTAAAAATGAATTGGGCTCGTTTTGGGGGTGCTAAAAGCGAGTTCGCAGGCCCAATAGTATATTTATCCTGAAAAAAATAGCAAGACATTTAATCTTGAGGTTACACTTAATCTAGAGACTAATGTGGATTAAAGATTTTTCCAAGATGGTACATTAACCCAATTTTTATGGGTTAATTATTTCATTAATGCAGATTAACTTTATAGTAAACAACCTTAATAAAATGAATTTATTATATTTTATAAACGAAAAATCAAAACGAAAAAATGGATCTTCTCTCTCTCAAACCCATCATTCCCTCTTATCCCCTCCATCTTCTTCACGAGTTCTGTACAAACCCTAGACACACCAGCGGCGGCGCCTCCCCAAGATTTCCGAACACAACATGATTAAAGGTGAACCGCAACCTTGACCCCTTTCTTCTAAGACCTATCTTCGTCCCTCTATCTCTCAATGCACGTCTCTTTCTCTCCCTCAAGAGCTTCACCCACAAAACCCTAACTTACACATTGACGGCGGCGACGAACCCCTTCCGGGCAACAAAATCCCCAACCCGAAACAGAAACCCCATTAAATTCCTCTCCACATCTCAAATCCTCAAACCATTCCACCTAAACTTCCCTCAATCTACGGATTGTTACCTTTCGGAAAAGTGAGTTTGAAATAAGCTAAAGCAAGGCTCACCTTAAACGAGGTGATTGCGCCGATGAGGACAGGGACGATGATCCGCAGCGAGGATGATTGGAGACGAGCGGCTGAGCTCACGAATCCCTCAGGTATGGAAAAATGTTCCGGCTTTCTTTCTTTTGTGCGATCTCTTCTTCTGATACATGTGTGTTTTCGTGAATCTTCATCTTCTTTCACTGATGTTGATGCAGGTTGTTGTTCGAAGGTTGATGGAGTGATGTCGCTGGAGCTTTCGACAAGCTTACAGAAGGAGGAAAACCCCTTCTGCTAGGGCGATCATTTGCGCCGAGATTGACGCTGCTCCTATCCGGTATTGGATTGAGAAAGATCAAAGCCTTAGCTGAGCTTTCACCGATCGGTTTCACAACATTTTGCGACCCTTAAGCTATTTTTCTTTCTGTTTTATTGAATAGATGATTGAGCTCGGTGTTGCGTCGTCTTTTCTGGTGATGCAGGTTTAAAGTTGAAAGGAATGGGAGAGATTGACGGCGAAAGGGATGAAGATTGAAGGACGTTCTTGATGCTGCTTCATTACCCTGTGCAACTTCGAGTTCACTTTGTAGGTTGTTGCGGTAGACTGACCAATGAAGATGGGAAAGATGCTGATAAAGGATGTTGGAGGAGCTTCTGTTATGCGGTTTTGAATCATCCACACATGAGGTTGAAGAAAAGAAAATGGAGATGGGTCATGGAGGAGATGTTTTAAACTGAGAGAGCCATCGAAAGTGAATGAGTCCAGATTTTTTTCATGAAGAAGAGGATCAAATGTTTTATAGAAAAATTAATGGTGAGTGTTTTTGGTTGAGATTTCTAGCTGGAAATTCTGTTAGGAATTCAGTTGTAGGTTAGTTATGCTTTGGTTAGGTTCTGTTATGGTTTGTTAGAAAACGGTTAGGAATTGGCAACTGAATTTCTTTTGACTATTCTTTCTTCTAATTTCTGAGTATGAAAAGGTTCTAGGAGTTTCATTCTGTTATGTGGTTTTGTTATGACAGTTAGGAATTGATTAGAAATGGTTAGGAATTCTGCAAGTTTTTTTTTTTAGATTAGAAATTGCTTCTGATTCCCTTTCTCCAATTTTCTCCTTGTTTTCTGTTAACATCTTCTAGTGTAAGCTCTGAACTGATGCCCTGTTGGTTTCTAATACCTCAGTTGTTGTAGCTAATTTTTCTGTATTTTCTGTTTCGTAGCCTTGCTCATTGGAAGAGTGGGAATGTTATCAATGCTGTGTGATGGATTCGCGGGTCCGGATTGTTGAAAGTTTGGAGGTACAAAATAGAGGATGCTCTTTATGCAGAATTTCAGTTTCATGACATTGAAACCGTTTCGCATTGATGATAGAAGTCCATTGAAGGTGACATTGAAGACGGTGATGCCGAAGAGATTAGAAGACATTTTCCTGGTTATTTGTCACATTAGTCAGGAGAATTTATCCATATTTTCTCTAGTGTAATCCTTAATCATAGGAGAATTTTAAAAGTTTCCTTCTGCTAGTCTCTTTTCCTTTCTGAATTTCCTGTTTCTGAACTTTGCTCTGAACATGAATGAGATATATCCTGAGTGAAACCACTGTAGTTGGCTCATGATACTTGAATTTGAATTTTCACATTTTATTTATTCCATATGTCATGCTTCAAACAAATACTCATACATATTTGTATTAACAATAATAATAAAATAATACATAGTGTTGATTTACATATGGAAAATGTTGAAAGTCTGAAACTTTGCCTATCCTCTCTCAGTGTCTTCTTTTCTGGTCAGATACAAAACAAGTCATAGAAAAGTGTAGTAATTTCCAAAAATGTTAAAATTGTTCAATTCAGTGAGATAAGATAGTCACGGGCAATAGTATATATATTTATCTATATCCTATCCAATTAATATAACCTATTATAGCAATTTCCAAAGTAACCAAAAAATATAAAATAAAACGTATGCATGATTTCACGTTATTATTTTGAAATCCTTTCCCCTGGTGAATCCTGTTCTTTGACTGGCAATCGTGACCCTTTTGATATCCGTCCCTTTAATTTCTCAAATTTATATCAGCAGTATTTTGACTACAAATATGGGATAAACCATGGCACCCACATCATTGTCCCGCTGATTTTCGTAAGCGCAAACAAATCCAAACTAACATGTCCTTATGATATTTAACCTGCTATGCGCTAGATATTTTCTTGTAACCATTTTACTGATGATGGACCAAGACCATTTATTTGAATCCAGTTTGCTTATAACCCTCTTTACTTGAATGATATTTAAGGATGAACAAGCAAAATGGTTTGTACAATACGAGTATTGAAAAATGTGAAATCCACATTGAGGTAACACTTAAAATCAACCTCTCACTTCTTTTGGATCTTGAATTATGAACTGATAACTCTCACAGGGCCTCGACTTGGAGTTAAACACCATTCTCGACCCCTGATTCTAAAATGCCCTTACTTTGATTCCGCATACCATTTGAAGGTCACATGATCAAGGAAATAAACCATGATCGTTGATCTCCAAGTTTCCACTAAACCAAACCTTAACACTTAGAAAAGG
Organism: Lathyrus aphaca; assembly: GCA_963966055.1. Taxonomy (NCBI): domain Eukaryota; kingdom Viridiplantae; phylum Streptophyta; class Magnoliopsida; order Fabales; family Fabaceae; genus Lathyrus; species Lathyrus aphaca. The sequence continues at coordinate 61,307,788 of OZ014522.1, read as the reverse complement.
AAAATTCCAATCACAAGGGAAATACTCTGATCCCATGCCTCAGAAGCCCATGAAAATGTATGATGGCAAGTATTATGACCCAATAAAAGAAACAGATGAATGAATCGTAAGCCGATTATATAGTAATAATTTAGAGGGCAAATTTTGGGGTGTTACAGCTGCCCCTATTCAATCACTGTAGACTTGAATGGATGACAGCAGTTGCTTTCAGACGTTTGAAGTATGCAGGGATTGAATACCAGAAACAACCAGAAAATTTGCACTCTGCGGCAGAAGGACAGGGAGATAAACTCACCCGAATGAACTCTGCGTGGATATAATTATGATGTGAAAAAATAAACATGGGATGCCTTTTGAATGATGCCAGAAGGCTACTGGCCTGCCACACTGTGGGTGGACTTGTGATATGATACCACCCTGAGGATGGACTTTTGCCAATCTGCGGTTGGACTTCAGAATACATTGCCACACTGCGGGTGGACTTGTGATATGATACCACCCTGAGGATGGACTTTTGCCAATCTGCGGTTGGACTTCAGAATACATTGCCACACTGCGAGTGGACTTTGGAAATTGCCACGCTGTGGGTGGACTTGAGATATGATGCCACCCTGAGGGTGGACTTTCGGAACTTGCCACCCGAAGATGGACTTTGGCCAGTCTGCGGCTGGACTTTTGCTCACTACGGGAGACTTTTGCTCACTACGGGAGACTTTTGCTCACTACGGGAGGCTTTTGCCCACTGCGGGGGACTTTTAAACTTGCCACACTACGGGTGGACTTTCTGCTCACTACGAGAGACTTTTGCTCACTACAGGAGACTTTTGCTCACTACGGGAGACTTTTGCTCACTACGGGAGATTTTTGCTCACTACGGGAGATTTTGCTCACTACGCGAGACTTTTGAAACTTGCCACCCGAAGATGGACTTTGGCCAGTCTGCGGCTGGACTTTGGAATCTGCCACCCGAAGATGGACTTTGGCCAGTCTGCGGCTGGACTTTGAAATTTGCCACCCGAAGATGGACTTTGGCCAGTCTGCAGCTGGACTTTTGCTCACTACGGGAGACTTTTGCTCACTACGGGAGGCTTTTGCTCACTACGGGAGACTTTTGCTCACTACGGGAGGCTTTTGAAACTTGCCACCCGAAGATGGACTTTGGCCAGTCTGCGGCTGGACTTTTGCTCACTACGGGAGACTTTTGCTCACTACGGGAGGCTTTTGCCCACTGCGGGGGACTTTTGAAATTTGCCACCCGAAGATGGACTTTGGCCAGTCTGCGGCTGGACTTTGAAATTTGCCACCCGAAGATGGACTTTGGCCAGTCTGCGGCTGGACTTTGCATATGGAATTGCATGGTATATTGCCCCATGACACTGGGGATATTATGTCTTGAGTATTGTTAATGAACTGGTGAATGTAAAAGAAATTCCTGACGCGGAAGCGATAAGTCTCTGTTGACTCTGTGGGGAAACACAATGATCGCGAATTCAATATCAAGTAGCCCTGTGGGGATGACATCTCTGTCGGAGAGGAGCGTGAATAATTCATCTGTCCCGAATTATCACCTTTGCCAAAAATAAATTGGACTTTTAGATTTGAGGGCCGTGCCTGGGGATACCTTGATTATTGAGGAATATCCACTCTTATGGACCTGCTGGGGAGGAGAACGATTTATCTGAAATATTCTAGGGGAATGAGAATTGCCTTGGATCTGATGAGGAATCAAGATCATGGAAACCAACTGAAAGAAAAAGTGCTGACTTTAGTGAGGACAACTTCCATTTGCCTGTTAGAGATGATAACACCGAAACACGTCCTGTTGAGGAGGAAAGATTTCAAGTTGTCTCATGCTGGAGATCAGCTGCTTCTGCATGGATTTTACCTTAAGAGGATTTTACAAAAGACTTGGCGTCTTTAAACTCTTATGTATCATAACGACTGCGTGATTCAGTGTAACGACCCTGCTGAGGAGGTAACCATTGCCAATGTGGATGAGTTTGTATCTGTCAGAAGTGTTGAACGAGATAGTTGGCTTGACAAGTAACCACGGTATCCTAAACTCCGGGTAAATGCTTCCGATCATCTGTCTTCGGGAAAGAATGAACTTTTGTACTATTGGGGTGGCCTGCCCCAGTACGAGTATTCGAATAGCTTTGCTCTTGACTGACTAATCTTTGCTCTTGGAGAGATTTGAATCTCGAGGTGATTGCCCCAGTTTGACTGAAATTTGAAGAGATAGCTCGACATAACTGCCCCGGATTGGCTCAGTACTCTAATTTTGAAGAGATTGCTTCACGTGACTGCCCCGGATTGGCTGGCTTTTACCATGACTAATTGGAAAAGTCTCTGCTCAATGAAACTTTATTCGGATAAGTGCACCTTGACGTGACAGTCTTTCAGAAGTTTTAGACTCCTCAACCTGGCAAGCTTGAGCTTCTGGATTGAATTTCCGTATGTGAACCATTTATGATGCTCAACAAATGTGTGCAAGTGAGAAAATGTTTATTTTTAGAATGAAAATCCTAATTCAACAAACATGTTAATCTTGAAGTTTTGAAAATGGATCGTTAACCTTCGTGAGAAAATCACTGGTTAAGATACGACCTTTATTTGAATGAAAGTATGTACATGCAATACCAATAAACGTCTTTTAGCATAACTCATAGGAGTCAGGAACGCGGTCTCGTGGTAGTGTGCACTCAAATTAACCCTGTTTCAGTTAGGACTTTTAAGGGTTGTATCGTGGCCTGGTTCACGGTTATGGAAACAAAGGATATAGGCTCGAAGTTCATTTGTGCCCACCCACTCTACGTGATGTTCTTCATTCCTAAATTCAGCTAGCTTTCACAAGCATTCACTTTTCATAAGGGTTTTGTGTTGATTGAGGAACCATTGCTGTTATCAGTTCAAGCGCCAATCAAGTTATTGTTGAGAGTCAGTCACTCCTCTATCTTTCGTGTCTGTGCCACACGACTTTGTTCTCATTTGAGGATCTTTCTTGTGTAATCCTTTCCGTCTTTCGCTTTTGCATTGTTTTGCTTATCCCTAACTTTTGCCTGGACTGATTCTTGTGAATCTTTGATTGTGAAGTCCAGCGGGATGCCCTAACTTTTGCCTAAGTCGCTTGTTTTCAAGTTTCGACTTAGCGGGCCTTTTCTTTTCTTTTTCTTTTTGCATTTTGAACAAGTCGCGTGACATTGTTGTCTTGATTGCTTCACGAGGGTTGTGACTGCCTCATTTCGTGGTCGACGAAGGATAACCATTGTGGTTGTCAATCTTTGGACCTTTTGACTTGGATAACCATTATGGTTTCGGGTCTTTGGACCTCTTGATTAGCATAGTATAATGCAACGGATCTTCAAATACACTTCTTTATGAAAGTTTGAACGCTTGGTCTGACTAGCTGACGTCTACCCTGCCCCTGGGTTATATGTGAGGTTTTTATTATTTGAAAATAAACTCCTACTTCAAGGCTCAAAGGGGTTAACGAGGGTCTATCTTCCTTATATCTCCAGTGTTTAGGATTTGAAACAATGCCTGTACATCGTCAACAGGGTCTTACTTGAGAGCACACAATTCAGAGATACGGCGTTTTTGCTTCGTCATTCTCCCTCATAGAATTTAAGCATGACAATTGGTATTGCGATATACATATGAAAAATTGTAAGGGAATGCAAATGAATTTACTTCAAGAAAAACATGTGAGTTTTATTATTTCTAACATTCAAAAGCAAACAACTTTCATACATGTAGACAAATGTTTAGCATATAAAAGAAACTACAAATTGAAATGCAGTAAAGAAACTGAATATTGCCGTAGTTGAGGAGGCTTGGCTCCGTCTGGACCTGTCAGTCTTGGATACTTTCGACGATCAATAGCTCTTTTCATAGACTTGTAATCTTTAATTTGCAGTTGCATGCCCAACCATGGCAGTAATACTTCCTCTTCTAGCTATACTGACTCTGACGCGAGACATCTGGAGGAAAGAGTGAAGCTGGAGAGTAAAGTTGCCCCAGAAGGTTGCTCGGAAAGACCTGACGATCTTCTGCCTACGTATCTCCATTGACTGATGACCAATGAAGAATCAGAGCGACGTAGTTCCCCTCAATAGGGATGAAAAACGAACCATGAAGAAAGGCAAACACATAAATGCCATCACTGAGAGTATTTGAATACTGCTGGCTCTATTCACTGCTTCATGAATACCCTGGTGTCTCGGGTGATTAACTTGAAGACTTCAGCTTAACATGGACCATCTGGTAGAATAACCGTGACACTGGTTCCGTCATGATTAGGTATCAGATTATGGAGTACCTTTGGATGAGGAGAAAAAACGATTGTCTTGGACTCAATTAGGTCTTGCACCTTGTTCTGAAAAGTCCAACATTTCTCAATACTGTGCCCCTGGGCACCTGAATGGAATTCGCACCTGGAGTTTGGATCAAAATTTGATGGTAGATTATCAGCAGAAGGAGCTCTCATGGTACGAAGCTCAACCAAGTTCAACTTCAGTAGCTCTTGAAGCAATACAACGTATGGACACGGGATAGGATCAAGTTTGCGGTTCTTCGCTCTTGTTCTTTCCTGAAACGGTCTCGGTGCCTGTTGTTGTTGACCCTGTGGTCGTGATTGAAAACTTCGTTGTTGACACTGCGTTGTACGCCTGCCATGTCCCTGTACTTTCTTACTTGTACTTGGCCGAGGAGTGAATGAAGATTGTTGATGCAGCCCCTTTGAAGACTTGGACCGAGCAATGGTTCTAGAAGAAGGAAAGTTGACCACTTCTTTTGTATTCCTGCATGCTGAAGGAGGAGTTATCTCGTGACACTCAATCAATCCCATTTTGATCAGTTGTGGACATAATTCAGCATAAGACATGGGTATCGGATCAATAATCCTTTCTTGAACCTGTTGATGACATGTTGCTAGCAATAGAGGAGCTATAGCCGAAATCGGTTGAAGTATTTCTCCTGGAAACCAAGGCGTAGCATCTGAGGAGGATCCCTGATAAGGAAAGAAAGTGCTCACTTCTTTATTAACGATTGGTGTAGGATCATTCAGTTCACATGTGGAGTTGGTTCCTATCTGATGCTCTTCCTGACTGACGAGTGACGATTGCTGGTGAAGAGATTCGAACTGTAGAGGAAATCCATCTAAAGAACCCTGATTTATTGGACATCCACAACTATTTTCTTTTTTCGACATAGCATTCATGATTCCTGTAAGCAGCTTTATCTGAGTCTTCATCAAGTTGAATTCTTCTCTTAGCAATTTCTGATCCTGGGACAACGCTCGAATGTCCCCTACAACATGCCCCAGTTGGGCCTTCATCTCAGTCACCTCCACTCGGAGTTGTTCCATGTCTAAACATTGATAGTCGTGATTCAAATTGACCATTCTGGAAAGAAACCAGGTCAGGATAAGAATTTGTCTCTGAACACCTGTAAAAAATGCAAGGATGTATGCAAATGCCATGTTCGGTTATTTCCAAGGAATCCATCTGCTTTGATCCAATTTCTAATGCAGAAGAAAATCCGACATAATCCAAATATGGGATCCTTAGAAGTAACTGAACATGTTATGCTAAAATGCCATGATGTCATGTATGCAACTGGCATGTGGTCAGCGGTCAGACGCTGGCGTGGATCAGATAACCAAGTGTTGGTGAAGACCATAATATCACTGTATCTGTGCATAAGTTCCAGAATTCTCAACGAAGTATCATATAGGACCGGATCATATCATTGAGTAACACTGGCAAAAGCGGGTATGTTGGAAGTTTTAGGGTTCCTGCAAACCTGTAACCCCCCCCAATCTCACGGGTATGCTACTACGGGTCAACATCACGGACTCTCAAAGCCGAATAGCAATAATACGTTCACCATTTCCGAGAAATGGCTCATGACCAAATCAGGGAATCGGTTTGGCATTATGTACTACTCAGGGAGGCCTCAGCTGAATTCCGGAAGAAACAAGCATCCCTCATAAGTTCCCGGCTTCAAGCACTGAAGTCGAGAAACAATAGTACATTCATCCCGAAGGGTACAATACTACCGTCATACAACCAGTTGCTTTAACCAGGTTCCTACGAGAGAACAAGGTCATCCTATGCGATTTCCTAGTGGGCCCTCGGGTGCGAATGGGTTTGCCACGAAATGTGGTCTGCCACTGTCACCACTGGAGAGGGTTGTTTCCACTAAGGTCCTCGATGATCGGTTCCCAGTGTTAGCAGCTCAGGTGGGAACATTCTATGGTCTGCCTAGGCAGTATAGAACATATCCCAAGAGAGCCTGATCTGGGTGTGGGACTCGTGAAAACTACACGTGCTCAAGACCACGCAAGCCACACGACTGCCCACTCTAAATCCTATGTGTATACTCAAGCCGGGTATTTGGCTTATCTCACAATAATCCCATCCCGCCAAAGAAAACCAGAACAGCCAGTACAGTATGCCAGTATATGCAACAGTAAAGTAAAGTGCAGAAAGCTGTAAATTAAGATGTAAAGGAAAGCGATAAACTGTAAACGAAACAGTAAAGCTAAACTAAAGCATAACAACGAAAGAATATACACCCAAAGAAAATAGAAACAGACAAGCGCTAGGATTGACTCTCAAAGGGGAGATTAGAATTTCTAAAGGTCCCCAGCAGAGTCGCCAGCTGTCGCTCCCGGGATTTTCATCCTAGTACAAACGCGAAAGTGGCGCGGAAAAGGTAGAGTCGCCAGCCAGACATTTTTATCCCGAATGAATGGGAAAGGTAATGTTGCACAAACCTGAGGAAGAAGGAAAGGACAAGGTCCTGCGAACCAAAGATCTGAGTTCGGGAGTCGGTTACGACCTGGGAAGGTATTAGCACCCCAGATCGTCCGTCGTACCCGACGGGATCCACGCTTATAAGTCTGTTTTCAAAGGGTGAGAAATAATATGCTGTTCAAATGAAAGAATGGCTATCTGGAATGGAAATGAAATGGGAAAAGAAATGAAATTGGAAAATGGGAATAAAATGGGGAAATGTAGGGAAAAAGAAAGATTGTGCTCGAATGGGCCCTACCCCACTGCCTACGTACCTCATCGGGATAAATGAGGATCAGAGACGCCGTAGTTCGTCTAACTAAGGCTTACACTCGTTTGTGGTTTTTAGGATGACGTTGCCATAGCTCTAGCTCAGGTGTTACCGGCTCTGACACGAGGGTGTTTACCGTATCGCTGTTTGAACTGTCGAGACAAGTCATGAAAGGTATGAGATGAAATGAGAAGACGTGACTTCTTGGTTTGTTGTTTTTTAGAAGAAATGTTTTGAATTTGTGTTTGTTGAATGTACAACACTGAAGACTATGACACAGGAGCGAATACTTTCCAAGATCGCCCCCAATGGAACGTTTGTGAAGCATCCTAGAAGAGTGAAGGAGACCTCCACTAGTCATTTCCCGTGTAGCTTAAGGCTCGTGGCGCATTGTACACCTTTTCCTTTATTAAGTGTTTTTTGGTTTTCTTTTAAGATGAGAAGAGACTCAAGTTATAAAAGGTAAACATTCTAAGGGGAACTAGACTTACCCTAAATTAGTTGAATTCATGGATAACCTATGGTTAGTGAGGTTTGCAATTAAAATCTACCTAAGAGATATAAGAAATATAAGACTAAACATACAAGTAAAAGAAGTTAGTAATAAGCAATAGGGTCCTCCTAGGTCATGGTAGGTAAAAAACGCATATGAAATATAAACGGGATGAAACAGTGAGATGGGTGGGTCGGTTGCGTGGTGCTAAGACACACGACTTATGGTATGAAACATACAAGGTTTGATATTGGTTGAATGGAATGGAACGAAGGTAATCGAGGAACCCTAGAATAATATAAACTTTATTTATTTATTTGAAAGTATACTCGACGTTGAATCGAATACTTTATTTGTTTTTTGAAAATTTGGTTTTCTATCGATTCGTTTTATCTTTTCTATTATACTTATGGAAACTAATAAAAGCATACAAATTCTAAGCTATTACAATCACAAAGTACACAAAGTATAAAACACAATTAAGCATAAAATATCCAAGTCCAATAAGCCAAACCTTGCAAAACACCTTGCACACAAAGAAAAAGCAAATGGTTAGTAAATGATATGAATCATGAATATGTACAATATGATGGAAATGAATTAAAATGACAAAAATATTAAAAGTCATGAAAAAAATATGAAATTAAATTCCTAAGATCTTCAACCTGATTATATTATTGTGTTAAAAAATCCCTAAAAAATTCTTATTTTAACTAAGGCAAATGACCACTTAAACTTAACTAAAGTTTAATCACAAAATTACACAAATTATATTACCAAACAATAGAAAAAATGTCCTAAAAATTCACCAAAAAATATTATAGGTACTTTAACTTGTCTTTTAACCATAGCAAAAAGAATGGGCAAAAAATATTATGGGAAGTGACCTAAATAAATTATACAATTTTATGTGTCCATGAAGGAATTTAATATGAATTAATTAAAATAAAAAATTCGAAATTAAATCAAGAAATACAAAAATTCCAAAATTAAAAATGTGAAAAGTTTCTAAATTGCCTTAATATTCTATTTTAATTTTTATAGAATTTTACTATACATTTTAATATTTATTTATGAATTAAATTAAAGTGATATAAAATAGAATTTTAAAATGAAAGGGAATTAAAGGGGGGTGAGAACATTAATGCTGGTGAGTTAAAAATGAATTGGGCTCGTTTTGGGGGTGCTAAAAGCGAGTTCGCAGGCCCAATAGTATATTTATCCTGAAAAAAATAGCAAGACATTTAATCTTGAGGTTACACTTAATCTAGAGACTAATGTGGATTAAAGATTTTTCCAAGATGGTACATTAACCCAATTTTTATGGGTTAATTATTTCATTAATGCAGATTAACTTTATAGTAAACAACCTTAATAAAATGAATTTATTATATTTTATAAACAAAAAATCAAAACGAAAAAATGGATCTTCTCTCTCTCAAACCCATCGTTCCCTCTTATCCCCTCCATCTTCTTCACGAGTTCTGTACAAACCCTAGACACACCAGCGGCGGCGCCTCCCCAAGATTTCCGAACACAACATGATTAAAGGTGAACCGCAACCTTGACCCCTTTCTTCTAAGACCTATCTTCGTCCCTCTATCTCTCAATGCACGTCTCTTTCTCTCCCTCAAGAGCTTCACCCACAAAACCCTAACTTACACATTGACGGCGGCGACGAACCCCTTCCGGGCAACAAAATCCCCAACCCGAAACAGAAACCCCATTAAATTCCTCTCCACATCTCAAATCCTCAAACCATTCCACCTAAACTTCCCTCAATCTACGGATTGTTACCTTTCGGAAAAGTGAGTTTGAAATAAGCTAAAGCAAGGCTCACCTTAAACGAGGTGATTGCGCCGATGAGGACAGGGACGATGATCCGCAGCGAGGATGATTGGAGACGAGCGGCTGAGCTCACGAATCCCTCAGGTATGGAAAAATGTTCCGGCTTTCTTTCTTTTGTGCGATCTCTTCTTCTGATACATGTGTGTTTTCGTGAATCTTCATCTTCTTTCACTGATGTTGATGCAGGTTGTTGTTCGAAGGTTGATGGAGTGATGTCGCTGGAGCTTTCGACAAGCTTACAGAAGGAGGAAAACCCCTGCTGCTAGGGCGATCATTTGCGCCGAGATTGACGCTGCTCCTATCCGGTATTGGATTGAGAAAGATCAAAGCCTTAGCTGAGCTTTCACCGATCGGTTTCACAACATTTTGCGACCCTTAAGCTATTTTTCTTTCTGTTTTATTGAATAGATGATTGAGCTCGGTGTTGCGTCGTCTTTTCTGGTGATGCAGGTTTAAAGTTGAAAGGAATGGGAGAGATTAACGGCGAAAGGGATGAAGATTGAAGGACGTTCTTGATGCTGCTTCATTACCCTGTGCAACTTCGAGTTCACTTTGCAGGTTGTTGCGGTAGACTGACCAATGAAGATGGGAAAGATGCTGATAAAGGATGTTGGAGGAGCTTCTGTTATGCGGTTTTGAATCATCCACACATGAGGTTGAAGAAAAGAAAATGGAGATGGGTCATGGAGGAGATGTTTTAAACTGAGAGAGCCATCGAAAGTGAATGAGTCCAGATTTTTTTCATGAAGAAGAGGATCAAATGTTTTATAGAAAAATTAATGGTGAGTGTTTTTGGTTGAGATTTCTAGCTGGAAATTCTGTTAGGAATTCAGTTGTAGGTTAGTTATGCTTTGGTTAGGTTCTGTTATGGTTTGTTAGAAAACGGTTAGGAATTGGCAACTGAATTTCTTTTGACTATTCTTTCTTCTAATTTCTGAGTATGAAAAGGTTCTAGGAGTTTCATTCTGTTATGTGGTTTTGTTATGACAGTTAGGAATTGATTAGAAATGGTTAGGAATTCTGCAAGTTTTTTTTTTTTTAGATTAGAAATTGCTTCTGATTCCCTTTCTCCAATTTTCTCCTTGTTTTCTGTTAAAATCTTCTAGTGTAAGCTCTGAACTGATGCCCTGTTGGTTTCTAATACCTCAGTTGTTGTAGCTAATTTTTCTGTATTTTCTGTTTCGTAGCCTTGCTCATTGGAAGAGTGGGAATGTTATCAATGCTGTGTGATGGATTCGCGGGTCCGGATTGTTGAAAGTTTGGAGGTACAAAATAGAGGATGCTCTTTATGCAGAATTTCAGTTTCATGACATTGAAACCGTTTCGCATTGATGATAGAAGTCCATTGAAGGTGACATTGAAGACGGTGATGCCGAAGAGATTAGAAGACATTTTCCTGGTTATTTGTCACATTAGTCAGGAGAATTTATCCATATTTTCTCTAGTGTAATCCTTAATCATAGGAGAATTTTAAAAGTTTCCTTCTGCTAGTCTCTTTTCCTTTCTGAATTTCCTGTTTCTGAACTTTGCTCTGAACATGAATGAGATATATCCTGAGTGAAACCACTGTAGTTGGCTCATGATACTTGAATTTGAATTTTCACATTTTATTTATTCCATATGTCATGCTTCAAACAAATACTCATACATATTTGTATTAACAATAATAATAAAATAATACATAGTGTTGATTTACATATGGAAAATGTTGAAAGTCTGAAACTTTGCCTATCCTCTCTCAGTGTCTTCTTTTCTGGTCAGATACAAAACAAGTCATAGAAAAGTGTAGTAATTTCCAAAAATGTTAAAATTGTTCAATTCAGTGAGATAAGATAGTCACGGGCAATAGTATATATATTTATCTATATCCTATCCAATTAATATAACCTATTATAGCAATTTCCAAAGTAACCAAAAAATATAAAATAAAACGTATGCATGATTTCACGTTATTATTTTGAAATCCTTTCCCCTGGTGAATCCTGTTCTTTGACTGGCAATCGTGACCCTTTTGATATCCGTCCCTTTAATTTCTCAAATTTATATCAGCAGTATTTTGACTACAAATATGGGATAAACCATGGCACCCACATCATTGTCCCGCTGATTTTCGTAAGCGCAAACAAATCCAAACTAACATGTCCTTATGATATTTAACCTGCTATGCGCTAGATATTTTCTTGTAACCATTTTACTGATGATGGACCAAGACCATTTATTTGAATCCAGTTTGCTTATAACCCTCTTTACTTGAATGATATTTAAGGATGAACAAGCAAAATGGTTTGTACAATACGAGTATTGAAAAATGTGAAATCCACATTGAGGTAACACTTAAAATCAACCTCTCACTTCTTTTGGATCTTGAATTATGAACTGATAACTCTCACAGGGCCTCGACTTGGAGTTAAACACCATTCTCGACCCCTGATTCTAAAATGCCCTTACTTTGATTCCGCATACCATTTGAAGGTCACATGATCAAGGAAATAAACCATGATCGTTGATCTCCAAGTTTCCACTAAACCAAACCTTAACACTTAGAAAAGGAAAATTCCAATCACAAGGGAAATACTCTGATCCCATGCCTCAGAAGCCCATGAAAATGTATGATGGCAAGTATTATGACCCAATAAAAGAAACAGATGAATGAATCGTAAGCCGATTATATAGTAATAATTTAAAGGGCAAATTTTGGGGTGTTACAGTACTTATGCAAATTTTGCCCGACGCATGAGATTCCTGCCCGAGACAGTTTAATCCTAACCCTATTTTTTCCATCTACAGTCTGTTTTCTATTCCTAAGTCAAATCTAACCAACCTATCACAAATACAACATGCATTCGTAGACATTTAACACAAAAAGTGGAAAATAGAGGATTAAAGAAAGCAAAAATGGTACCTGACATATTGAGAATCAAGGGAGAGACGGTGGCGCGCGAGCAGCAACGGTGGTTTAGGCAGCGAGACGGGCGGAGACAGGGAAATTCGTCAGAGCTTCCGGTGAACGTATGAGCGAAAAAGTGAAAATGAAGTCACTCAACTTCCTTTTATAGTCCCAGGCGCGTGGATCAACGCGCTAGGTCATCATTACCTACTGCCTACGCCGCCGTCTGCACACTAAACGAAGCGACGCCATTAATACTGAAACACGTCAATCCTTAAGGAAACTGAAACGACGTCGGGCAACTATACACCTCCCCGACTCCATGGAACGTCCCGTCCCCGTACGAAGTCCTCGACCTCTACAGAAACAGTACGTACCCGTCGGTGACCTTCGTCCTCAACACTGTTCGGAGTATCAAGTGCCCAACGAGAAATGGGTGTTGTGGGTAGTTCTACTGGAATATTCCCTGCCATACGCCCGTTGCCTTATCCTTGACACGTGTACCCCGGTTTCAATACAAGTCATCACTCCGACTCAGAGACTCGACTTGGGGGGCTCCTGTTCCGAACTGGGCCGTAAGGTTATACAGGGCACGATCCAATATACGTCGGGCAAAGGCCATGTGCTCGAGCAGGTGAACCTCTTGGGTAAATCACCTACTGATACGACGGGCACACATTGATGACGGGCAGAGAACATGTCTGCCAGCTCATCTTCCACGCCACCCAACTGCCCTTCATTATCTCCTGGAAGATAGGGGCAGTTGGACCAGGGGGCAGACCTTTGGACTAGGTCTTCACGCTTCTTACGCGTCCCTTGTCAGCTCCTCCTTGGGCCTAGCCAGAATAAGCCCATTGAGGGGTCTTGGCCCAGTGCTGGGGGCACATTATAAATACCCTTTCTTGGCAAAGGGTCAGGTATTCTAACTCATTCTGAACAAACCTTAATATTCTGTACCTCTTCTGACTTAAGCATTGGAGTGCTTTGCAGGTACACCCCCTTCCCCATTTCATTCTCTGGCCCATTCATCAAGTCCTTGGAAGGCCCTCCTGATTAGGTAAGATCAGTGGCGCCGTCTTTGGGAACTAGCTATCCCCATCTTCACCAACAGAAGATCAAAGTTCATTCACTTCTGTCCTTCCAACATGGCCGGAGAACAACCTAGCGAACGCAGTCGTCCCCTCGTCCACTATACTATGGACGACTATAGCTATCCCCATCTTCACCAACAGAAGATCAAAGCTCATTCACTTCTGTCCTTACAAGAGCATGTATTTATAGAGAAAAAATCACAAACTAAAACATTCAACAATTCATTTGGCGAATGCCTTAAAAATCCAAAGACATGCATTTGTGCATGTTCGTCATATGGATTGGCGAATTTCTTACCCAAAAAGCACACATTCGCCAAATGGTTTGGGTTTGATGAATGTGTGTGCATTTTTTGTCATTAGCCAAAGCATGTGGCGAATGCATGTAATATTTAAACATATTCTCCAATTGAATTGGTATAAACTATGTCATTTTGGTAAATTTTTTGAAAAAATAGTTATTTTGAAAATATTTTTATTAAATTACGTTATTTTAAAAAAAAAAATCGAGAATATACACTCACACACCACATATTTAAAAAGAGAAAAGGGGTGATGTACGGACATTGTAAACATTTTACACTGTCAATCAATCACAACTATATATCCAATTAAAATCCTCTTTTATTTTAAAACACCTCTAATAATATGATAGATTTATGATTTTCTATTGGATAACATTATAAAACTATTTTATATTGTCAGTGTATATCCATTAAACTCGTTTAAAAAATGCGGTATAAATAAATACTTATTGATGTACTTTTTTTTTTTTTTTGATGAGTAAAAGAAATGCTGTATGACATTTTTTGTTGAGAGGAAAAAATGTTGTCTTCTTAAAAATGAAAAATATGAGAAGGGTATTTTTGACATTAGGAAAAAATGGGGGAGATGTCAAATACGAAAGTGGGGGTTGCAGGAAGAAAATGAAGAGAAATCCTTTAAAATTTTCAAATAGATAGATAATTGGGCCTTGGTAAGAAAAGGAAATAAATTGGGTTTTGGAACCCCAATTGTAACCTAGAGGAAATAAAGCAGAAGCCGTTATCATGATCATAAACCAATCGAAATCAGCAGAAGCAACGCGATAATGGATTCCGCCGGCGGTGTTCCGATGGATAAGGGAACCAACTCCTCCGAATCAACGACGGATAAATCTGTGTCGAATGAAGAAGCTCCAGTATCGTTCAACTCCTCCGAATCAACGATGGATGAATCTGTGTCGAATGAAGAAATTCCATTATACTACAGATCGTTCCTAGAATCAATGAGGTTGACACTTGAAGAAAATGAAAAAAAGAGAGGAAGATTAAGCTATACTCCCCTATCGTTCTTTTACACCAAGTCCACCGCCTACCACCCTTGTCCGAAGAGACTCGATTTCTCCAGATCTCTTTCAAAGATAGATACATATCTGGCAAAATTCTGCAATACCTATATTCCACTATCCTTCTTCACCACTTTTGTCTCCGACGCTGCTCCGATAGATATTGAAACCACCAACTCCTTGGGCCCGATGTGTGAGGGAAACAACTCCTCCGAATCAAATATGATGGGAAACAAGTCCTCTGATACAAAGGTCAGCAGAAATTCTATTTCCGATCAAGTTGCTTTATCTATTCTTTCAAAACTGTCTGTAAAATCACTGAAGCGCTTTGGATGCGTACGCAAATCATGGTCCGTTTTATTTGAAAACTCTGATTTCATGACATTGTACACCAAGCATTTCATATCTCGTCACGCTTCTGATTCTGATCATTATCATACATTTATTCTCTCATCTCAAATGGATCTGCATGTCAAACCTCCTGGTCGCCGTTCTGAATTTCATCTGCTCGACAACGGAATCAAAGTGAATTTGCCACCTATATTTCAACAGTCTGGCCGTCCTATTTCTATTCTGGGCTCCACAAGTGTTAAAGGCATTTTTTGTCTTGGCCAAGATTATCGAAGTAAGAATGAGGTCCAATATGCATTGTGGAATCCTGCTACTCAGGAATTCCTGCTCATTCCTCATAGCCCCGCTGAACTTAGACCACCCTACCCTCAAAACAAGATCTATCTCAGACATGTTTTTCATGGGTTTGGTTATGACCAAGTTAGAGACGACTTTAAGGTCATTCAGTATGTATCATTTGATTCTAAAAGTTTTTTTGAGATATATAGTTTAAAAAGTAATTCTTGGAGAATGATCGACATGGACAATGATCTGTCTCATTGGTCTTATTCTCCGTCATTTGCTGGTCTCGAAGTTTATCTGGATGGAGCATGTCATTGGTTGGTTTCGAAACCTAACAGTCACAGAGCTCAAGGTATTGAACTAACCCTGTTGTCATTTGACTTGAGTGATGAGGTGTTCCTTACAACACCCATCGGGGAAGAACCTCGTTCTCCTTACACTTTTCAAGCACGCTTGGCCGTGTTAAATGGATCTATTGCTTTAATCTCAAATTATGACGATGATATTATTTTTCACATATCTATTTTGGGTGAACTCGGTGTGAGTGAATCATGGATCAAACTATATATTTATGGCCCCTTACCCTCCATCAAATGGCCTCCAATTGGATTAGGGAAGACTGGATATCTTTTCTGTAAAAACAAAGATGATGAACTAGTCTATGTTGATTTGAAGACCCAAATAATTGAGGAGGTTGACATTTATAGTGGAATGACAAGTTGTTTTATGGTTGGTCTTTACTTGAAAAGCCTTCTTTCGATTGGAGGATCAATTAACTAGTTTTTCTTCTTGTTTTCACCCTCAGGCTTCTGTGCTGTGATCTTTTAACAAATTTAATTTTAAATGTTTAGACTTTTGTGATTTGCAAATGGATTGTGTTTTCTGTAATGAATGTGCTCCAATTTTACAATTATTTTTTGAGTTTCATTATATTCTGCTTAAAATATATATGCCACTATGTATAATATTGCTCTTTTGATTTTTTTTTACATGATCCAACTCAATTATATCTCAGTGTGTACAGGTTTCATGGTTTAGTACTTGGGATGCTGATTTTAAATGTTTTGATGGTTTACCCATAACCTTATTTGGTATTGAAAAACCTGTGAGTTTAATTTGGATTTTCAAAGATTGGTTCAATTAGTCCAAAATCCTGACCCAACCAAACACAAACCTGTTTGCAGTGTATTTTGAACAGAGATTTGTGATTCTCTATTATGGGAAGGGATTCTCTCCCATGAAAAATCCATCCAGTGAAATTATAACCACATGAAAACATATTAATGGAGTAGAAATAACATTTTATAGGTGTGGATTTGAACTGCTCCCTCTCCAGTGTAATTTTAACCGGAGAGAATCATCTCCCCTCTATTATCTTTCAATCTCAATCGATGCAAACCCTATTCACAAATCACCATCATTTTCTACCTTCACTTATTTGTGGTTCCTTTTTGTTTATCCTTTATGAAAGATTTCTATCTTCTGTCGAATTGATGAAAATTGAGTGGTAGTTTCACTTGAAGAATATATGATAATAAAGAATATATGATAATAAACTTACAGTGATGGGTTGTTTGTTCTTCAACTCTATAAAAATACTTTATAATTGGAGATTTTGAAGCCCGTATAAAAAAGGCCAGAGATCTAGAACAAAAATATTGTTAACCGAGAATGTGTCATTAACCTAATACAAAAGGGGAAAAATACTAGGTAAAAGTGGCTATTATGTGCTTCAACTAAGCACAATTTTAGTCTTAAGGTTATTGGGACAATATTTAACCTATCAGAATCAGAACTTTTATTTTATACTAGTAATGTATTCATTAGTCTATCTAATATTTTTGTTGGATATTACTACTACTAAGATATGGGTGCGTACCCGTGCGGAAGCACGAGTAAAATTATTTGATACGGTATAAAATAAATTGAAATGTACATGTAAATTGATAACGTTATAAAATATATTTATATATGTATCTAAATTTTAAATGAACTATTAATTTTAAATGAACAATAATTATATAAATTTAATTGTATTAAAATACAAATAGAAAAAATGACCCGTGAGATGAAAAAAATAATTGATAATAATGATTTTATATTTCAAATTAAAATAATTATTGATTAAAATAAAATATATATTGTGATTATAGTGACCCGTGAAATATAAATAATATTTGATGTAATATAAAATGTATTTATATACATATGTAAATTTGAAATGAGTTATTTAATTGTAAATTGAAAAATAATTATACAATCTCAATTGTATTAAATAATCATGCAAAAAGAAAACAAAAAAGACTCGTAAGATGAAGAAAACAAAGAAAATTTTGATGTAATAATGACTCGTGAAATAAAATAAAATAAAATCATTTTATAAAATGTATTTAGATACAAATACAAAATTTAAAATGATATATTTAATTGTAAAATAAAAAATAATCGTATAAATTAAATTGTATTAAATAATTATATATATAAAAAAAAAAGAATTATGAGATGGAGAAATAAAAAAAAATTAAAAATAAGAAATTTTTCTCTCAAATTAAGATAAATATTTATTAAAATAAAATATATATTATGTTGATAGTGACCCCGTGAGATAAATAGTATTTTAATTTTATTAAAACTAAAAAATAGATTATTAGTATTTTTAGTTCGACCATTTAATCAATACGAGCTCAAACCAAAATATATTTGCATCAGTGCAGCGACAATTTCATCCTGAATATCTTACTATCGAACAACCTTCGATCGTTACTGTCTCTAGGCCTATATGTTCCCATCAAAGCTGGTGTCCTCGACTAGGTCTTCTTATTCCTCATACTCTACCTTTCGATCAACTATCATCAGATGAACCAAGACCTGGATTAGATCTCACATACAGTTCCATCTTGTTAGGTGTGATAGACTCGTTTGACTATGCTTTATGTCGCGTAACACCACCATAACGACCATTAATCTTTTTTGTGATTCACCGTCGACGGTGGTCCGAGCATGACAACTTAATTTTTGCTACCAACTTGTCACCGTCACATGGTGATCCTCGATACTTTCGACAATTTTGAGCTTGAGCTCGTCGACAAATAAACTCGAATGATGATTTGGATATGAAGATTACGATGTTGTCCTTTCTTTCTCCTGGATACCAAAGACTCGAGTATGCACAAACCTTCATGTTTGAAGAAACCAGAAGGTCTTAAGGCTATTTTGATGGTGTTGGCGATTATCTATTTGAAGTGGTCGCCTAATGTCAGATAAAGTTCCTCCACGCGTTGTTGATTAAGTGGCAATCTCACACAATTAATATATTCATATAATCAACTATTAGATAGAAATAGGACACATAAATTTTATGTTATGGTGATAAAATGTATAACATTAGGCTTTATATTGTAAATCTCTATTGTCGCTCCCTGGATTTCCATCCTGGTACAAACGCGAAAGTGGCGCGGAAAAGGTATTAGCACCCTAGATCGTCTGCCGTACCCGATGGGATCCACGTTTGCAAAGAAATTGTTTCAAAGGGTGAAGTAATGAAAGCTGCTGTAAAAGAAATGGAACTGGATCTGGATAAAAGAAAAGAAAGGGGGAAAATGTAGGGAAAATAAAAGAGTGCTCGAACGGGCCCTACCCCGCTGCCTACGTACCTCATCTGGACATGAGGATCAGAGTCGCCGTAGTTCCCCTAACTAGGGAGGAAAATGGATTGTGTCTTAAGCTTGAACTGCTTATGTCAATGCTCAGGTGTTGCAGGCTCGTCTGGCACGAGTGCGTTACCGTCTTGCAAAGTGACAAGTAGGAGCAAGTTCGTACGTAAAAAGTGAAGGTGATGATAAAATAATTCCCGAGGGAGAGACGATTATTCTTTGTTTGAGTTTTTTTAAAAGTTTTTTATGAGTGTGGCACAAGGAAGTGAAAGCAAATCATTTTCTAAAGAATGTGTCCTTATTACCACATCCCTAAATAGAATGAGTAACAAGGTCACCAAGAATGAAGAAGACCCTCAAACTTGTTTCCTAAGATTAGGGTTTAAATTCACTAACTTGTTTGAGGTTATTAAATGTTTTTGTGAATTAAGGTGAAGAAATATTTTTTATGGTTTTCTTTGGGAAAATAATCTCATGATCGAATTAGTACATCATAGATAAACTTATGCCACCACCAAGATGGGGTGAATAAGAATATCCATGGAATAAGGTCATAACACATGAGACTAATTCAACCTTTATTAAAGTGTTTTTTAGGTTTTTGTGTGAAGATGAGAAGAGAAGAACCAAAAAGGATCTTAAAGGTAAAATCTAAGGGGAAAGAATAATCCTAAAGTTATCATGCATGGATAAACCTAGGTTAGTGTGGCTTGAAATCTATCCTAAATAAGAGAAGGAAAGAAGAAGAAAGAAGGAGAAGAAAGGAATAAAAATCAACTTACTTCTTTTGAAGAAGTTAAGTTGTTCTCTAAAGGGATGGAAAGAAGTTATACAAATGATGACATAAGGCACACCACAAAGACAAGTATGAAAGCATTAAAAGAGAATAGAAGAAGACTTTAAATGTGGATAACACCCACACCTCACTTACCATTGCACCTACAAAGGGTTAGAAGCATGCACACATAATAAGATGAAAACACATAAGGTCAAATGAAGTATAAACAATCAAAAACTCACATCAAACTATCACAAATAGAATTCAAACTTCATATTCAAGTACCAAGGTCAAGCACACAACATCATATGAGAAATGAAGCAAGAGGTCACAACAAAGCACCACAAATTAACATAAGGGAACCAAAGGCAAAATAAGAGATGAAAAGTGACATACAAGCCAAAAAAACTTACACAACAATCAATATCAGAATCCTATCATGGTATAGGGTGCCTAAGAAATGAATTCAAACATCAAATGAAGCACACAAGTCCATACAAGATCATACAAGAGAGGTAATGAGAGGTGAGAAGTGAAGTGAATCATTCATATACGTGTGAAGCTTAAGGAACAAGTAACTCAAGGTAAACTAAAATGCAAACTTCATATAAGGACCAGAGGCATGTCAACTTTAAAGACCATAAATCAAACCATAGGAGTTGGCACAAGTGCCCTCCTAACCTAATAAGCAAGCAAAAGTCAAGGAAACATCCAAACTAGGTCAAGTAGATCACAAAATTCACATAAAATGGAAATAGGTCCTAAAAAATTCTACAAATGAACATGAAGACACTTTGATCAATTATTAACCACATACCAAAACCACAAATCAAAAACCAGAAGCAAACTATCTCAATTCAAGGTTCAAAGTCAAATTAGGGTTTCATAAACTTCAACATAAAGCAACATGGGAAAAACTAAGCAAATAAATCCTAAAAATCATGAAAAAAATATCAAGTGAACTTCAACATGTTCTGAATCAGTAGCAAAAAGAATCACATCCATATCTATTTTCATGCTCAAGTTATAAAATCAATAAGGCAGACCATGCATAAAAACAATTAAAATAAAAGAAATTAGATCACGAATTAATTCAGCAATGGAAAATTAATGAAAACGAAAATTAAAATTATACAAAATTAAAGGAAATTAAAATGAAATTCTATGATTATTTTCAGAATTTTTGGACATGATTCACTAATTGTAAAAATCAAAAACCAAACAGAAAACAAAATGTAAGATAAAAAAACAAATAAATGAGAAAAGGTGCAAATAACAAGAAATGTTAGTTCAAAATGCTATTGGGCTTAGACAGAGGGGTGCGTGTAGCAAATAAAGTCCAGGTCCACATGTGTCAGCTGCTTCACAAAAGTTATGGTGGAATTCATTTTAAAATCAGATTCAATAACAATCACAAGATCCATCCAATGCTCATGAGGAAGTCAAACAAAACAAACAAGTCAACTATCCAAGGATCCACTCACACACACACGCATGGTAACAACAATGAACAAGCACACATTCAGCATTATTATGAAACATAAGATCACGTAAGGGAGAGGGTGGTTTTTTTAATGTGTTGTCACATTTTAAGCCATTCAGATCATAAAATGGAAGGTGAAGATTGCTTCTTCCCCAATCAACCTGCGTTCAAACATTCAAACAAGTTTGCAGAATCCGGTGACTGGAGCTAGGGCTCCGGCACCGGAATAATCACACCATGAACAAAAATGAACAAAAATGCATGTCCAGCTCCAGATCAATAGTTTCATGCAGAATGAATCCAAATCTAACATCAAAAATCATAAATGATCACCACACAAAGAAAATCGAAGCCATGAAAGTTTCAACATCAAACTTCAAATCAACAATACACACTCAATATCCAACCATTTTCAAAAATAATCACATCAGTATCATCAACACAACCAGTAAATCCATAAACACATGAAAAAAACAAGTTCTAGATCAATGGATTTAGATGTCACCTGAAAGTTGCAGAACTCAAAATAGCTCAATAAAACCTTTCACAAGCTGCATATCAACTGGATTTATCCTCCTCTTGCCAAATAAATGCAAGTTGAAGCTTGAAGATGCTTAGATCTGGAGATTCGAACACTTTGGCTCTGAATTTCACTATAAGGAATCTTCACTCTCAGCTCAAACTAGTGGTGGATTTGTGCTCCTTGAGGCTTTAGGATGAGGGATTGGTGAAGCAATGAGGCAATGTGATGGTGTAGAGAGAGATTCGAAGGAATTTTTTAGTGTGCAAGAAGAAATGAATTTGAAAAATGAGAGAGTGTGCAGGCTCAAATTCGTGTGCAAGGCAGGTGTGAATGCAAGACTGATTAGGGTTTTATGAGTTGTAGTGGCATGGGAAGTGTGATTCCATCCAATTTGAAAAAAATGCATGAGAAATGGAATGACCTCATTCACACGTGAAAACATCTCTCTAATTGCACAAGATGATTCAATTTGAAGCTATAAGGGCCCTTGGATTAATCTTACAGCATGGGATCAGGTGTATCATGCTTTTGGCATGATTTTGCAACAATGCATTTTGTGAACTTCTCACCCATCAAGCCACGATTTCTCCCTTTTCTTTTGCATAAAATCACTCATTATGTCTTGTATTTGCATGTTGTGATCACATTTGGTTCAGGTCATGCCTTAAAAATAAGATATGAAGGTTTTTGCAAATGGTAGAAACTTGAAACTTAAGGTAAAACCCTAAATTTCACCAACTTCAATTGGTCATATCTTTCAAACCAAAAATGCCATGATCATGTTCTTGGAATTTTTATAAATGGGAGAACATGCCCTACAAGTTTAATGTTTGAAAAATTCCATTTGGAGTCATCTTGATCATGAAAGAATCCCTTGAAGATTAGGGCAAAATTTACCAAAAATAGTAAGTATCCATACATGCCACTTTCTAATTTTGGAAAATTATTCATAACCTCTTGATTCTTGTTCCTTGAGATCACCAAAGCTATTATTTAACCTTAAGTCCATTTACTTGAAAATCATGGTTGGAGGCCTTGAAGTCCATTGATTGACTTTTGAATTGCACAGTTGACCTCTTTCTTCACCTGCAAGTAACTGAAGAAATATCTGACTTCCTCAATGCATTTTCTCATCAAACTTCATTCATGGGCTTAATATGTCATATGAGAACCTTTGAACACAATAATTGGTCAAATCCAAGAGGATATGAGGATCTGGACCAAAACCCTAATTAGGGTTTACCTGTATAGGAGAATGGTGCATCATTGATCTTCTGAAGATACTTCACATTTCTAAGACTTTGGGAATGACTTTGAGCTTGTACAAGATCTGAGGAGACCATGTGAGCTTCTTTCAATGTCATTTGGCTCTTGGCTTAACTTGTAGAATCATGAATTTCCATATGATTGATCATATGCCTTATGCTAGCACCTATGGATGTCATGCTTCATTTTTCTATGCCAAATGCTAGGATATAGTATGCTATATGTTATTCTTATGATATGAAGATAATGTGAAACAAAAGAGGGAAAATTTGGGGGGTTACAACTGCCCCTATTCAAGCAACTGTTAATCTGAAAAGGACGAAAGCAACGGCTGTCGGTCGTTCGAGATGAATGTGGTTGAATACCAAAATAACCAGAAATTTACACTCTGCTGGAGAAAGAGAGAAATGGGAAATAAACCCAACCAAGGAGAACTACTGCAAACCCTGAAGAGGTACCCAGTAACTAGTTACCAAGAAGATGTCTTTTAAATGACGCCATACGACTACTGGCTTGCCACAACGACGATGGTCTTTGAAACTATCTTTTGAACGACGCCATACGACTACTGGCTTGCCGCAGTGACGGTGGACTTTAAAACTGTCTTTTGAACGACGCCATGCGACTATTGGCTTGCCACAGCGATAGTGGACTTTAAAACTGGGTGATTCCTTACGAATCTCACGTCTTCCTACGCTTCCCATTGGTGCATTTGAGTCTATGGGGGTAGACATGCACTGGTCAGGATCCGCATCTTAACATGCACTTACGATACTGATTAGAATTTGCATCTTAACATGTGCTTACAATTCTCTTCATATACCCTCAGGTCGGATATACAGTGCGTGCTTCCGGGAGAATCCATATCTTAACATGCGCTTACGATTCTCTGCACTATTTTGACAATATAAACCCACTATCAGGATCTCGCCTTAAATGCGCTGGAACAAACCTAATTAGAATCTGCATCTTAACATGCGCTTACCATTCTAAAGCACAGTTTCGAGGATTCTACTGTCAGGACTTCAAACCCAGGTCCGTTGACACGAGACAAAGCGATGAATAAGAGGAGTCCGTTGACACTGGACAACGCGAATTGAATAAGGATGGTCTGTTGAGACTGGACAAACGCGAACAACATAAGATTTGTTGAGGAGAGTAACAACTCTACAAGGGAGAATACCATATGTAACTCCGTCGAGGATGAGAACATTCTGACTAACATTCTGCTGAGGAAAGACATCAAGATATTCTTAAATACTCGATCTTAAGTGAGGAATGAGATCACCGTCTGCATTACCGTGTCACACTGGCGAAAAATAAATTGGCGACCTCTCTAGGGAATATTTCAATGATGGTTGACATTTGATCATGAAACTCTGTGGGGAATAACAATCTTTCGACTCGGCTGGGGAAGATACTACCAAGACCTGGCTGGGGATAGAATTATGTCAATTCTAAATCTGCGGGGAAACAATGCATTCAAATGCTTGCTAGAAATGAAGACCTCGCTTGGGTAAGAGATCTGCTCAACTGATTTGAAGTTCTGCTGGGGATACTGCTTGCCTTGACTCAGCTGGGGAATGTTCCATCTCACACTCTACTGAGGATGCTGGGGATCATCTTCCTGCTGGAAGTAAAAATTGTACCGTGTCTCTTGCTGGTGAGAACACTCCGCTTGGGGAATGTTGTCTGGTACCATCTCCTTGTTGACTGCAAACCTGCAACAACAAAGTACACACATATGCCTCGAAAAATTGCATGATATGAGTTAATCATCCCACGTCGCTGGACATTCAAAGTGATTTTAAATGTTTTCCCTTCGAATGTCATTTGAAAAGACACCAAGTTTAAATGCAATGTTCTTTTATAAAAAATTCAGGACATTTTTGCAAACAAAGCAAGTAAAATAAAAACAAGGATAAAGCTTTTTGACTGAATATTCTTTTTATTGATGAGCTTCTGAATAGGAAAAAATTTACATCAGGAAGCAACCACCTGGAAAGAGGTAGTCACTATAAAATTGAGAAAATAAACTATCCTAATG
Organism: Lathyrus aphaca; assembly: GCA_963966055.1. NCBI lineage: Eukaryota > Viridiplantae > Streptophyta > Magnoliopsida > Fabales > Fabaceae > Lathyrus > Lathyrus aphaca. The sequence continues at coordinate 61,282,691 of OZ014522.1, read as the reverse complement.
GAAATGTGCACGGCATTCCAATGAGTTTCCTTTCCGTTATGACCAGTATATCTTAAGATTTTTTGCTCCTGCCTTTGCTTTCTAAAGAAGAAGATTTGACCGATTCCTACCCTTATGAGATTGCCAAGTTATCTTGGACGATGATGTGGTACATATTACCTAGATCGCAGTCATTTGCGTATTCCCTTATTTTGCGTGGATCGCCCTTTCGGGTTTTCAATCCACTAGGATACTCTTTTTTGCCTGAGTTGTCCCATATGGCTTTTCAACTCAGCGGGTGTACATATTATTTATTTATTTCCCGAACTTTTTCCCGAGCTTTTTATTCTGTTTTTAGCTCGCCGGGATGCCCTTTTTTTTCCTGGACTCTTATTCAGTTTTTTTTTGTCCAGCGGGTCTTTTTATCCGAAGTATTTTTTAACTGCGTCCGAGTTAACATAGGACTGGAAGTCTTCGCCATCCATAGTAGTAAGTGTCGCTCCCACCAAATGACACCTGGTAATGAGGGGTACAGACGCGAACGGTCGGCGAAAGGAGAGAATGAATAGAGTCGCCAGCTAGGCATTTTTATCCCGAAGGAAAGGTAATGTTGCATAAACCTAAGAAAAGATATGGATAAGACGGTTGCGAACCAGAGAAACTGAGAAAGGGGGTTGGTTACAACCTGGGAAGGTATTAGCACCCAGATTGTCCGTCGTACTCGACGGGATCCACGCTTAAAAGATTTGTGTTTAAAAGGGGTAGTGTCAGTGCAATTTGTGTATCAAAGCTGGAAAAGAATGCAAGTGTCAGTGTAAGAAATGTGAAGTGTATAAGAGAAGTGTCAGTGTAAGAAATGTGAAGTGTATAAGAGAAGTGTCAGTGTAAGAAATAAATGAAGCTCAAGACTATGAGGCTTAAAGAATAATGCTGGAAGAGGGGGGATATACAAAGACTTTTGTTCGATAACAGTTAAGTTATGCCTACGTATCCTCTCGTGCAATGAGGAAGTCAGAACACCGTAGTTCGACTCAAAGAGACTAAAAGATAAATTGACTTGTGAACTTCCTACTGGTCTATGCTCAAGTGTATGACCTGTCTGGCTCAGGTGCAAACTGTCTTGCATTAGACGGAAGAAGCGAGTTCTCGTTTGTGAGTGAAGATGATGAGGAAAGAATCCCAGAGGAGACGATTATTGTTTGTTTTTGTGCTTTCAATCTTTTATTGCTTTTTGAAGTTTGTCATAAATTAATGAGCTTAAGCCTAAACCAAGGGTTAGTAAACTTATCACATCTTCCCTTTGATTAGGGGTAATGAGAATACCTTAAGTGTGAAGTAAGCACCTCACACTTAATCACCATGATGTAGGATTAAGATCATTAACCTACTTGTAATTATTTAGATGTTTTTTGGAGTTTTTGTTTAGTGTTAAGTAATGAGTTTAAGCCATAATCAAGGATTTAATGGACTCATTACACCATCCTAATAGAAGGATGATAGATGAGAACATTTAAGCTGAGGAAGGCTCCTCAACTTAATCCATGATTAGGGATTAATCTCATGACAAAACAAGGCCTTTATTAAATGGATTTTAGTTAATGGTAAGGTTAAGAAGTGGGTTTTATGGTTTGTAAGACAACTTGAGGAGGACTTGTCCATTAACACTAGGGTTAGTCCTTCTTAACCAATTAAGGAAGAATTAGAACCCTAATGCAAGGCCCAAGTTACAAGCTTGATGTCTTAGTGATTGTTTAAGTGAATTGATTAGAGGGTTTAAACACATTAAAGGTTTAACACTTAGGATTAAAGTTATACACTCCATCCTAATAGAAGGATGCAGGCATAAGCTTAATCACAAAGCCTTAAAACCTTTAGGGTTTAGTCCTTGATTGTGAGGTGAGAAGAGAAGACTCAAAGAAAACTCAAAGGAAAGAGTCTAAGGGGGACTAAACAATCCTAAAATGTTATCATGCTTTTAAGTCCTAGGGTTTGTGAGGCTTAAGAGGAGAAATCTTCAAGGAAGCCACCAAGGAGAAGCAAGATAGAAAAAAAGGGTGAGATGAGAAGAGAAAGGAGGGAGGAGAGGCACAAGTGAGCAAGCTCACTCAAAGACAAGTAAAAATGCAGCAAAGATGTAAAATGATGAGGTAAGAAGATGTGGGAGGTGAAGGCAAATCCACCTCCCAAACAAACTTACCATTAACCTGAAAGATTAATACAAGCTGCATAAGGGAAGGAATGAGATGAAACAATGCATATGGATGGGCAAAGGCCAAAGTCAGAAACATACACATGATGCAAATGATGTAAAGAGATGGTGCAAAGTTATACAAGATGTATACATGTGAGCATACAAGAGAATGGATGCATATGGAGCATACCTTGAACCATGAAAGTTCATGAAAGCTTATGAAATGCAATGAAGGTATGACATATCAAATGAATGATGAAATGATCAAACATGATTCTAATATGTCCTAAGATGTCTTATGAATCATGTGGATGCACAAAATGTCATGGAAAGTTCTTGAATGCAAACATATGAGAGATGGATGCAAATGAAGGCAAGAATTAGGGTTTATGCACAACATGTAACAACAAATCCAAAACCAGAAGCAAATGACATGATAAAAAATTGAAAATGGGATCAAAGGAACCCTAACCCTATATAAGTTCACTGCCCAAAGGAGGAAACCTAAATCTAAACCTAATGGAAGCTATGATTTTTCTAAGTCAACTAGGGTTTCAAAGTACCTTAAAAGGAAAAATGCACATCAAATTGAAAATGCAAGATAAGTTCCAACCAATTTTACCCTAGAAACTACATGATATGAAGGATGCAATGCAAGAAAAACCATTATCAAACTCTTCATGGTTAGGCAGAATGGATTTTTTTAAGTTAGGGAAAAAATATTGCCTTTAAACAACTTTAATTCCAATGAAAATTGTCAAAATAGGTCAAGAACCAAAAAGAAATTTGTTTTGAGAGTTTGATAATGTTTCTAAATGTTTTAAAGTGCAATGTGAATTTTTTTGTGATTTTTAAATACCTAAATGCATTTTTAATTAATTAATTTCCATTAACTAATTAAAAATAAACATTTAAATGATTTAAAAATAATTTTTAATGCAAAAATTAAAAATAAAAATATTTTTGGGTTCTGAAAATTAATGAAATGTTTGACAAAAAATTTCAGAATTTTTTAATATGTTTTACTATTTTTAAAAATTCGTAAATATAAAACAAATGAAATAAAAATGAAATTAATGAGAAAAAGGAAAAGTCAAACAATCCAAGGGCTGTGGTTCAAACTCAGGGAAGCGGTAATTGACTACGCGCGCTAATGGACGGCCAGAATTCAAACTCACGTAATTATGTCATTAACCCTAATCCTGAGCCCTAATGACTTTCAGATGACCAGAACAGTGTTCCGGTCATCTTCTCCGGCTAGCTTCTCACCCCATCTCCCTCAATACGCAACTCCAAGACCCTTAATGCTCCAGAAATGATCCTCTCCTCAACCCCAACAAGAATCAAACATAAAAACTCATTTATCCAACCCCAAAATCATGAATCGAAGCAAAACGGAAAGTATGGCAGAAATTTCAGAAGATCAATACATGCTTAATACTTGACTATTTTCAAAACCAAACACATCAACATTATCAGTGAATCATGGAGAATCAATTAGTAACTTAAAAACACGTTTCTGGAAAAATTGTTCTTGAGCTCACCTGAACTGGAGCTTTGAACTTTGGAGCTTTCTGGCTGCTTCTTTGGTCCAAGATGCCTTTAATGAACCTCCTGAGAAGTTTGCAATGCTTGTTTGGAGTTTCTTATGGCTAGTTTAAGAGATTGAAGAAGTTCTGACCAAGGGAAGTGAAAAATCGTATTTCTCTTTGGGAGGGTTTCAGGATCAAATGATGGTTGGGAAATGATCAGAGGATCATGGTGAGTGATTCTATGAAGTTTGTTTTGAGGTTTGTGGCTTGTGTATTGAGATTCGAAGAAAAATGCATAAAGAGGGATTTTTGAGAATGTTGACTTGTGGGAGAGCTCAGGCTGTGTTGTGTGGTGTGTTGAGTTCCATTTTGTCCATGTATCAAGTTGGGATAGGTCAGAGAGTTGTTGCTGGCCTATGTTGATTGGTATGGTCCATTTTTCCAAAAGTCAATGTTAGGTGTCCTTTGAGGTATGGGCAAGTGGGAGGCTGAGATAGGGGCATGGTCCTGCGCAGCAAAGATCAAGGAATGTCATGAAATCAGATTTTGTGAGCTGGCTTAAATGGATGAAGGGTTATGAAGCCTTTTGCAACTTGGTGAACCTTTGGCCCATTTGTGATTTCTTAATGATCAAGGCATGAAAATGAACAATTCTTTGGTGCATTCTGAATTTTAGGTCATGACTTATGTTTGTGTGATAGTTAGAAGTCCATTTGAAGTCACATTTTTCCTTGGCATGAGGTTTTGCAACTTTCCCTCTTTGGTACAAAAGTGCAAATTAAGTGATTTTGCCCAACTTTGACAAGCCATAACTTTTGATCCAAAATGAATTAGAATGAGTTCTTGTACTTTTTGAAAATGGGAGGATCCATTCTACAACTTCCATGACCAAAGTTTTCTCATTTGAAGCATTTTTGAATCAAAGAGAGGAGGTTGAAAAACTTTCCCAAAATGGCAAGTTTACATTATAAGTCACTTTCTCAAAAAGGCAACTTTGCAAATGACTTGAAATTTTCCAATTTTGTGAACTTCTAACATCTTCTATGATCAAATAAAGATCATACACATTCAAAATGATGGAGAATGCCCCCTTTGGTTGGGTCATTGGGGGCCTCAGATGCCCTGATTTTGCACTGACTTGCTCAAGAAGTCACCTCTTGATCAGATGCCTTCCCCATTGAATTTCTTCATGAAAATTGATATGCATGATCCTCATAACATATAAAGACCAATAGAAACAAGAATGACCAAAAAATTTGGAGTTATGGCCTCTGAAACCAAAACCCTAATTTTAGGTCATCTGTGCAGTCAAGCCTGGCTCTGCTTCCATGCCTTACTCAGTTCTTGTGATTATTTGACTTCTTTGATCTTGAGAGGATATAATATGCAGCTTGAACATACATGGACCCCTTTTAAGTGATTGATGACCTTTGGAGTGGCTCAAATGGCTCTTGGATTACTCAGATCACAAACCCTAGATGCAGATGACTTTGAAACAATGCAGTGAAGCAGAAATGCAATATGAGATGCTATGATTGAACTTATGCACATGAAAAGATAACAAGCCATGGTGTGAATGGGTGAGGGAAAATTTGGGGTGTTTACAACTGCCCCTATTCAAACATGAGTTAGCTGTGCAGGATGTAAGCAACGACTTAATAGACAAACAAGATAACTTGTGGTTGAATACCAAAGACAGTCCAAAATTTGCACTCACGGAATGAAGGAGAAAAGGGATATAGATTGTAAAATAAAATAATTATAAAGTGCGGGTGATGGAGGACGACCGTCGAGCGGAGGACGACTGCTGGGGATGAAGCAATGACGGGGACGACTGACATGCTGGGGAAGATGCGGGGAATAAAGCAATGACGGGGACGACCGACAAGCTAGGGATATAAGAGATTATGATGGGGACGGCCATCAGGTAAAGCTATAAGACTCTCTGGGGATTATAGGTAAATGATGGGGACGACCATCAAGCTCAAGGCATAAAATAAATGATGAGGTACGGTCATCAAAGGTGAAGGACGATCACCTGGCAGGGTACGGCTGCTCTGTTGGGGATAAGATGAGGGACGATCATCTAAGGTGAAGGACGATCACCTGGCAGGTGTCGCTCCCACCAAATGACACCCGGTCAGAAGGGGTACAGACGCGAACGGTCGGCGAAAGAGAGAAAAGAATAGAGTACACACAAGGGTGAACTCAGAAGAAAAGAGTCGCCAGCTAGGCATTTTTATCCCGAGGGAAAGGTAATGCTGCATAAACCTAGAAAAAAGATGGATAAGACGGTTGCAAACCAGAGAGACTGAGAAAGGGGGTTGGTTACAACCTGGGGAGGTATTAGCACCCAGATTGTCCGTCGTACTCGACGGGATCTACACTTAAAAGATTTGTGTTTTAAAGGGGCAGTATCAGTGCATTTTGTGTATCAAAGCTGGAAAGAATGCAAGTGTCAGTGTAAAAAGAAAGTGAAGTGAAATATGTGAAATGTCAGTGTAAGAACAGGAGTGAAGAGCCCAAGATAATGAGGCTAAAAGAATACTGCTGGAAGGAGGGGGAATATACAGAGACTTTTGTTCGATAACTGTTAAGTTATGCCTACGTATCCTCTCGTGCAATGAGGAAGTCAGAACACCGTAGTTCGACTCAAAGTGACTGAAAGATAAATTGACCTGTGAACTACTTGCTTGTCTATGCTCAAGTGTATGACCTGTCTGGCTCAGGTGCAAACTGTCTTGCATTAGGCGGAAGAAGCGAGTTCTCGTTTGTGAGTGAAGGTGATGAGAAAAGAATCCCGGAGGAGACGATTATTGTTTGTTTTTGTGTTTTCAGTCTTTTATTGATTTTTGGAGTTTGTCATAAGTTAATGAGCTTAAGCCTAAACCCAGGGTTAGTAAACTCATCACATCCTCCCTCTGATTAGGGGTAATGAGAATATCTTAAGTATGAAGTAAACACCTCACACTTTAATCACCATGATGTAGGATTAAGATCATTAACCTACTTGTAATTATTTAGATGTTTTTGTTGTTTTTGTTTAGTGTTAAGTAATGAGTTTAAGCCATAATCAAGGATTTAATGGACTCATTACACCATCCTAAAAGAAGGATAATAGATGAGAACATTTAAGCTGAGGAAGACTCCTCAACTTAATCCATGATTAGAGATTAACCTCATGATAAAACAATACCTTTATTAAAGTGGAGTTTAGTTAATGATAAGTTTAAGAAGTGGTTTTTATGGTTTGTAAGACAACTTGAGGGGGACTTGTCCATTAACACTAGGGTTAGTCCTTCTTAACCAATTAAGGAAGAATTAGAACCCTAATGCAAGGCCCAAGTTACAAGCTTGATGTATTAGTGATTGTTAAGTGAATTGATTAAAGGGTTTAAACATATTAAGGGTTTAACACTTAGGATTAAAGTTATACACTCCATCCTAATAGAAGGATGCAGGCATAAGCTTAATCACAAAGCCTTAAAACCTTTAGGGTTTAGTCCTTGATTATGAGATGAGAAAAGATGACTCAAAGATGACACAAAGGTAAAACTAAATGGGGGACTAATCAAACCCTAATTGTTTATCATACTTGGAGATCCTAGGGTTTGTGAGGCTTAAGAAAGAAAGAGATCTTCAAAGGCCACCAAGGAAGAACAAGATGAAAGGAGGAGAAGAAAGGAGAAGCAAAACAACTTGCTTCACTTAAGAAGACAAGTTGCTTGAAGGAAGAAAGTGGGAGAGAGAATGAATGAGCAAGCTCACTCTAATACAAAGATAAAATGCAGTAATGATGCAAGAGAGATGAGAAGGGATTGTGAGAAGTGAAGGAAAATTCACTTCTCAAAACAACTTACCACCTGAAAAGTTAGCAAAAGAAATGAAATGCAGTGCAAATGAGATTAAATGCCATGATGCAAACCAAAGTCAGAAGCATAAACATGATGAAAATGATGCTAAGAGATGATACAAACACATAACAAGAGATGAGAGTGAGCATACAAGGATGAGGATGCAAATGAGGCATGCTTTGATCCATAGAAGTTCATGAATGTTTATGAGATGGAATGAACATGTAACATGGAAAATGAAAGATGCAATGATCAAACATGGTTCTAATATGTCTTAAGATGTATTATGAATCATGTGTATGCACAAAATGTCAAGGCAAGTCAATGAATGCAAGCAAATGGGAGATGGATGTAAGAGAAGGCACAAATTAGGGTTTACATGCAACATTCAACACAAAATCCCAAAATCAGAAGCATAAGGCATGATAAAAAATTGAAAATGGGGTTAGAGGAACCCTAAACCTATACAAATTCACTGCCCAAAGGAGGGGATCCAACTCTTAACCTAGTGCAAGTTATGAATTTCTCAAGTTGGCTATGGTTTTGGGGTTCCTTATCATGAAAAATGCAAAACAAATTGAAAATGGAAGATCAATTCAAACCAAATTTATCCTATAAACTACATGCCATGAAGGATGCAATGCAAGAAGAACCAACATCAAACTCTCAAAGATCAGGCAGAATGGATTTTTCAAAGTTTGCACAAAAATATTGCCTTAAAATGAATTTAATTCCAACACAAATTGTCAAAATGCATCAAGAACAAAAAAGAAATTTGGTTTGAGAGTTTGATAATGTTCTAAATGTTTTAAAATGCAAAGTGAATATTTTTGTGATTTTTAAATACCTAAATGCATTTTTAATTAATTAATTTCCATTAACTAATTAAAAATAAACATTTAAATGATTTAAAAATGATTTTTAATGCAGAAAATAAAAATAAAAATATTTTTGGGTTCTGAAAATTAATGAAATGTTTGACAAAAAATTTCAGAATTTTTAAATCCCTTTTGCTATTTTAAATAATTCGTGCAAATTAAATGAAAATAAAATGAAATAAAAATTAAAATAGGAGAAGTATGCCAAATGAAGGGATCAGATTGAGTCTGGGCTAGGAGGGGTTGACTTGGCGCCACATCCAATGGCCCAAGTTCAAACCTGGATAATTTTGTTTAATAATTAATTAAACCTAGGTTAAATTAATTAAACACTGATTAGGGCTTAATGAGAAGATCCAGTCCATTCATGCGCGCGCGGGAAGGCAAATCCTAAGGCCATTATTCAAAGTTGCTAATTAAACATGCTTAGCCCTAATTAACCTCAGGCGACCGGAGATAAGCTCCGGTCGTCTTCTCCGGTCATCTCTCTCACCTGAAACACCCAAAACACACCCCCAAGACCCCCAAAACTCCAAAATCAATCCCCTAACATTGGGTAACAAGAATCCAGGGCCAAAAACAATTTATCTTAACCACACAGTGAGAATCGAAGAAAACAAATTCTAGGGCAAAAGTTTCAGAGCACCCCAAAATGCTTGTTTCTGGCTCATTTTCAAAAATAAATAGATCCCCATGATCAGGGCAACACATAGAACAATATTTTAACATGAAATTAAAGTTCTGGAAAATTTGTTCATCATGTTACCTGAGATTGAGCTTTCGAATCTTGGGCTTTCTGACCTTCTGCCTTGTGCTTTTCCACTCTAATGGACTCCTTGAAGCTTCTGGTAGGCTTGGAATGAGTTTATATGGAGGATTTTGAAGCTTCCAGTTCAGGGGTGGTGAGAATCGTATTTCTGTTTATGGTGGTTTTGGGCTGTTTTGATGGGTCAGGGATGATCAGTGGAGTGTTTTGAGATGGATGGTGGAAGAAATTTTGGGAATGGATGGCTGAGTTATGGGATTCGATAGAAAATGCAAGATGGAGGATTTTTGTGAACTCTAGCAATGCTTGTGGATTCAGGCTGGCTTGTTGTATGTTTTGAGTCTCTTTTAGTCCACATATCAAGCTGTGATAGGGCAGAGAGTTGTTGGTGGCACAACTTGATTGGTATGACCCCTTTTGCAAAAAGTCAAGTCTAGGTGTACTATGAGGTATGGGCTGTTTTAGGGCTAGAAAAAAAGCATGTCTGTTGCAGCTTGAATCAAGGCAGACCATGGAAATGATTTTGAGGCCAACTTGCAAGTGGATTAGGGTTTGTGTGAGGTTTTGCAATTTTTGCAAAGTTTGGCCCTTTTGTGATTACTTGAAGCATAAGTCATGAAAATGGGAGGTTCTTTGGTGCAATCTGATTTTTAGGTCATGGATTATGTTTGTGTGATGCATAGAAATCAATTTGAAGTCACATTTTGCCTTGGCAAGAGGTTTTGCAACTTTGCCTCTTTGGTGTAAAACTTGAAATTATGTGATTTTGTCCAACTTTGACAAGCCATAACTTTTGATCCAAAATGAATTAGAATGAGTTCTTGTACTTTTTGAAAAGGGAATGATCCATTCTACAACTTTCATGACCAAAGTTTTCTCATTTGAGGCATTTTTGAATCAATTTGAGGAGGTTGAAAAACTTTCCCAAAATAGCAAGTTTATATTACAAGTCACTTTCCTAAAAGGGCAACTTTGCAAATGGCTTGAAATTCTTCAATTTTGTGAACTTATAACATCTTCTATGATCAAATAAAGATCATACACATTCAAAATGATGGAGAATACCCTTTGGTTGGGTCATTGGGGGCCTCAGATGCCCTGATTTTGCACTGACTTGCTCAAGAAGTCATCTATTGATCATATGCCTTCCCCATTAAATTTCTTCATGAAAATTGATATGCATGATCCTCATAACATATAAAGACCAATAGAAACAAGAATGACCAAAAAAATTTGGAGTTATGGCCTCTGAAACCAAAACCCTAATTTCAGGTCATCTGTGCAGTTAAACCTGGCTCTGCCTCCATGCCTTTCTCAGTTCTTGTGATTCTTTGACTTTCCTTAACTTGGTGAGGATATGATATGATGTTTGAACAAACATGGACCCATTTGAAGTGATTAGTGACCTTTGGAGTGGCTCAAGTAGCTCTTGGATTGCTCAGATCACAAACCCTAGATGCAGATGACTTTGAAACAATGCAATGAAGCAAAAATGCAATATGAGATGCTATGATTGAACTTATGCACATGAGAAGATCACAAGCCATGATGTGAATGGGTGAGGGCAAATTTGGGGTGTTTACAGCTGCCCCTATTCAAACATGAGTTAGCTGTGCAGGATGTAAGCAACGACTTAACAGGCAAACAAGATAGCTTGTGGTTGAATACCAAAGACAGTCCAAAATTTGCACTCACAGAATGAAGAAGAAAAGGGATATAGATTGTAAAAAGGAAGTAAAGTATAATATAAAGTGCGGGCGACGGAGGACGACCGTCGAGCAGAGGACGACTTCCGAGCAGAGGAAGACTGCTGGGGATAAAGCGATGATGGGGACGACCGACATGCTGGGGAAACAAAGCGATCATGATGGGGACGACCATCAAGACTCTCTGGGGATTAAAGGTAAAGTCAATGATGAGGCACGATCATCAAAGGTGAAGGATGATCACCTAGCAGGGGACGGCTGCTCTGTAGGTATCATGACATAGGACGAATGTCAGATAACAAAATCAACGACGGGGACGACCATCGGATAAAATGATGAAGGACGATCATCAGGAGGTGAAGGACGATCACCTAGCAGGGGACGACTGCTAAAAATATCACGACATAGGACGAATGTCGGATAGGAAGGGGTTCTAATGAATAGAGACTCCACTGGGGGTGATGAAGGACGATCATCAGAAAGGTGAAGGACGATCACCTGGCAGGGTACGGCTGCCGAAAGGTATCATGACATAGGACGAATGTCATATAGAAAGGAAGTAATTCACTGGGATTTGCTGGGACTCTTCTGGGGAACAGTAGACACAGACGAGTGTCTAAATTCAAGAAGACATAAGTGTTTGACACGGTATATAGATTAAAGATGCGGACGAGCATCCTTAAGACTATGATACGGACGGGTATCAGGTAGAAACAAACGCTTGACGCATGCTCAGAGATGATGATACGGACGAGTACCAACTGGTTAACAAAGAACACGGACGAGTGTCGGATCTGAGGGGATTTAAGTGGTATATACAAGATACGGACGAGTATTTATATGAGTAAAAAGATGACGAGGAACAAGTATGAGTGAAACACGGACAAGTGTTTAACTTGCTGGGGAGAGTGCGACACGGACGAGTGTCGGAAAAAGTGTATTATAAACAAGTATTTGGTTCTCAAATGTTTAGGTGACTACGCTGGGGAAGGTGACACGGACGAGTGTCAAGAAATGGTGTATATATGTACCTGTGAGTGCAAAGGGGACGCTTTGGCTTTCTGCTGGGGATATGACAAAGACGGGTGTCGGGAAGCATCTGCAATATATGAGTTGTCTGTTCGTAAAGAATGCTCGGGCGACTTTACTGAGGAATGATGACACGGAAGAGTGCCAAAAGGAGTGTATCTGTAAGGGAAATGTTTTGGTTCTCTGGTGAGGAATCGGGGAAATATTCCGTATGCTGTTGACAGATTGTCAGTATTTACAAGTGTTCAGTTCGACACATGGCTTATGATTGTGCAGTATGTTTGATTTTTGCCGTAATGCTCTGTATTAGACGGAATGCTACGCTTTGTGGGGAAATATGATGCGAATGTTATGATTATGCAAAGATACCGATCCGGGATTCGGATCCCGTTGCTGAGGAGATCTCTGGCTGATCTTGTTTGAAGTGGATGTCCCAGCTGGGGATGAGATCCTTGGTAGATCTGACATGTATGATTCTGCTTGGGGAAATAGATCACTGATAGACCTATCTTGGTAATGAGGGACCCAACTGGGGTTTGTGGAAGCTCTCGTCACTCTGTTGTGAGATCCTTAGGCGTTGCTCTTCTGGATAGAGATTGAAACTTTGCAGGGAGATGGTTCCCTGTCTAGCACTTGGTTGGGCGGGAATGATCACTGAACGATCTTCCTAGAGATTTCTGCGGGGATCCTGCTGAGGATGATACTTGACAACTCAGCTGGGGATATGGGTACCTTCTGGTACTGCTCTGAAGGAAATGTTGGGGAAGTGATGCCTGGAAACTCTGATGGGGAGTATGCATCTCTGGTGCCGTTTGGAAGATGTGTTGAGGAAACAATGATTTGGCAGCCTACTGGGGAAAGCTTTCATGCCCCAGGTTGCGCTTCGGATACCTGCAATCCTGTAAAGACAAAGAAACATACAAGTTTCCCGAGGTATCCCTTACTGGATTCCGTCATAGGAGTTTAGACACTCCCGAGAGAAAATATATTTCCTGTAAGCACGTATTTTTAGAAGGGAAGCATCTGTATTTATGCAATCAATATCTTAAGGACATCGGACATTTTGCAAATGAAAGTAAAATGTATGAGACGAACCAATGACTGAAAAATCTGATTTTATTAATTCGTGTGCCCTGAATTGGCAAGGTACAGTCAGAGAAACAGATCCCCTGAAATGAGGAAATTGTTACAAATTGAGAAACAAAAGACAGTGGCAATGTTGGTGACGCTTCAAGGAGCTTTCCCTTTTGCTATGACTCGTATGACATCGACGTTCTTCTCATCTTGCTTTTTGAAGAGGACTGATTCTGACCGACGCTCGAACCTTTCGGAGCTTGCCAGGCTATAAGTGATACATATGAATTCAGAATGCAGTTGTTCGCTTATTCCCTTATTTTGCGCGGATTGCCCTTTCGGGTTTTCAATCCACCGGGATACCCATTTTTGCCTGAGTTGTCCAATGCGGCTTTTCAACTCAGCGGGTGTACATTTTTTATTTATTTTCCCTTATTTTTGCCCGAGTCTTTTATTCTGTTTTGACTCGCCGGGATGCCCTATTTTTGCCTGGACTTACATTCTGTTTTTATGTCCAGCGGGTCATTTTTATGCGGAGTATTTTTTAACCGCATTTGAATTCACAGGGGACAGGAAGTCTTCACCATCCATAGTACTGAGCATCAGTGCTCCACCGGAGAAAACTTTCTTTACTATGAACGGACCATAATAATTCGGAGTCCACTTGCCCCTGTGGTCTGTATGAGGAGGGAGGAGTCTTTTCAGCACAAGATCTCCTACTTGGTACTCTCGGAGCCTGACTTTCTGATCGAAGGCTCTCTTTATTCTTTTCTGATACAGCTGCCCATGACAGATAGCAGCTAATCTCTTTTCTTCAATCAGACTCAGTTGTTCGTACCGGGATCGGACCCATTCTGCTTCATTCAGTTTAACATCCATCAATACCCGCAGGGAAGGTAATTCAACTTCAACAGGCAGGACTGCCTCCATACCATAAACAAGATGATACGGTGTTGCCCCAGTGGATGTTCTGATTGACGTGCGGTACCCATGCAAGACAAACGGTAGCATTTCATGCCAGTCTTTGTAGGTAACCACCATCTTTTGCACAATCTTCTTGATATTCTTGTTAGCTGCCTCAACAACGCCATTCATCTTTGGCCTGTAAGGAGAAGAATTGTGATGTTGGATCTTGAAGTCCCGTCATAGTTCTGCCATCATTTTGTTATTCAAGTTGGAACCATTATCAGTAATGATTCGCTCGGGAACTCCATACCGACAAATGATATCTCTTTTCAGAAATCGGGCTACCACTTGCCTTGTAACATTTGCATAAGAAGCTGCTTCAACCAACTTGGTAAAATAGTTAATAGCAACCAGGATGAATCTGTGGCCGTTTGAAGCAGTTGGTTCAATCTTGCCAATCATATCAATGCCCCACATGGGAAATGGCCAAGGTGAAGACATCACATTCAGAGGATTCAGAGGCACATGCACTTTATCCGCATAAATCTGGCATTTATGGCACTTTCTGGCGTAAGCACAACAGTCTGCATCCATTGTGATCCAGTAATAGCCTGATCTTAGCAACTTTTTAGCCATTGCATGCCCTCCCGCATGGGTACCAAAAGATCCTTCGTGCACCTCGTGCATCAACAAGTCTGATTCTGCCCTATCAACACATCTGAGGAGTACCATATCAAAGTTTCTCTTGTACAGGGAACCGTCAGTATTAAGGAAGAAACTACCAGCTAGCCTTCTTAAAGTCTTCTTGTCATTGGAAGATGCCCCGGGTGGGTATGTCTGATCTTCCAAGAAGCACTTAATGTCATGGAACCAAGGCTTATCATCTTTGACAATGTCTGCTGAAAATACATATGCTGGTCTGTCAAGTCTGGACACTAAAATCTGAGGCACAAAGTTGGCAGCTTGAACTTTGATCATGGATGAAATGGTAGCCAAAGCGTCTGCAAACTGATTCTCGTCTCGAGGGATATACTCAAGCTTGACTGTTGTGAAGAAAGTCAATAACCTTTTTGTATAATCCCGGTAAGGTATCAGATGATCTTGGTGTTGGTGTAAGCCCTAGAGGCCAATACTTTTTGGTACTTGTATCGGATTATTCGTTTAATAATAAAAGGCATTTCTTTATTATGTTTGTCTTTCAGAATAATAAAGTCCCTAGAATAGTTAGTCTGTTTAATGAAATGTTAAGTGTGACTTAATCATGAGATCCCATTAAACATAAAGACATTATTCTTAAAATATCCGTAGTCAAGCTTTATTGCAAAGTGGGATAACATTAAAGCATTGAGACTATTATGAAGATAGACTGATGATCACATCTCATGGATCATGGATAAAGAGTTATCAAGTCTTGACATAGGTATAAATATTAGGAGTAATATTTATACCGGATTGACCCGCTATGAGAATACTACATAGTATGTTATGCAAAGTGTCATAAGTTATTCTCATGGTGATAATGGTGTATTACCACCCTTCGACCTGAAACCACTATGGATCCTAGATGTAGAGTCAGGTGCTTTATTGCTGATCAAACATTATCCGTAACTGGATGATCATAAAGACAGTTGATGGGCACTCCACGAAGCATGCTGAGGGACATGAGTGTCCTAGATGGAATTTGCCAATCCTGCATAACAGGAGAAATGTCTAAGGGCCCAATATTGAACTGGACAAGGATGACACAGTGTATGCCTTGTGTTCAATATAGACATAGGGGCAAAAGGGTAATTGTACAAACATATATTATCACGAAAAAAGGTTTTGTCAGATCACATGACATTTTCGTGACTTGGGTAGCAGTGATGTGTTGCTAGATACCGCTCACTGTTTATTATGTTAAATATATAATTTAATATAATTACCAACGTTACGAAATCCTACAGGGTCACACACATAAGGACAGTTTGATGAGAGATAGAGAAATCAAAGGAACACCGTAAGGTATGGTGCACTTAAGTGAAAATAGAAATTCGGATAATATAATAATAATTATTGTTATTTTATAATGGTTATAGAATAATAATAAAATAAATATATTTATTATAATAATAGTTATTATAATAATATATAATATTATTATGGATCATGTGAATTGGGCTTTTAGCCCGCAGCCCACAAGAGAGTCTATAAAAGGAACCCTTGTGATGAAGCTTTCACTTGATGCAATTTCGTTTTTGATTCTCTTTTCTCACTCAAATAATTCCGTTCGTAAAGCAGCTAGCACTGTGACCGGAAGCTGTTCGTGTGGACTGAGTAGAGGCGTTGCACTTCATCAACGCTTGTGATCGCTGCATCAAAGATCTGAATCGCCACAAAGAGGTAACGATTCTATCACTGACCATGCTCATTCGTAAGGATCACTAAAGGAAAATTTTTGTTTTCCGCTGCGTTTAGATCGCAATTTTCCTTCACTTGGTGGGTGTACCATTTGCCATTGGTTTGATTAATTACCAAAGCTGAATCTCCAAATACAGTCAAAGTCTTGATCCTGAGGTCAATGGCTTCCTCAAGATCCATAATACAAGCTTCGTATTCAGCTTCGTTGTTAGTGCAGTTAAAGGTGAGTTTTGCCGAGAAAGGCATGTGAACTCCTTTAGGTGTAATGAGTACTGCACCAACACCACGACCATTCATATTAATAGCCCCGTCAAACATCATAGTCCATTCTTCTTCCGAGTCAGGCCCTTCAGTGTGAACAGGCTCTTCATGATCTTTTGCTTTTATGAACATGATGTCCTCGTCAGGGAAGTCAAATCTCATAGGCTGGTAATCATTAATGGGTTGCTCAGCAAGATAATCAGACAATACACTGCCTTTGATGGCTTTTTGAGATGTGTACTGAATATCATATTCTGTGAGGATCATTTGCCATCTTACAACCCGTCCGGTAAGTGCTGGCTTCTCAAAAATGTACTTAACTGGATCCATCTTTGAGATCAATAAAGTAGTGTGGGTCAACATATACTGTCTTAGTCGGCGAGCAGCCCACGCTAAAGCACAACAAGTTTTCTCGAGCAGTGAATAACGTTGTTCACAGTCGGTAAACTTTTTGCTCAGGTAGTATATTGCATACTCTTTTCGACCAGACTCGTCATGCTGGCCCAGCACACACCCCATTGACTCTTCTAATACTGTCAAGTACATGATTAGAGGTCTTCCTTCAACTAGAGGCATAAGGATTGGAGGCTCTTGTAAGTATTCCTTGATTTTATCAAAAGCCCTTTGGCAGTCTTCGTTCCAACTGACCGTTTGTTCTTTTCTTAACAGCTTGAACATAGGCTCACAGGTTGCGGTAAGGTGAGATATGAACCTTGAAATGTAGTTCAATCTACCTAGGAAACCCCAAACTTCTTTTTCAGTTTTCGGTGCAGGCATTTCTTGAATGGATATGACTTTGTCAGGGTCAACTTCAATCCCTTTTTCACTTACTATAAATCCCAACAACTTACTGGATCGCACCCCGAATGTGCATTTGTTGGGGTTCAATTTCAGTTGGTATTTCCTCAGACGCTTGAATAACTTCAACAGATTCACCAGGTGGTCTTCTTCTGTAAGGGACTTGGCAATCATGTCATCCACATAACATTCAATTTCTTTATGGATCATGTCATGGAATAATGTCACCATAGCCCGTTGATAAGTAGCACCAGCATTCTTCAGTCCGAATGGCATCACCTTATAACAGAACGTGCCCCAGGGTGTGATGAAAGTTGTCTTCTCCATGTCTTCAGGCGACATCTTGATCTGATTGTATCCTGAAAATCCGTCCATGAAGGAGAACACCGAGAACTGAGCCGTATTATCAACCAATACATCAATGTGAGGTAAAGGGAAGTCATCTTTCGGGCTGGCTCTGTTCAGATCCCGGTAATCCACACACATTCTCACCTTGCCGTCCTTCTTAGGCACATGTACAATATTAGCGACCCACGGCGGGTAACTAGTCACAGCAAGGAAACCGGCGTCCCACTGCTTTTGTACCTCTTCTTTTATCTTCATGGCCATATCTGGGCGAGTACGGTGCAGTTTCTGTTTTACCGGCGGACAATCTTCTTTCAAAGGCAACTTGTGCATGACAATATCGGTGTCCAACCCTGGCATATACTGATAAGACCAAGAAAAAACATCCACATACTCCCGAAGCATGTCAATCAGCTGTTCCTTTACTGAATCCTGTAGGCAGGCCCCGATCTTGACTTCTTTCACTTCTTCTTCTGTACCAAGATTAACCGTTTCGACCTCCTCCTGATGAGGAGTGATAACCTTCTCCTCTTGCCTTAACAACCTAGCTAGCTCTTCAGGTAGCTCATAATCTTCTTCAACCCCTTCATCGGCTTGATTGATTGGATTGTCAAAGTCATACGAAGTCATAGCAGTGTCGTTGTCGGTGCAATCTGGAGGGCACTCTCTGCAAGGGTTTAGATTGTTTATTTTAGTGATCAATTTTAATCTTGTTTAGAAAAAAGTGAAAATGAAGTTATTTATTTTGAAAAACATTTCCATTTTATTTTTGTACAAAAAGAAAAATAAAAAGACGGTGAGCGAAAAAGAGACTCGTTTGCAAAAGATGTCCGATATTCATTGATTGATCTGTTTGCACAAAATTACAAGATGGCTTGATTACAAAATGAGTCTTGACATCTTGGGCAAGATGTAAGACTGGATGCATGCTTTAAAATACAGGAAATAATAATTACTCTGCAGGAGTAACCCTTATAATTTCCTGGGAAGACCAGTTTGAGACATGGCTCCCCGGGGTCTTTGGACGTATCCAACTCTCCAGGTTGTGCTCATCTTCCGACTCATCTTCCAAGTTGTTCACAGCATCCGGGGTGAGCATCCCCCCGCTGACAAAATTGGGCTCTTTTGCAGCCTTTGATTGATCTTGTTTAGTTGGTTTGTAACCCAACCCAAATCTGTCTTCCTTCTTTTCCACGGGCAGCAGCTTGCCCCAGCCTTGGGCAGTACCCTCTTCAACAACCTTCCTGGCTTGCTGATAAGACGTCATGGAAGTTCCCAGTACAGTAGATGCTTCATTAATGTTTAAGGCCTCAAACCCCTGGCTCATAGTTTCATGGATCTCCCCATCAATTTCAATGTACTTATACGTAGCCAGATGGCTAACAAAGATGTCTTCTTCCCCACAGATGGTGATGATCTGGCCTTCCCACTCGAATTTCAGCTTCTGGTGAAGGGTAGACATAACAGCGCCAGCGGCATGGATCCAAGGTCTACCCAACAAACAGCTGTAGGCCGGCTGAATGTCCATCACATAGAAGGTAATCTTGAAGGTCTGCAGGCCAATCATCACAGGCAGATCAATCTCCCCAAGCACTAATCTTTTAGAGCCATCAAATGCTCTCACCACCAAATTACTTGGACGCGGCGCCAAACCATCATACTCTAGCTTCACTAAGGCTTTCTTTGGTATAACATTGAGTGACGACCCAGTGTCTACCAGTACATGAGATAAAACAGCACCTTTGCATTCTAGGGTGATGTGTAAAGCCTTGTTGTGTTTACGTCCCTCAGTTGTTAAGTCATCATTGGTAAAACCCAGTCCATGGCTGGTGTTGACATTTGCTACCACAATTTCTAGCTGATTAACGGTAATCTCCTCTGGCACGTATGCTGCGTGCAGGACTTTCAACAATGCATTCCTGTGAGCTTCAGAACACATCAACAGGGATAATATGGAGATTTTTGAGGGAGTTTGGTGAAGCTGATCCACCACCTTGTAATCACTTCTCTTTATGATTCTCATAAACTCGTCTACATCTTGTTCAAAAGACGTCTTCTGAGTTTCTTTGGCAGCCGACTCTTCGAGTACCACACTCTTTCCTTTTGCCTTGGCAGCAGCTTCGGCTTCAGCATTAGGCCTTTGAGTTTGTGAGGCAAAAAGGCGTCCGCTTCTGGTGAAGCCTCCACCCCCCCAACATTATAAACTTGTGGAGAAGAGGTTGAAGAATCCAAAGTGATTTTCTCCCCATTGCAGTAGAGATCAGAGCCATAATGCCAAGGTATGGCATTACTACTTTCATATGGAACTGGTCCAGGCACCGTAATGGTAACTGGACTGACTGCTGCAAAGGAGGGTACTGTGATGGTGTGTGGATCGTAGTAAATTGTGACTGGTGACCTGGCAGGAGGTGCCACTGTTTGTTGCTGGAAACTGTTGCTTGGAGGAACATTTGATGGATCATAGTAGATGGTGACTGCTGAGACATCTTTATTAATTTTTGCTGGCGTTGTAGAAGATCCTGTTGAATAAGCGGATGCTGATGTTGTAGAAGAAAGATTTGTTGACATTTGACTTGTTGAAGTGATGGATAGAGCCATTGCTGATGATATTGATGAATCAGTTGGAATGATTGTTGCTGCGGTTGTAGAAGAATCAGGAATTGTTGTCAAAGGAATTGCTGGATTTGTAGGCGCCGTTGTTGAGATCTGAAGTATACCATCTTTGATAAGACCATCTATGCCGCTTCTCAAATTATCACACCCATTGACTGTAATGTTGCAATATCCACAACCGAGCTCACACCCGGGAAACACCTGACACTCTAGAAGTTGAGCTTTTATTTCGACCAAAGGTGTTCGAATTTGCGCAACACTAGTGATCAAAGTAGAATGCTGGTCTCCCTCAATGGCATTAATCCTCGGCACACCATGATTAGGCATAGGATTCTTGTTGACATTTGGAGGGGGTGCAAAGTTGAGGGCTTTAGAATCCACCAGATCTTGTACTTTCATTTGCAAAGCCCTGCATTTTTCTGTGTTGTGGCCAGGTGCATTGGAGTGGAAAGCACACCTGGCGTTGACATCATAATTCCTTGGGAGATTGGAGGGGTATGGTGGTGCCAATGTCCTTAACTCAACCAAGTTGAGCTTCAGGAGTTGTGGCAATAAGGCAGCATAAGGCATAGGGATAGGGTCAATCACCCTGTTTTCCTGTGATGGTCTTTGTTGAAAGGGTCTTTGTTGTTGATTGCTATTGTTGTTGTTGTAGGTCCTCTGTGGTGGATACTGAACTTGCTGTTGATAATGTGGTTGTTGTTGTTGTTGATATGTTGATTGCTGAGGAATCGGAGCTGGGATGATGACAGCTGCTACTGATCTGTGAACATAATGAGGCCTTCCCCTGCTGGCATGAATGGAATTTATCTCACCGGATCTTCAGGGTCCCACAAAAGGCTTCCTGGGATTACTGGATGAACTCACACCATTATCAGAAATCTTGCCCATTTTTAATAGACTCTCAATCCTTTCACCGGCTATAACTACGTCATCAAAACTGGTGGAGGAAAAGGCATCCAGCCTATCAATATATGTTCCTTGCAAAGTATTCATGAACATGTCAGCCATTTCTCTTTCCGACATGGGTGGTTGGACAGCAGCAGCAAGCTGTCTCCACCTTTGGGCATATTCCCTAAAGCTTTCTATGGAGGATTGAGACATTCCCATCAGAAGGGTTCTGTTAGGAGCCATGTCTAGATTGTATTGGTATTGTCTGATGAAAGCCTCAGCTAAGTCCTTCTAGCATCTGATAGTAGCTCTGGTCAAGTGTGAATACCACTCTCTTGAAGCTCCAGTCAGGCTATCTTCAAAGTAGAACATCCACAATTTTTCATCCATGGTATATGCTTTAAGTCTTCCCAGAAAAGACTGCAGGTGAGTTCGCGGACAAGAGGTTCCATTGTATTTCTCGAAGCACGGGGGCTTGAACTTGTGGGGAATTCTTACCCCATTCACTAACCCCATATCCATTACATCGAAGCCTAAGGAATTTTGAGACTCCAAAGATCTCAACTTCTCAGCAATTTCATCAAACCTTCTATCATAGACTTCATCTCCAGCTCCCATTACAGTAAACTGCTCTTCTTGAGGATCTTCTTGCAAGATCCTGCCTACAGCAGTGTTGCCCTGTACATTCCTTGGGATATTGACTTCCGGATCTAGATGAGGTCCAAAAACTGGTGGGTTAACATGAGGCTGACCTCCCTCATTATTACTAGTTCCTCCAGTTCCAGGATGAGGTTCCTCGGGGGTCTGTCTTTCTACCAATGCCCTTAGCCTTTCTTGACTCTGGGCCAAGCCAGTCATAACAGTCATGAATTGAGCCATTTGGTTCCTCATTTCCACTCTTTCATTAGCCATCTGAGTTCTGACCTCAGTCAGATCTTGCTGTACTTGATCCATTTGGATACCAGGAAGATTGTTGCGAGTAGGGTACCGGTGCGTACGGTTGAGAGGGAACACCCGACGGCGAGCAATATTTCCTGAGGCACAACCGAGTTAGAAACAAACAAAATAATAACAAAACCTACAAAACAAAACAAAAGTTAGTATGCAATGCAGTATGCTTATTCGTTTTCCAAGGTATCCGGCTTGGTTCTTGGTTTTGACCTTTCCAGACCTCGAGGAAGGTGCTTTGATGTTGTGGAGAAAAAAGAAACCCCATAATGGAAACAAACCAAAATATATTACAAATGGTGAATCATACAAAGTTTGTTTTACAACATATGCCCCTGAAGGGTCAAAATACAACACAAAAGAAAAGTACATCAAATGAAAACAACAACAATCAAAAAGTTTAGACATCTAGTCCAAAATCATCCTCCTTGACCTCCTTCAGAAGTGCCTTAGTCACTGGACCGACTGGATGCTCTGAGATGTTTCTGATGAGGAGGTTCCTGGTGGCAATGGCAGTGGTCAGTTTCTTGTGCCTGTCCTGATCCTTTGATCTCATCAAACCAGCCCTAAGCTTCAACTCTGAAATCTCCTTCTGGGCTGCCAACAAACTTCCTGTTGCTTCTTTTCATTGGCCTCTAACTGCTCAATCCTGGCCTGAGTTTTTTGGTCTTCTTGTGTCCGGGATTCAGTGATCCTGACCCACCTAGCCCGACTCTCTTGCAGATAAAGCTCAGTCCTAGCCTGCTGGAACTTGGCTTCTTTACAGGCATTCTTCAATATTTGTTCCCCAACTCTTGCTTTCTTGATGTAGTCCTCCGTTCTCTCAATCTTGGCCAGATGCTCCACCTTAAGCTTTTCCAACCTCTCAATGTTCAGAAGACCATCACTCCTTTCCCAAAGGGTCTTCTTCAGAGCTTGAGACAGATTCTCATTCCTTTCCTTCAGTTTCTCAAATTCTTCCAGGCTGACAGTTGCTGCTGGCTGTGCTGTGGATGGTCCAGGTACATCCTCAATGGTGAAAGGCATCCCAGTAATCTGAGCCCTAGCATGGGACCAGTCATAGTACTGAGCTGATGCAACATTATTGCACCTTCCAAGAATAGCCATCCCTTTTGTCTGGATGTTGTCCCAAGCCCAGGATGCTTGTCTGACTGCAGCTAGATTAGGTTTTATCTCACAATACAGGGTCTCAGCTAAATCTTGCACTTTAGGAGGGTGAACCAAAGCATAGCCAAGTTGTCTCTTAAACAGCAAAGGATTGTAGTTGATGCAACCCTTTACTCCTATCAAAGGTACATTTGGGTATTGCCCACAGCTGGTGATTATGTCTTTGCCTTTGGTGCTCTGGGTGTGTAACACGGTGGGAGAACTGACTTTAAGTTATGTTGCGGATAGCAAGAGTCGCCACCGACTTTTATTTTATCCATAAGGAAAGGTTATAAAAGAACAGGAAAGACCTTAAGAGAATATTTTGGGTCCGGGGGGTAGGTTATGAAAAGGGAAGGTATTAGCACCCTTTTCATCCATGGTTATCCATGGGCTCTTAATTACTTAAGCTCACTTTAAATTGTTTTTGAAAGTGTAGTGTGTGGATAGGAAAATTTTCAGAATAGTTTAATAATAATCCATGTACGGATGTGTAAAAAACTTGTTTGAAAATTTTGTTAGAATTTTGTTTAAGTGTGAAAAAGTTTTGAAGTGAGCAAGTATCTAGGAGTAACCTACCCAAATGTTTAAGGTCTTTCTTGTTCTTTATTCTTTCCTTAGTAAGACTATCCCTACTATAATGGAGTAGGTAGTCATTACTTTGGATGTAGAGGGACATGTGAGGGACAATTTGATTTTGAAGGCAATGGTGAGGTGTAATAAGCACATATAAGGGACTATCATCATTTATTCGAAAGGGACTCGATTCATGAAGGCAACCATAAGGGACTTTGATGATTTTTCTATTTGAGGGACTTGCTTTATACACCCCACTTAACCATTATTCGTAGGCAACTTGAAGGATAACCTTAGGAAGTGAGACGGCGATTAAAATCGACTTACGTGTGTGACGTGTTTAATTTAATTATCTTATGATTAAAAATTATCTAAATTTATTTTAATATTGCATACATGTTGTTACACTCCCTAATTACTAACCATAGCAAAAATAATTAAAATAATTACAAAATTACAACCGAGAAACAATTACAAAATTATAATAATAATAAATAAAATAGCAAATTAAGCAATTAAAATATAAATAATAAAGGGGTTAGTGATAATAATAAATAATATTAACAAAATAATAAACATAATTAGAATATAAATGGGTTAGTAATAGTAATAATAACAATTAGAAATAATAAATAAGGTTAGAAACATAAAAATAGAATATAAATAATAACATGGTTAGTAATAAAAATTAATTAAAAGGTTAATAAAATTATAATAAACAAAAATTAGTAACAATATAGTTAATAGTAATAATAGAAACCAAAAATAATATAAGAAGAAATTAACATGCATAACTAAATAATTTTTTTAATTCATATACTAATTATTAAATTATTATAATTACAAAATTTTAATTATTATAGACATATATTTACATTTATATATATATATTATAAGAAAAAGATAGATTTTAAATATCATATTAAAAATTTAATTCTATTAGTTATTATATTTACAAATTATTTTTAATCATATACAAAAATATAATTATCCTAAATTAAATTATTTCTAAACATTAAAAGAAAATTAATTTGAATTATAACTATATTTACAAAATTTTATGAAAAATTATAATTATATTAGGAATTAAAAAAAAACAAAATTAAATTTCATTTAAAAATATTTTAGAGTTTATGAGAATTAGGGTTTATATATATACAAAAATTTATTTTTTAACAATCATATAAAATTATCTTAATTAATGTAAACTATACTAATAAAATTTAAATTAAAAAACAAGAGTTTTATATTTTTTCTAAAATAGTTTTATAATAGAGAAACTAATAATAATTATTTAAATCAATTACACTAAAGGAAGAACAAGAAAATAAAAAGAAAGAGAGAAAAAAAAAAGAACCTGATGGGATTTGAACCCAAGACTTCTTACTTGCAGGCAGCAACAATATCCACTGGGCCAGCCAAGCGTAGGCAAGAGATGAGAGGGTGAGATTTGTTTTGTTATTTGCTTTGTGAAATTCAGAAAATAAAGAGAAAACAAAAAAGGCCTGGGGGAGGATTTGATCCCAGGACCTTTTGATTACAAGACACACGCGCTACCGCCTGGCTGGGAGAGCCTTCCTGATTATGGAATGGCTACAAGTAATAATATATGAAGTCTCTTTTTTATCCTGCAAAAATAAAACAAAATAATGCCATGGCCAAGAATCGAACCAAGGCTCTCACAACATACACAGACAGAGTTTACCACCAGGACACACGCGCGTGTGTGTAAACGAAGCAGCAAAACAATATAAAATATATTAACATAAATTTGAATTCCCATGCGCGGCAAACTTCATCTTCTACATTCAAATTTCCTGCGAATCTAGCTTCCTTTTTTCCTGCGAATTTAGCTTCGAGTTCTCCCTGGTATCAAACCTGCGAAAATCAAATCCATACCAAACAACACTGATTCATAAAATTAATTGTAGTCTTGTGATCCTGGAGATTTATAGAACACTCCTATGTTCTCAAAACTCATTCAAACTCAGTAAATCAAAGGTCCCCATTTTCGACCTCTAAACCCTAACCATGGCATATCCTTGATTCTGTACCAAAACTCAAATTAAAACAACCAGACACGATCATTAGCTCATAATAAACAAGAAACAACAATCAAATCTAATTTATTTTACACCAATATGCGAAAACGAAAAATATATGAATGTCCATGAACTTTGATTCGGTTTGACCAATTCTTGAACTTTTAGATGCATATGGTTATTGATATATGCTCACTGATGTTCAAGGATGAAAATGCTGTCCTTAATTCACCTGAAAAGTTGCCAAATGTTAGAATCCGAATTTGAAAAATTTGATGATTTTTGAGAGTTTGAGAGTGAGGTTGAGGGCTGCCAAATTCGTCCCTGTGTGTTGCTTCATGTTATGTACTTATAGTAGGCTTAATTAGGTCAAGAAATTTTGGATTTGTGGGCTTCTTTTGAAAACTTCATGGTGAAGGAATGTCATGATCTTAAAGTGTGAAAAAAATCAAATATTTGCTTTCTAATTTGGTTTAGCACGAATTTGGACAAGATCAAATCATATTAAACAGCATTGATTAATTTTTAAAAGAAGAATCATGTTCCAACTTTGATTTTTTATATTTTATTTTGATTTAATTTGATTTAAAATGAATAAAATTCAAATAAATATCAAATAAAAATATAAAAATCAGAATTTATCACCATTGGGTCGTGCATGATGTTGTAGCATGGATTGGGTCATGAATTGGGCAGCCCATTTGGAAAGAAATGATTTTAAACCTCCATTTTCAACATAAACCATCACAAAATTGTCCAACTTTGCAAGGGCACATCTCCCTCAATTTTAAAGGTATGAGGGTGTTCTTGGACTTTTTGGAAAGCTTGAAGAGTCCTCTAAACAACCCCATTGGTTTCAGGTCCATATCATTTACCAATCTCAAGTTATGCCCTTTTGAAGTTGTTGACTTTTTGTTGACTTTTGAAATGACCTATAATGTCTTAGATCATATCTTTCAAATGAAGCATTTTTGGGCTTAACCTTCAACATCAAAGTTGTAGAGAATTCAATTTCCTTCAAAATGAGCTTTGGATGGAGACTTGTTGATGAAGTATGTGAAAGTTATGACTGGTCAAAGTTCAGTTGACTTTTACTGAGGAAACCCTAATTTAGAAACTCCTGATTATTGATGATCTGGAATCTCCTTGATGAATCATGATCAACCCTTGATCAAATGATGAATTTTACTTCATATACTTGATGTTGGCAAAAAATCATGAAGTTTGACTTTGGTTTGACCACAGTTGACCTCAGTTTGACTTTTCAACTGCATTGACTGATTTTGACTTATCTGATCATCTGACTGAGCAAACTTTTGAGAAAAGTCTTGAAACTTGACATAGGGGTTCTTATACACATATAAGATGGTATGAAACTCACTTGAGGTATTGGAAGTCCATTTAGCCTGATTAAAGTCAAAACCCTAGTTTTGGATGCACTGCTTAGGAGATGCATTGTCTGAGGGAATTGTCAACTTCTTTGACCAATTGTGAACTTTGTGAACCTTGTGAACCATCTTAAAATGTCTTGTGATACTCATGGGATGTATTGTGAAGCTTGTGAACCTTGTGAACCTCATGAAGTGGCTTTGTAGACCTCATAAACCTCATGAAAGGTATTGAAAGCACTGTGAATCTTGTGAACCTTGTGAACCTTCAAGAAGTGACTTGTAGACTTCATGAACCTCATGAAAGGTCTTACAAATGTTGAGAAACTTGTGAACCTTGTGAAACTTCAAGAAGTAACTTGTGGACTTCATGAACCTCATGAAAGGTGTTGAAAGCATTATGGAACTTGTGAACCTTGTGAACCTTCAAGAAGCAGCCTATGGACTTCATGAACCTCATGAAAGGCTATGCAAGTGTTGGAGAACTTGTGAACCTTGTGAACCTTCTTAGAACACAAAGTCTTGTATTGTGAGGGCAAATTTTGGGGTGCAACAGCTGCCCCTGTTCAATTTTCTGAAACCTGAGGGGTTAGATTGGTATATTTTCCAGTCGTAACCTGGAAGGTTGAAGGGGATTGAACACAAAAGCCCAAACATTTGCACTCACCAGTGCATAGAGTGATATTGATGGTTGGTTGAACATGATTGAGTGGGCTTAAAGATGCCACTAGGGGAAAGTTCTTCAGTAGTATAATGAGAGCTGTCAGGAGTCTGGAGTAGTACTGATGTAACAGCATGTCTTCATGAGGATAGAGCAATCAATAATGATAACCCTAAAGCAGTCTTGAAGTAGTAAATCTGACTTCAGGAGGATAGAGCAATCAATAGCTCTAAAGCAGTCTTGAAGAAATAATATAATTTCAGGAGGATAGAGCAATGATAACTCTAAAGCAGTCTTGAAATAATAATGTGATATGTCTTCAGGAGGATAGAGCAATCAATAATGATAACCCTAAAGCAGTCTTGAAGTAGTAAATCTGACTTCAGGAGGATAGAGCAATCAATAGCTCTAAAGCAGTCTTGAAGAAATAATATAATTTCAGGAGGATAGAGCAATGATAACTCTAAAGCAGTCTTGAAATAATAATGTGATATGTCTTCAGGAGGATAGAGCAATCAATAACTCTAAAGCAATCTTGAAGAAGTAATATGAT
Organism: Lathyrus aphaca; assembly: GCA_963966055.1. Classification (NCBI taxonomy): domain Eukaryota; kingdom Viridiplantae; phylum Streptophyta; class Magnoliopsida; order Fabales; family Fabaceae; genus Lathyrus; species Lathyrus aphaca. The sequence continues at coordinate 61,254,154 of OZ014522.1, read as the reverse complement.
TTCAGGAGGATAGAGCAATGAATAGCTCTAAAGCAGTCTTGAAATAATGATTTCAGGAGGATAGAGCCATCAATAATGATAACTCTAAAGCAGTCTTGAAGTAATGATTTCAGGAGGATAGAGCCATCAATAATGATAACTCTAAAGCAGTCTTGAAATAATAATATGATATGTCTTCAGGAGGATAGAGCAATCAATAATGATAACTCTAAAGCAGTCTTGAAGTACTGATTTCAGGAGGATAGAGCCATGATGACTCTAAAGCAGTCTTGAAATAATGTGGTAGGTCTTCAGGAGGATAGAGCAATCAATAATGATAACTCCAAAGCAGTCTTGAAGTACTGATTTCAGGAGGATAGAGCCATGATGACTCTAAAGCAGTCTTGAAATAATGTGATATGTCTTCAGGAGGATAGAGCAATCAATAGCTCTAAAGCAATCTTGAAGAAGTAATATGATTTCAGGAGGATAGAGCAATGAATAGCTCTAAAGCAGTCTTGAAATAATAAGATGACTTCAGGAGGATAGAGCAATCAATAGCTCTAAAGCAATCTTGAAGAAATAACATGATTTCAGGAGGATAGAGCCATAATGATAACTCTAAAGCAGTCTTGAAATAATAATTTCAGGAGGATAAAGCCATAATGATAACTCTAAAGCAGTCTTGAAATAATAATGTGATATGTCTTCAGGAGGATAGAGCAATCAATAATGATAACTCTAAAGCAGTCTTGAAGTACTGATTTCAGGAGGATAGAGCCATGATGACTCTAAAGCAGTCTTGAAATAATGTGGTAGGTCTTCAGGAGGATAGAGCAATCAATAATGATAACTCCAAAGCAGTCTTGAAGTACTGATTTCAGGAGGATAGAGCCATGATGACTCTAAAGCAGTCTTGAAATAATGTGATATGTCTTCAGGAGGATAGAGCAATCAATAGCTCTAAAGCAATCTTGAAGAAGTAATATGATTTCAGGAGGATAGAGCAATGAATAGCTCTAAAGCAGTCTTGAAATAATAAGATGACTTCAGGAGGATAGAGCAATCAATAGCTCTAAAGCAATCTTGAAGAAATAACATGATTTCAGGAGGATAGAGCCATAATGATAACTCTAAAGCAGTCTTGAAATAATAATTTCAGGAGGATAGAGCCATAATGATAACTCTAAAGCAGTCTTGAAATAATAATGTGATATGTCTTCAGGAGGATAGAGCAATCAATAATGATAACTCTAAAGCAGTCTTGAAGTACTGATTTCAGGAGGATAGAGCCATGATGACTCTAAAGCAGTCTTGAAATAATGTGATAGTTACCAGGAGGATAAAGTAACCCTGAGGTGACGATAAAGCAGTCCCGATGATCATAAGTTTGTTTGTTGGATAATTAACCTGAAACAAGGTAGCTTTCTGTATAATAACATTAGTTTATGCATTGTGTATGCATGTATAATATGATGCACCTAAGTAATGTACTATATGTCTATGGATATATATGCTATGGTATGATGTAAATGATGTATGTATGATATGATACTGCCGGAATCGTCTGGATATCTTCGTATAACAACTGCTGGCCAGGGAAAATAAATCCCGATTCGTTGTTGAAGAATGTATAACCCTCCGTCTGCTGGGGATAACAGGGTATAGATATAACCTTCCGTTGTTGGGGATAGTAAGGTATAGATATAACCTCCCGTTGTTGGGGATGGTAAGGTATAGATAACCTCCCGTTGTTGGGGATAGTAGGATAAGTATAACATCCCGTCTTCGTTCGTCGTACCCTTATTGGAAAGTAATTTCCCGAACATCCGTATGAGGATAAAAGAGATGGATATAAATTCCAGGGGAGATGAGACTTTATGAAGATGGATTCGTCCTACTGAGGGTTTTGTAATTGTCTTGTTAGATGAACCGGCGAAGCTTCGTTGAGATCCTTCCCTCGTTCGTCCTTAGTAAATACTATTACTGCATTTTCATGCATTTCTGGTAAACATCAATCATATTCAAAAGCACACATACATTCAAACACAACCAATGGACGTTTCGCTTAGGGTAAAAGTAAATCTGGATTCAGAGAGAAAAGTAAAGCTGAACTTGAAAACAGAATCGTTTCAACTTTCGAGAGCGTATAACCAAATGGATTTAGAGCTCCTGAAATCCTTAACTTTCCTGAATACCTTCCCAGAAATCTTCATGGTTGGATCTAAAGACATGATACTGACACCATCTGATACTACTGGCGTAGACTATTAACTTCCATAGTGACTTATGCTGAGAATTCCAAGTCAAAGTAGAGGAATGTGTCTTCAAATTGTGATGGACCATATGCGCTCCGGGTATTATGTTTGAAGAGAAAGCATTGCCCCTTGGTTGAGGACGAATTATACCATAATGGAAGTATGTAATGAGCTACCTCAAGAGAAACAAGCAGAATGCCCCATAAGCATATGCCCCTGGCATTGTGAACTCTGTCATGTCACCTTTGGTAATTCACTTGTATGAGAAAAAAAATGCCCCTGGCTATTAAGCACAGCTGAGTCTGGACCTAATTGCCCCAACTGAATTGAACAGTAACTTGGTATGCCTCTTGACTGAGAAACAGTGACTATGCCCCTGGCATTATGAATTCTATAATGTTACCTTCAGTAATTTAGACAGATGTGGAGATCTGCCTCTAGTTGCTTAAACATAGTTGAGTCTTGTCCTGATTGCCCCACATGAATTAGGAAGTATCATGGCCTGCCCCCCTGGATTGGGATGTAATGACTATGCCCCTTTGTATACATGGACTTTGATCCAAGAAGCAACTTTGTTTATTGGAAGGACTTTGGTTCATTGAACGTTCATCCTGTAAGTTTCTCCATTTGTCAAACACTCAGGTATATGCAAACAAATATATTCAAAAATGCAATGCTTATGTCTGTCTTGAAATTTTGAAAAAGATTTATTTTAGAAAAAAACATTTTTTGTGAAAACTGTGATATTAACTCAAGTTTTATAATAAGCCTTAAAGGAGTCAGGATACCTTTTTGTAACAGTACGCTTTCAAACTAACCATGCTTCAGTTAGGACTTTTAAAGGGTTATAACGTGGCCTGGTTCATGGTTTAAGAAACAAAGGATAAAGGCTCAAATTTATTTGTACCCAACCCATTCTCCATGATGTTCTTCAGTCCTATACTCAGTTAACTTATGCATTGAAGTTCCAAAGAAATTTGGTATTGTAACACTGATATTCGTGATGGTTCAGAAACCCAACATTTATTTGAACATTCATTCTTCTTTCTTTGTTGAGGATTCATAATGACCTCTTTTTTTTTTTTTTTTTTTTTTGACTTTATTATCCCTTTTTTTGCCTGAACTGCTTATTTCAAGGTTACAGTCAGCGGGATGTCTTAATGTTCTACTAAGTCTTTTTCATAGGTTTTGACTTAGTGAACCATTCTTTTGCTGGATATTGACTGTCCGGTTTCATGATTACAGAGAACCATCATTAGTTGTGTACAACACATATAATTGGCATATTTTGAGTTAACTGAGTAACTACCCTGCCCCGGGTTATGAATAAGGGTTTTAATTTGTGCGAGAATAAAAAACTCCTACTTCATAGGCTCAAAAGGGTTGACTAAGGATTAACTTCCTTATATCTCCACTGTTTAGGAATTGAAACAATGCCTGTACATCGTCAGCATAGTCTGTTCAAAAGCATACTGCATAAGATTATGGTATTGTTTTCGTCATCCTCCCTCTACAGGCTTATAGCTTTATCAGGAGTTAAATATCACAAGATAGAAATAAGAAGCATAATTCAGAATATAGTGGAACGAAAGGATTAATTCAAGACAAACATATGCAGTGCATTAATGAAAACAAAAGTTTAACATAATAGTAAGTGTTCAAACAAATAAAGAAATTACAAATGAAAATTCAAATGTTGTCCCATCCAGTTGGCTGAATGTCTTCAATTGCAATCTGTGAACTTTGAGGAGCAGTATACTTCACCATGAAATCAAATTTTCCACTTGGATGCCCCAAGGTGCCCCATATCCCAACAGGAATAGGTAGGCTTCCTCTCTTGCTATACTGGGCAACTTGTCTTGCAGTTTGAGTATTTGATGGACGATAGTAGAACTCAACTTGACCCTCTGGAGTAACCTCTAGGATTCCTTCGTCAATCAGGTCTTGAATCTTATTCTTCAACATCCAGCAGTTATTAGTATCATGTCCAGGACTGTTGGAGTGATACTCACATCTTGTCTTGGGATTATGGCGAGGAGAAGAGGTTTTAGGATTTTGAGGAGGACTCTTCAAAGAAACTAGTTTCATTTCCAACAAGCATTGCAGAACTTGTGACATTGGAGTGCTGAACTTGATAAACTGTCTTCTACGTCCCTTGTGTTGAGGTGGATTAACCTTATCAGGTCTTTCTTCTTCAATTGAAGAATAATCAATGACAACCTGTTTCTTACCCTCTTTTATCCTCATCCTCCTTTCAACCAAACCAGCTTGTTTTAGATCCCTGACTCCATCACTTTGAAGTTTATGGACAAAGGTTCTTAGCTCTTCTTGCCCCTGAGCTAATCTTTGAATAAAAGCCACCTGGTCATTCATCTGGGCCCTCATTCCTGTCATCTTAGCTTGTAGTTGTTTCAGCTGATCATCCTTGTTGTCCTCAGGATTCTTCTTCTTAGCCAGCAGTGTCTTCAATTCATCCTGCCCCTTGGATAAGTTCAGGATCAGCTCTTGGAACTGTGCATTTTGTGCCTGAAGATCCTTAACTGATTGTTCAAGAGCCATTGCTGAAATAAACAGCGAGAAGATGAGGAACCTGTGCACAATTATAAACCTGTGATGCAATGAAATGATATGGTAATGTACATGCAATGTTTTCAAGGACCGCAGGATTTAAATTTGCTTAAACAAACAAGAAAGTAACTTTTTATTAGTAATAATTCGTTTTGCCTTTTAGGCTTACAAAAAATGAAAGTAAAATAAGTACAAAAGATGGGGTTTTAAGTCTCCCATGGACGTTTCCTCTTTATGTTGAGGTATGAGTTGAGGTTTCGTTCCTCGTGAAGCTGCTTTGTTAGCTCTAGGATCCTCGCTTGGCTTGCTTTGTAATGAGCCTCGAAAGTATCCCTTTGCTCTTTCAATTGGATCCATGATCTCTGCAAGTCTTCCATATCAGTAGGCATGTCTGGGTGAAGGATGGTATAAGCAGTGTCTCCTTCAGCAACAGGTTCCATGGTAACTGGTAGGATGGCAGGATATGGCATCATGAGTGTCTGAGCACGAGATCGTACCCATCTGAGATAAGCCTCCATAGGAATAGTGTACTTAGGCTCCAGTGTCTTGCTGTCAATCCTGTTTACCTTTCCCCAAGCTCGTATGAATCTCTGACGGTAACCCTGAAGATCGTTGTCATAATCAAACACAATGCCCTGAATCAGCATGTCATGTGGACCATTACTCCGAGCGTAACCAAACTGTCGTAAAGCTAGAGAGGGGTTGTAGGTGATGCCCCCTCTTATGCCTAGAAGTGGCACATTAGGAAACTCCCCACAACGGTCAATGATAGTGACATTCTCCATAGATCTGGAGCACCAATGGATATCTGAATGAGAGAGTGACATAATCCTCTTGGACCATCTGAACCCTTGCTCATTCTTCATTACTGAGCGAGGAAGGTGAGAAATAAACCACCTAGAAAGCAAAGGTATGCAGCACATCAAAGTTCCTCTTGCCCTTGTAGTACGGGTGTGAAGAGAATGCAGGATATCTCCAAGCAATGTAGGCACTGGATTGTGACTCAGGAAAATGTTGATGGCATGAACATCTATGAACTGATCTGGATTGGGGAACAACACTAAGCCATATATCAGCAAGGCTAAGATCTCCTCAAAAGCATCATAGCTCATGGCCTTCAAGAACATTTGAGCTTTATCCATTAATACCTTGGCTAGAATACCCTTGACTCCACTTCTCGTCTCTAGAACAATGTCAGACTTTTTCAGATGTAGGGCTGCAGCAATGACCTCTGGTTTGAGCTCCTTCTCCAAGCCTGTGAAGGGTCTTTGATCAAGAACAGGTATACCCAGAAGTTTAGAGAACTCTTCCATTGTAGGAACCAGCTGGTAGTCGGGGAATGTAAAGCAGTGGTGCTTAGGGTCAAAGAACTGAAACAGGACACTCATCATGTCTTCACTGAACCCTGAAGTGACTAGATCCAATAGGTGACCATGTCTCTTGATGAACCGGGAGTGATCAGACACTTGAGAAACCAACTCTTTAAGCTTGGGAGGTATCCCCACAAAGTTGATCCTGATGGTGTTTCTACGAGCAGAAGCCATGACCTGCAACAAAGAACAAAGATAAATCCCTTGGTCCTTGAAATGGTTAGGGAAAATGATATGCTCATGATGCATGATGATGTCATGATGTTATGCTCAATCACAAACATGTGGCACACACAAACAAGTCACACCATAGCCCTAGGTTTAAAGGCTTGCATGAGGTTTAAGGTAAGTACCCTCCCCTGAAGTTAGATGGTTCATCCTGTCCTACAAAAGTAACCGGGTTCTAAGGGATCTCAATATCATTGATCCTTTACAAGGGTGGTTGATCAGAAAGCAACTTACTTGCCAACCAAAACCCTCCAAGTTTAAGATCTCAATGAGCGTAGCATCGAGTGTCAACCAACTTCAGTCTGCACCAAAGCCGGCTACCTCACTACTTTCTAAAGGCCAAGATGAGTTAACTAGGGTTCTAAAAGTTAGTTAGTGCATTGACAACATATGGCAGCCTCAATATTATCCTCAACTTGACTTAAGGAACATAAGCACCAACCAAGAAGTCACACTAACTATGGCCACCAGATCAACCGTATCGATATACGTCGTACAGTTTCCTTGGTCTATTGCCATTTACCTAAGGTACACTAGATCCGGGTTAGGATCTTTCACACATAAAGCCCAACAAGTAATATAAAGCAAACAAGGCAAACAATTTAAAGTGATCTAATTCCTAAGGGTACCCCTCTTGAATTTAACTCCCCAGCAGAGTCGCCAGTTCTGTAACACGGTGGGAGAACTGACTTTAAGTTATGTTGCGGATAGCAAGAGTCGCCACCGACTTTTATTTTATCCATAAGGAAAGGTTATAAAAGAACAGGAAAGACCTTAAGAGAATATTTTGGGTCCGGGGGGTAGGTTATGAAAAGGGAAGGTATTAGCACCCTTTTCATCCATGGTTATCCATGGGCTCTTAATTACTTAAGCTCACTTTAAATTGTTTTTGAAAGTGTAGTGTGTGGATAGGAAAATTTTCAGAATAGTTTAATAATAATCCATGTACGGATGTGTAAAAAACTTGTTTGAAAATTTTGTTAGAATTTTGTTTAAGTGTGAAAAAGTTTTGAAGTGAGCAAGTATCTAGGAGTAACCTACCCAAATGTTTAAGGTCTTTCTTGTTCTTTATTCTTTCCTTAGTAAGACTATCCCTACTATAATGGAGTAGGTAGTCATTACTTTGGATGTAGAGGGACATGTGAGGGACAATTTGATTTTGAAGGCAATGGTGAGGTGTAATAAGCACATATAAGGGACTATCATCATTTATTCGAAAGGGACTCGATTCATGAAGGCAACCATAAGGGACTTTGATGATTTTTCTATTTGAGGGACTTGCTTTATACACCCCACTTAACCATTATTCGTAGGCAACTTGAAGGATAACCTTAGGAAGTGAGACGGCGATTAAAATCGACTTACGTGTGTGACGTGTTTAATTTAATTATCTTATGATTAAAAATTATCTAAATTTATTTTAATATTGCATACATGTTGTTACACTCCCTAATTACTAACCATAGCAAAAATAATTAAAATAATTACAAAATTACAACCGAGAAACAATTACAAAATTATAATAATAATAAATAAAATAGCAAATTAAGCAATTAAAATATAAATAATAAAGGGGTTAGTGATAATAATAAATAATATTAACAAAATAATAAACATAATTAGAATATAAATGGGTTAGTAATAGTAATAATAACAATTAGAAATAATAAATAAGGTTAGAAACATAAAAATAGAATATAAATAATAACATGGTTAGTAATAAAAATTAATTAAAAGGTTAATAAAATTATAATAAACAAAAATTAGTAACAATATAGTTAATAGTAATAATAGAAACCAAAAATAATATAAGAAGAAATTAACATGCATAACTAAATAATTTTTTTAATTCATATACTAATTATTAAATTATTATAATTACAAAATTTTAATTATTATAGACATATATTTACATTTATATATATATATATTATAAGAAAAAGATAGATTTTAAATATCATATTAAAAATTTAATTCTATTAGTTATTATATTTACAAATTATTTTTAATCATATACAAAAATATAATTATCCTAAATTAAATTATTTCTAAACATTAAAAGAAAATTAATTTGAATTATAACTATATTTACAAAATTTTATGAAAAATTATAATTATATTAGGAATTAAAAAAAAACAAAATTAAATTTCATTTAAAAATATTTTAGAGTTTATGAGAATTAGGGTTTATATATATACAAAAATTTATTTTTTAACAATCATATAAAATTATCTTAATTAATGTAAACTATACTAATAAAATTTAAATTAAAAAACAAGAGTTTTATATTTTTTCTAAAATAGTTTTATAATAGAGAAACTAATAATAATTATTTAAATCAATTACACTAAAGGAAGAACAAGAAAATAAAAAGAAAGAGAGAAAAAAAAAAAGAACCTGATGGGATTTGAACCCAAGACTTCTTACTTGCAGGCAGCAACAATATCCACTGGGCCAGCCAAGCGTAGGCAAGAGATGAGAGGGTGAGATTTGTTTTGTTATTTGCTTTGTGAAATTCAGAAAATAAAGAGAAAACAAAAAAGGCCTGGGGGAGGATTTGATCCCAGGACCTTTTGATTACAAGACACACGCGCTACCGCCTGGCTGGGAGAGCCTTCCTGATTATGGAATGGCTACAAGTAATAATATATGAAGTCTCTTTTTTATCCTGCAAAAATAAAACAAAATAATGCCATGGCCAAGAATCGAACCAAGGCTCTCACAACATACACAGACAGAGTTTACCACCAGGACACACGCGCGTGTGTGTAAACGAAGCAGCAAAACAATATAAAATATATTAACATAAATTTGAATTCCCATGCGCGGCAAACTTCATCTTCTACATTCAAATTTCCTGCGAATCTAGCTTCCTTTTTTCCTGCGAATTTAGCTTCGAGTTCTCCCTGGTATCAAACCTGCGAAAATCAAATCCATACCAAACAACACTGATTCATAAAATTAATTGTAGTCTTGTGATCCTGGAGATTTATAGAACACTCCTATGTTCTCAAAACTCATTCAAACTCAGTAAATCAAAGGTCCCCATTTTCGACCTCTAAACCCTAACCATGGCATATCCTTGATTCTGTACCAAAACTCAAATTAAAACAACCAGACACGATCATTAGCTCATAATAAACAAGAAACAACAATCAAATCTAATTTATTTTACACCAATATGCGAAAACGAAAAATATATGAATGTCCATGAACTTTGATTCGGTTTGACCAATTCTTGAACTTTTAGATGCATATGGTTATTGATATATGCTCACTGATGTTCAAGGATGAAAATGCTGTCCTTAATTCACCTGAAAAGTTGCCAAATGTTAGAATCCGAATTTGAAAAATTTGATGATTTTTGAGAGTTTGAGAGTGAGGTTGAGGGCTGCCAAATTCGTCCCTGTGTGTTGCTTCATGTTATGTACTTATAGTAGGCTTAATTAGGTCAAGAAATTTTGGATTTGTGGGCTTCTTTTGAAAACTTCATGGTGAAGGAATGTCATGATCTTAAAGTGTGAAAAAAATCAAATATTTGCTTTCTAATTTGGTTTAGCACGAATTTGGACAAGATCAAATCATATTAAACAGCATTGATTAATTTTTAAAAGAAGAATCATGTTCCAACTTTGATTTTTTATATTTTATTTTGATTTAATTTGATTTAAAATGAATAAAATTCAAATAAATATCAAATAAAAATATAAAAATCAGAATTTATCACCATTGGGTCGTGCATGATGTTGTAGCATGGATTGGGTCATGAATTGGGCAGCCCATTTGGAAAGAAATGATTTTAAACCTCCATTTTCAACATAAACCATCACAAAATTGTCCAACTTTGCAAGGGCACATCTCCCTCAATTTTAAAGGTATGAGGGTGTTCTTGGACTTTTTGGAAAGCTTGAAGAGTCCTCTAAACAACCCCATTGGTTTCAGGTCCATATCATTTACCAATCTCAAGTTATGCCCTTTTGAAGTTGTTGACTTTTTGTTGACTTTTGAAATGACCTATAATGTCTTAGATCATATCTTTCAAATGAAGCATTTTTGGGCTTAACCTTCAACATCAAAGTTGTAGAGAATTCAATTTCCTTCAAAATGAGCTTTGGATGGAGACTTGTTGATGAAGTATGTGAAAGTTATGACTGGTCAAAGTTCAGTTGACTTTTACTGAGGAAACCCTAATTTAGAAACTCCTGATTATTGATGATCTGGAATCTCCTTGATGAATCATGATCAACCCTTGATCAAATGATGAATTTTACTTCATATACTTGATGTTGGCAAAAAATCATGAAGTTTGACTTTGGTTTGACCACAGTTGACCTCAGTTTGACTTTTCAACTGCATTGACTGATTTTGACTTATCTGATCATCTGACTGAGCAAACTTTTGAGAAAAGTCTTGAAACTTGACATAGGGGTTCTTATACACATATAAGATGGTATGAAACTCACTTGAGGTATTGGAAGTCCATTTAGCCTGATTAAAGTCAAAACCCTAGTTTTGGATGCACTGCTTAGGAGATGCATTGTCTGAGGGAATTGTCAACTTCTTTGACCAATTGTGAACTTTGTGAACCTTGTGAACCATCATAAAATGTCTTGTGATACTCATGGGATGTATTGTGAAGCTTGTGAACCTTGTGAACCTCATGAAGTGGCTTTGTAGACCTCATAAACCTCATGAAAGGTATTGAAAGCACTGTGAATCTTGTGAACCTTGTGAACCTTCAAGAAGTGACTTGTAGACTTCATGAACCTCATGAAAGGTCTTACAAATGTTGAGAAACTTGTGAACCTTGTGAAACTTCAAGAAGTAACTTGTGGACTTCATGAACCTCATGAAAGGTGTTGAAAGCATTATGGAACTTGTGAACCTTGTGAACCTTCAAGAAGCAGCCTATGGACTTCATGAACCTCATGAAAGGCTATGCAAGTGTTGGAGAACTTGTGAACCTTGTGAACCTTCTTAGAACACAAAGTCTTGTATTGTGAGGGCAAATTTTGGGGTGCAACAGGGTGCACCATCTGATGTCATCTGAAGACAAAGTAATAAGTCTCTTAGCCCAATTCTTCTGTTGGTGTGGATTCAGGAAGGCATCTGTCTTGGGTAGGTGTCTGAGCAGCCAGGTGTGAAACAAAGGAGCACAACATCTCACTAACTTCCCCCTTTGTTTCTCATTCCTCTGATGAATGGAGTAATAGAAATCTCCCAGCAATGTGGGTACTGGGTTCCTCAGAAGGAAAAGATGAATGGCATTCTTGCTGATAAATTTGGGCTCATCTGCAAATAGTATAACCCCATATATGCTGAGGGCTAATAATGCACAAACTGCCCTCCATTCTCCCAAAGAGGCCTTCAGGATGGCCTGAGAAATCAAGAAATCCAAGTGTAAACCAGGATCCCAGCCTTTGTTGTCATGTTCTGCTCAATCAAAGCAAGCTCTAGGTATAATGCTTTTGCCACTTCTCCATTGCTGGGAGAAGTCATCTCTGGGTTGAAGGGGATCCCACCCCTGACAGGTACTCCAATCAATGATGAAAATTCCTCCAACAGAGGTCCTAGCTGGAAGTCTGAAAATGTGAAACATCTCAAAGGAGGGTCATAAAACTGTAAGCATGTGTGGATCATGCTCCTCTGAGAAGGGTCTAGGTCCATGACCATATCAAGGATACCTCCATAATGCTCTCTGAATAATGGGATGTGATCAGGGGTGATAAGTGACTAGACCTGCCTGATGCCAGTCAACACAGGCTCAAAGAAGTGGTATGATATGTTGCTCTTCCTGGGAGTAGTCATGAGTGTTGCTGAAGATGATGAAGATAGCTGCTGATGAAGATCAAGATTGGGACTGTAGATGGGCCACTGATAGGATGATACTGGTGATGATGAAGATGACTGAAGTAAACAACTGAAGAGAATAGCTGAAGCAGATAGCTAATGAAACAGAGGTCTATACAGATGAAGGGGTCAAAACCAAGCCAGATATAATGTGGATACCCTGAAAAACAAATAAACAAATGTCAAATGATGCAATGATGATGTATGCAAATGATATGCAAGGGTTTGTGATCAAGCTGGATCTGATTATCTGTCTTGATATGAGTCCATGTATGTTCAAGAAGTCCAGATGGAGGTTCAGAAATCCAGTAACCAAGGTGGGGGACTCAAATAAAGAGTCACATGTCCAGGGTTAAATCACAAGAACTGTCCAAAGTGAAGCATTCTTAAACAAAACAAGTATCAAGGTATGATGTGACCAATGGTACCTGCAAACATGTAAACAGTCCAACCCCCTCACAGGTAGTGTTCTAAAATAAGGATCCTCAGACTTGGATAAGTTATGAGAAGTGTAAACACTTCTAACCCAGAGGTACAATGTTTACAATAACCATAAAAGATCCTCCTCTAATTCATCTCAGTTTCTGAAGATAAAAAATAAAGGTCATCCAGACTTAGCAGGCTTCCCAGATAGCCCTAGCACTACAGGAAATCTGTAGCACAGGGTTCTCAAGAAGAAACCCACATCTGAACCGTGTTTCATATTCCCGCACCAGACCAAAATGGAATGGGAAAGAATAAGAAGCACTCTAGCCTAGGTGTCACTCAGGTCCCAAGTATAGGACCTCAAACTCTCAATGAAACCCCACCCACCAAGACAATAAACCAGATCCAGCAAGATGACAGTATGACAGTATGATGTATAAAACTATAAGGAAAGCAGTAAATAAGACTGTACATAAAGCAATAAACAAAACACATAAACACAATCATCACATAACACCCCAATAAACACAAATCGAACAAGCGCTAGGAGGAACCCACAAAAAGAACCAGAAGCCCTGGTTGCAATATAAGGGTCCCCAGCAGAGTCGCCAAGCTGTCGCTCCCACCAAATGACACCCGGTCAGAAGGGGTACAGACGCGAACGATCGGAGAAAGAGAGAAAAGAATAGAGTACACACAAGGGTGAACTCAGAAGAAAAGAGTCGCCAGCTAGGCATTTTTATCCCGAGGGAAAGGTAATGCTGCATAAACCTAGAAAAAAGATGGATAAGACGGTTGCGAAGCAGAGAGACTGAGAAAGGGGATTGGTTACAACCTGGGAAGGTATTAGCACCCAGATTGTCCGTCGTACTCGACGGGATCCACGCTTAAAAGATTTGTGTTTTAAAGGGGCAGTGTCAGTGCAATTTGTGTATCAAAGCTGGAAAGAATGCAAGTGTCAGTGTAAAAAGAAAGTGAAGTGAAATATGTGAAATGTCAGTGTAAGAACAGGAGTGAAGAGCCCAAGATAATGAGGCTAAAAGAATACTGCTGGAAGGAGGGGGAATATACAGAGACTTTTGTTCGATAACTGTTAAGTTATGCCTACGTATCCTCTCGTGCAATGAGGAAGTCAGAACACCGTAGTTCGACTCAAAGAGACTGAAAGATAAATTGACCTGTGAACTGCTTGCTTGTTTATGCTCAAGTGTATGACCTGTCTGGCTCAGGTGCAAATTGTCTTGCATTAGGCGGAAGAAGCGAGTTCTCGTTTGTGAGTGAAGGTGATGAGAAAAGAATCCTAGAGGAGACGATTATTGTTTGTTTTTGTGTTTTCAGTCTTTTATTGATTTTTGGAGTTTGTCATAAGTTAATGAGCTTAAGCCTAAACCCAGGGTTAGTAAACTCATCACATCCTCCCTCTGATTAGGGGTAATGAGAATACCTTAAGTATGAAGTAAACACCTCACACTTTAATCACCATGATGTAGGATTAAGATCATTAACCTACTTGTAATTATTTAGATGTTTTTGTTGTTTTTGTTTAGTGTTAAGTAATGAGTTTAAGCCATAATCAAGGATTTAATGGACTCATTACACCATCCTAATAGAAGGATAATAGATGAGAACATTTAAGCTGAGGAAGACTCCTCAACTTAATCCATGATTAGGGATTAACCTCATGACAAAACAAGGCCTTTATTAAAGTGGAGTTTAGTTAATGATAAGGTTAAGAAGTGGTTTTTATGGTTTGTAAGACAACTTGAGGGGGACTTGTCCATTAACACTAGGGTTAGTCCTTCTTAACCAATTAAGGAAGAATTAGAACCCTAATGCAAGGCCCAAGTTACAAGCTTGATGTCTTAGTGATTGTTAAGTGAATTTATTAAAGGGTTTAAACATATTAAGGGTTTAACGCTTAGGATTAAAGTTATACACTCCATCCTAATAGAAGGATGCATGCATAAGCTTAATCACAAAGCCTTAAAACCTTTAGGGTTTAGTCCTTGATTATGAGATGAGAAGAGATGACTCAAAGATGACACAAAGGTAAAACTAAATGGGGGACTAATCAAACCCTAATTGTTTATCATACTTGGAGATCCTAGGGTTTGTGAGGCTTAAGAAAGAAAGAGATCTTCAAAGGCCACCAAGGAAGAACAAGATGAAAGGAGGAGAAGAAAGGAGAAGCAAAACAACTTGCTTCACTTAAGAAGACAAGTTGCTTGAAGGAAGAAAGTGGGAGAGAGCATGAATGAGCAAGCTCACTCTAATACAAAGATAAAATGCAGTAATGATGCAAGAGAGATGAGAAGGGATTGTGAGAAGTGAAGGCAAATTCACTTCTCAAAACAACTTACCACCTGAAAAGTTAGCAAAAGAAATGAAATGCAATGCAAATGAGATGAAATGCCATGATGCAAACCAAAGTCAGAAGCATAAACATGATGAAAATGATGCTAAGAGATGATACAAACACATGACAAGAGATGAGAGTGAGCATACAAGGATGAGGATGCAAATGAGGCATGCTTTGATCCATAGAAGTTCATGAATGTTTATGAGATGGAATGAACATGTAACATGGCAAATGAAATATGAAATGATCAAACATGGTTATAATATGTCTTAAGATGTATTATGAATCATGTGGATGCACAAAATGTCAAGGCAAGTCAATGAATGCAAGCAAATGGGAGATGGATGTAAGAGAAGGCACAAATTAGGGTTTACATGCAACATTCAACACAAAATCCCAAAATCAGAAGCATAAGGCATGATAAAAAATTGAAAATGGGGTTAGAGGAACCCTAAACCTATACAATTTCACTGCCCAAAGGAGGGGATCCAACTCTTAACCTAGTGCAAGTTATGAATTTCTCAAGTTGGCTATGGTTTTGGGGTTCCTTATCATGAAAAATGCAAAACAAATTGAAAATGGAAGATCAATTCAAACCAAATTTATCCTATAAACTACATGCCATGAAGGATGCAATGCAAGAAGAACCAACATCAAACTCTCAAAGATCAGGCAAAATGGATTTTTCAAAGTTTACACAAAAATATTGCCTTAAAATGAATTTAATTCCAACAAAAATTGTCCAAATGCATCAAGAACAAAAAAGAAATTTGGTTTGAGAGTTTGATAATGTTTCTAAATGTTTTAAAATGCAAAGTGAATTTTTTTGTGATTTTTAAATACCTAAATGCATTTTTAATTAATTAATTTCCATTAACTAATTAAAAATAAACATTTAAATGATTTAAAAATGATTTTTAATGCAAAAAATAAAAATAAAAATATTTTTGGGTTCTGAAAATTAATGAAATGTTTGACAAAAAATTTCAGAATTTTTAAATCCCTTTTGCTATTTTAAATAATTCGTGCAAATTAAATGAAAAGAAAATGAAATAAAAATTAAAATAGGAGAAGTATGCAAAATGAAGGGATCAGATTGAGTCTGGGCTAGGAGGGGTTGACTTGGTGCCACATCCAATGGCCCAAGTTCAAACCTGGCTAATTTTGTTTAATAATTAATTAAACCTAGGTTAAATTAATTAAACACTAATTAAGGCTTAATGAGAAGATCCAGTCCATTCATGCGCGCGCGGGAAGGCAAATCCTAAGGCCATTATTCAAAGTTGCTAATTAAACATGCTTAGCCCTAATTAACCTAGGCGACCGGAGATAAGCTCCGGTCGTCTTCTCCGGTCATCTCTCTCACCTGAAACACCCAAAACACACCCCCAAGACCCCCAAAACTCCAGAATCAATCCCCTAACATTGGGTAACAAGAATCCAGGGCCAAAAACAATTTATCTTAACCACACAGTGAGAATCGAAGAAAACAAATTCTAGGGCAAAAGTTTCAGAGCACCCCAAAATGCTTGTTTCTGGCTCATTTTCAAAAATAAATAGATCCCCATGATCAGGGCAACACATAGAACAATATTTTAACAAGAAATTAAAGTTCTGGAAAATTTGTTCATCATGTTACCTGAGATTGGGCTTTCGTATCTTGGGCTTTCTGACCTTCTGCCTTGTGCTTTTCCACTCTAATGGACTCCTTGAAGCTTCTGGTAAGCTTGGAATGAGTTTATATGGAGGATTTTGAAGCTTCCAGTTCAGGGGTGGTGAGAATCGTATTTCTGTTTATGGTGGTTTTGGGCTGTTTTGATGGGTCAGGGATGATCAGTGGAGTGTTTTGAGATGGATGGTGGAAGAAATTTTGGGAATGGATGGCTGAGTTATGGGATTCGATAGAAAATGCAAGATGGAGGATTTTTGTGAACTCTAGCAATGCTTGTGGATTCAGGCTGGCTTGTTGTATGTTTTGAGTCTCTTTTAGTCCACATATCAAGCTGTGATAGGGCAGAGAGTTGTTGGTGGCACATCTTGATTGGTATGGCCCCTTTTGCAAAAAGTAAAGTCTAGGTGTACTATGAGTTATGGGCTGTTTTAGGGCTAGAACAAAAGCATGTCTGTTGCAGCTTGAATCAAGGCAGACCATGTAAATGATTTTGAGGCCAACTTGCAAGTGGATTAGGGTTTGTGTGAGGTTTTGCAATTTTTGCAAAGTTTGGCCCTTTTGTGATTACTTGAAGCATACGTCATGAAAATGGGAGGTTCTTTGGTGCAATCTGATTTTTAGGTCATGGATTATGTTTGTGTGATGCATAGAAATCAATTTGAAGTCACATTTTGCCTTGGCAAGAGGTTTTGCAACTTTGCCTCTTTGGTGTAAAACTTGAAATTATGTGATTTTGTCCAACTTTGACAAGCCATAACTTTTGATCCAAAATGAATTAGAATGAGTTCTTGTACTTTTTGAAAAGGGAATGATCCATTCTACAACTTTCATGACCAAAGTTTTCTCATTTGAGGCATTTTTGAATCAATTTGAGGAGGTTGAAAAACTTTCCCAAAATAGCAAGTTTATATTACAAGTCACTTTCCCAAAAGGGCAACTTTGCAAATGGCTTGAAATTCTTCAATTTTGTGAACTTCTAACATCTTATATGATCAAATAAAGATCATACACATTCAAAATGATGGAGAATACCCTTTGGTTGGGTCATTGGGGGCCTCAGATGCCCTGATTTTGCACTGACTTGCTCAAGAAGTCATCTATTGATCAGATGCCTTCCCCATTAAATTTCTTCATGAAAATTGATATGCATGATCCTCATAACATATAGAGACCAATAGAAACAAGAATGACCAAAAAAATTTGGAGTTATGGCCTCTGAAACCAAAACCCTAATTTCAGGTCATCTGTGCAGTTAAACCTGGCTCTGCCTCCATGCCTTTCTCAGTTCTTGTGATTCTTTGACTTTCCTTAACTTGGTGAGGATATGATATGATGTTTGAACAAACATGTACCCCTTTGAAGTGATTAGTGACCTTTGGAGTGGCTCAAGTAGCTCTTGGATTGCTCAGATCACAAACCCTAGATGCAGATGACTTTGAAACAATGCAATGAAGCAAAAATGCAATATGAGATGCTATGATTGAACTTATGCACATGAGAAGATCACAAGCCATGGTGTGAATGGGTGAGGGAAAATTTGGGGTGTTTACAGCAGGGGACGGCTGCCGAAAGTATTACGACATAGGACGAATGCCGGATAGAAAAAGTCGACGATGGGGACGGCCATCGGATAAGCATGATGAAGGACGATCATCAGGAGGTGAAGGACGATCCCCTAGCAGGTTACGGCTGCTCTCAGGGTTTATCATGACATAGGACGAATGTCAGATAACAAGATCAATGATGGGGACGACCATCAGATGAAATGATGAAGAACGATCATCAAGAGGTGAAGGACGATCACCTAGCAGGGGACGGCTGCTAAAAATATCACGACATAGGACGAATGTCGGATAGAAAAGGATTCCAATAATGGAGACTCCGTTGGGGAATGATGAAGGAAGATCATCAAGAAGGTGAAGGACGATCACCTGGCAGGGTACGGCTGCCGGAAGGTATCATGACATAGGACGAATGTCAGATAGAAAGGAGATAATCATCGGGGTTTGCTGGGAATTCTTCTGGGGAATGGTAGACACAGACGAGTGTCTATATTCAAGAAGACATAAGTGTTTGACACGGTGTATAGATTAAAGATGCGGACGAGCATCCTTAAGACTATGATACGGACGAGTATCAGTAGAAACAAACGCTTGACGCATGTTCAGAGATGATGATACGGACGAGTACCAACTAGTTAACAAAGAACACAGACGAGTGTCGAATCTGAGGGGATTTAAGTGGTATATATAAGATACGGACGAGTATCTGTATGAGTAAAAAGTGAGATTGAGACACAAACGAGTGCTCAACTTGCTGGGGAGATTGATGCGTGTTTTTCGCAAGTGTACGAACACGTCAGAGTAATATAGAAGATTGTCGAATCCACAGAGACCAAGTGTCAATCTATCGTACCTGTTGTTATGGTGTGTATCTAAGGCAACTAAATATAAGGGTTTTAGTAAGGGTGCAATGGTAAATAAAATGATAATTTTAAATAATTAATAAAAGACAGGCTTGAATGTAATTCACGTAATCAATGATAATCCAATATTTGTTAATGGAACTACTTATGGGCAATGTTTTCTCCTTTGAAAAGAACTAATTTAACAGGAACTGTCGCTTTCGCGTATTCAGAACCGAGTTGTACTCTCTAATCAACCCCTCCTATTGTCACGGATAAAAAGGTGCGTACTGCGTTAGAGTAGTAAATCTATTTTTAAGAAATGTAGTATCTTAACTAAGTTGAAAAGTATTTTAACCTGGACTTCTTAGCAAAAAGAGGTTCTTATGAACCAGACTCTAAAATTCATAACGCGTCCGAAAATCGTTTTAAAATCTCTTTTCTTTTTAATCTAAAAACTCCTAATAAACTAGACAAAGCGCTTTTGGCTGTTTTTGAAATAGTTAAAAACAATTACTTGAATTGAAAGATAAAATAGCCCTTAAGTGTTTCCACGAACGATTATACGGATTACTGGTTTAATTACGATCCTTACATTCTAACCTTTATGGAATTAGTTAGACATGATAAAGTAAAGATTCTTTTTATAATTTTTGATAAAAGTAATTTAGTGCGAGTGCGGAAAGTAAATGAATTTAAAGCAAGTGCGAGAAATAAAGTAATTTAAAGCGAGTGCGGGAAATAAACGAAAGTAAAGCGAGTGCAGGAAATAAATGAAAGTAAAGCGGGTGCGAGTAATAAACGAAAGTAAAGCGAGTGCAGGAAATAAACGAAATAAAGTGCGAGTGCGGATAATAAAGAAAGTAAAGCAGTGCAGAAATAAATAAAGTAAAGCAATGCGAGAAATAAATAAAGTAAAATACGAACTTGAATTAAAATGGCGGCAGGATTAACTTCCTCCAGAGTGCTCCAAAACTCGATCACACAGACAGATTACAGACTCGATCACTCGATTGCAGAAACACCCCGATGTGGAATGGCTACTGCTTTGAAACTGATATATTCCTAGAGAAATCTAATTTTGGATGAAGAAAAACGAAAATCTAAGGTCCTATTTATAGGAAAACTGAAAGCATGAAAAGACTGGGATGCCCCTCCACTAAAAAGTGGAGGTTACTGATTTTTGCCTTGTGGCGCCCGCCACAAGGTCATGGCGCCCGCCATGGTGCTGACAGGGGATTGGAGAGTGGGGATCGTGGGTCTTGGCAGTTGTGGAGTGGTTTTGAGACGTGGCCACGTCATGGCTAACCCCATGGCGCCCGCCACAGTGGGTGCTGTAAGTGCAAAACGCTGAATTTCTAGGTTTTCGTCCGTTTCCACTCCTTTTTCGCTCCTTTTCTCGATTCAAGCCCCGATTCCAATAAAAACCTGAAAACATAAGAAAACAAAGTAATAACAAAGCAAAACAACGATAAAAGCTAAGAATGCATGCGAAATCGGAGTCAGAAACACGGTGAATTTTAGTGTGATCAGAGATCACGACACGGACGAGTGTCGGAAAAAGTGTATTATAAACAAGTATCTGATTTAAAATCATTGCTTAGGCAACCATGCCGGGGAAGGTGACACGGACGAGTGTCAGGGAATTGTATATATATGTGTTTGTGAGTGCAAAGGGGAAACCTTGGCTTTCTGATGGGGGTATGACACAGACAAGTGTCAAGAAACATCTGTAACATAAGCATTTGTTTGCTCGGGCAATTTTACTAGGGAATGATGACACGGACGAGCGCCAAAAGGAGCACGTATCTGTGAGGGAAATGCTTTGGCTCTCTGGTGGGGAGCTGGGAAATATTCTGTATGTTGTTGACGGATTGTCAGTATTTACAAGGGTTCAGTTCGACACATGGCTTATGATTATGCAATATGTTTGATTTTTGCCGTAATGCTCCGCATTGGACGGAATGCTACGCTCTATGGGGAAAATATGATGCGAATGCTATGGTTATGCAAAGATACCGATCCGGGACTTGGATCCCGTTGTTGTGGAGATCTCCAGTTGTTCTTCTTGAAGTGGGTGTCCCAGCTGGGGATGAGATCGTTGGTAGATCTGACATATCTGACTCTGCGTGGGGAAATAGATCACTGGTAGACCTATCTTAGTAATGAGGGACCCAGCTGGGGTCTGTAGAAGCTTTCGTCACTCTGTTGCGAGATCTTCAGGTATTGCTCCTCTGGATAGAGGCTGAAACTCTGTGGGGAGATGGTTCCCTGCCTAGCACTTGGCTGGGGAAGAAGAAAGATCACTGAAAGATCTTCCTAGAAACTTCTGTGGGGGTCTTGCTGAGGATGATACTTGACAACTCAGCTGGGGATATGAACACCTTCAGATGCTGCTTTATGAAGGAAATGTTGGAGAAGTGATGCCTGGCAACCCTGATGGGGAAGAAACATCTCTGGTGCTGTTTGGGAGGTGTGCTGAGGAAATAATGACTTGGCAGCCTACTGGGGAGAAGCTTTCATGCCCCATGTTGCGCTTTGAATTCCTGCAATCATGTAAAGACAAAGAAACACACAAGTACCCCGAGGTATCCCTTACCGGATTCCATCATAGGAGTTTAGACACTCCCGGGAGTAAGTATATTTCCTGTAAGCACACATTTTTAGAAGGGAAGCATCTGTGTTTATGCAATCAATATCTTAAGGACATCGGACATTTTTGCAAACGAAAATAAAATGTACGAGACGAAACATGATTGAAAATCTGATTTTATTAATTCGTGTGCCCTGAATTGGCAAGATACAGTCAAAGAAACTGATCCCCTTAAATGAGGAGATTGTTACAAATTGAAAAACAAAAAAGGTGCTGGCAATGTTGATGACGCTTCAAGGAGCTTCCCTTTGGCTATGACTCGTATGACTTTTGACATTCTTCTCCTCCTGCTTTTGAAAGAGGCTGATTCTGACCGACGCTCGAACCTTTCGAAGCTTACCATGTTGCAAGTGATACATATAAATTCAGAATGCAGTTGTTAGCTTATTCCCTTATTTTGCGTGGATCGCCCTTTCGGGTTTTCAATCCACCGGGATACCCATTTTTGCCTGAGTTGTCCGATGCGGCTTTTCAACTCAGCGGGTGTACATTTTTTTATTTACTTTCCCTTATTTTTGCCCGAGTCTTTTGTTCTGTTTTTGACTCGCCGGGATGCCCTGTTTTTGCCTGGACTTACATTCTGTTTTTATGTCCAGCGGGTCTTTTTATGCGAAGTATTTTTTAACTGCATCTGAATTCACAGGGGACAGGAAGTCTCCACCATCCATAGTACTGAGCATCAGTGCTCCTCCAGAGAAAACTTTCTTTACTATGAATGGACCATCGTAATTCGGGGTCCACTTGCCCCTGTGGTCTGTATGAGGAGGAATGAGTCTTTTCAGCACAAGATCTCCTACTTGGTACTCTCGAAGCCCGACTTTCTGATCGAAGGCTTTCTTCATCCTTTTCTGATACAGTTGCCCATGACGAATTGCAGCCAATCTCTTTTCTTCAATCAGATTTAGTTGTTCGTATCGGGATCGGACCCACTCTGCTTCGTTCAACTTGACATCCATCAATACCCGTAAAGATGGTAATTCAACTTCGACCTGTAGGACTGCTTCCATACCATACACAAGCTGATACGGTGTTGCCCCAGTGGATGTTCTGACTGACGTACGGTACCCATGCAAGGCAAATGGTAGCATCTCATGCCAATCTTTATAGGTAACCACCATCTTTTTCACAATCTTCTTGATATTCTTGTTAGCTGCCTCAACAACCCCGTTCATCTTTGGCATGTAAGGAGAAGAATTGTGGTGTTGGATCTTGAAGTCCCGGCATAATTCTGCCATCATTTTATTGTTTAAGTTGGAACCATTATCAGTAATGATTCGCTCGGGCACTCCATACCGACAGATGATGTCTCTCTTTAGAAATCGGGCTACCACTTGCCTGGTGACATTTGCATATGAAGCTGCTTCAACCCACTTGGTAAAATAGTCAATGGCTACCAGGATGAATCTTTGGCCATTTGAAGCAGTCAGTTCAATCTTGCCAATCATATCAATGCCCCACATGGCAAAGGGCCAGGGTGAAGACATCACATTTAGAGGATTTGGAGGCACATGCACTTTATCTGCATAAATATGGCATTTATGGCACTTCCTGGCATAGGCACAACAGTCGGCATCCATGGTGATCCAGTAATAGCCTGATCTTAACAGCTTTTTAGCCATTGCATGCCCTCCAGCATGGGTACCAAAGAATCCTTCGTGCACCTCGTGCATCAACAAGTCTGCTTCTGTCCTATCAACGCATCTGAGGAGTACCATATCAAAGTTTCTTTTATACAAGGAACCATCAGCATTCAAGAAGAAACTACCAGCAAGCCTTCTTAATGTCTTCTTATCATTGGAAGATGCCCCAGGTGGGTATGTTTGATCCTCCAAGAAGCATTTGATATCATGGAACCAAGGCTTATCATCTTTGACACATCTGCTGAGAACACGTATGCTGGTCTGTCAAGTCTGGATACTGAAATCCGAGGCACAAAGTTGGCAGCTTGAACTTTGATCATGGATGAAATGGTAGCCAGAGCATCTGCAAACTGATTTTCATCTCGAGGGTTATACTCAAGCTTGACCGTTGTGAAGAAAGTCAATAACCTCCTTGTATAATCCCGGTAAGGTATCAGGTGATCTTGGTGCGTGTACCATTTGCCATTGGTTTGATTGATTACCAGAGCTGAATCTCCGAATACGGTCAAAGTCTTGATCCTGAGGTCAATGGCTTCCTCAAGACCCATAATGCAAGCTTCGTATTCAGCTTCGTTGTTAGTGCAGTTAAAGGTGAGTTTTGCCGAGAAAGGCATGTGAACTCCTTTAGGCGTAATGAGCACTGCACCAACACCACGACCATTCATATTAACAGCCCCATCAAACATCATAGTCCATTCTTCTTCCGGGTCAGGCCCTTCAGTGTGAACAGGCTCTTCATGATCTTTTGCTTTTATGAACATGATGTTTTCATCAGGGAAGTCAAATCTCATAGGATGGTAATCATCAATGGGTTGCTCAGCAAGATAATCAGACAATACACTGCCTTTGATGTCTTTCTGAGATGTGTACTGAATGTCATATTCTGTGAGGATCATTTGCCATCTTGCAACCTGTCCAGTAAGTGCTGGTTTCTCAAAAATGTACTTAACTGGATCCATCTTTGAGATCAATAAAGTAGTGTGGGTCAACATATACTGTCTTAGTCGGAGAGCAGCCCACGCTAAAGCACAACAAGTTTTCTCGAGCAGTGAATAATGTTGTTCACAGTCGGTAAACTTTTTGCTTAGGTAGTATATTGCATACTCTTTTCGACCAGACTCGTCATGCTGGCCCAGCACACACCCCATTGACTCTTCTAATACTGTCAAGTACATGATTAGGGGTCTTCCTTCAACTGGAGGCATAAGGATTGGAGGCTCTTGTAAGTATTCCTTGATTTTGTCAAAAGCCCTCTGGCAGTCTTCATTCCACCTGACCGTTTGTTCTTTTCTTAGCACTGGATCATTCACTTATGTTCATCGACCCCCTACGTAGAGCTTGCTTAGGCCGGAGCTGACTGCTAAGATAAACTACTTAGGACAATTTTTTAAATGATAATAAAGGCCATGGTGGTGGGGTTTAGGAGTGATTCCTATATTCAAGAGGTCTATGGTGCTAAAATGGTTCTGATGTTTCAAAAAGTTGACCTAAGTCACCACATCCTAATCTAAACCTGTCTCAAAGCCCAAAAAACATGTGAAACAACATTATTTTCTTTTTAAATTTTTTCTGGTAAGGCTAAGGAAATGGGAAAAAAATGAAGATGAACTAAAAATACACTATACTGGTGACTCGTCAGACTTATGCATTATCTAAGAAAAATAAATTACTGAAAAGGGAAATAACTGAAAGGAAATTAACTAAAAAAGGGAAATGACAGAAAGCAATAAAATCCCCTCCCACACTTAAATCGAACATTGTCCCCAATGTTTCGAAATAAGATAAGGGGGGTAACCTGAAAAAGACTACTGAGGAGGAGCACTGGTGCCCTCGCCGTCCTGCTGTGATGGTCTAGAACGACGGGATCTACTACGATGCTGGTCCCTCCGGTCGAGTCGTGTTGATAAAGCAGCCTGAGCACTTCGGACCTCTCGAAGGTTACCTAAGATGGAACCTTGAGTGGCCTCTACAAGCTGGTAGTGTCGGCTATTGAACGCTCTCTGACGGTTCTGCTCTAATGAGATATCGTTCAAGGTACGGCAAACGTTTCTATAAGCACGATCCGAAACCAATCGCGATTGTTGCATGAAGCTCATGTTGTCCGTCAGCTGTTGTGAAATAGTAGAGAGAAGGCCATCACGCCTTTCTTCTCTAGCTGTCATATCGCGCCACATCTCCTTGGTGACAAAGAATCCAGGAGCAGTACCTGCAACAGGGTTAGAGGAAGATGGTGCGGTGTGTGACTGTGAAGGACGATGGGGGGACATGTGAGGGATGGGAGACTGCTCTCTCCGATCATGCTCTTCATCAGTGTCATGTGCCTCCCCATCGGGAATATTAGGAGGAAGTGGACCCAAAACACGTGGAGCATTAAGATCATAGGTCCAGTTCCTTTCATCACGTACATCAGTACGTCTACTGCATGGTAAAGCAACAGATGGGATAGCTACCCCATGAACCATCAACTCATAACCACCTTCTCTCCTTGTTCGGCACAATTTCATGTCTTTCAGAAATTTTAAATTAATTGTGCGAGGAGGTAGTGGTTCAAGCGTAACTATCTCATCGTTCAGGCCAAGAGCCCGAGCAATAGACGTAACAAGCCCTCCAAAAACAATCGGTCCTGTTTTATTAGTAAATAAAGTCATGTGGGCAAGCATAAACGGGACCGGATTGATGTGGGTTCTAGTGAGGCATCCTTGCAAAAATAGGAGTTCACGAGCATTTACCTTGTTTGGACTTTCCCGGCCAAAAATAGTACATGCCAAAAGAAATCTAAAAACTCTTATGGCCGAGTTGTGAATGGTCGACGCAAGTATCCCTTCAAAAGAATTAATTGAAGTACTTGAAAGCCTTTTCCAGAAGGTAAATACCTCGGCCGACCATTCCGCATCCAAAGGTGCCTCACAGATCGCACCTTCCCTATGAGGGATTCCTAACAAACCTGCTAGCTCGTTGGTACTGAATTCATACTCAATTCCAAACAGTCTAAAAATAACAGTACCGACAGTGCTAGCAGTGTTAGGACTGACAATATATATCAAAGAACTCAAAAACTCAGTTGTCAGTTTCTCATAGGTAGGTTCTTGATTAATGAAAATATTATGCAAGCCTAGAAATTCTAATAAATTAAAAACACTATTATAAATACCCAAGGCATACAGACAGTTATCGTCGACGTACCTAGTCGAGAGAATTTCTCGACTTTGAAGCCTCTGAATAATTTTCCGTTGCCTTTCGCCCGGTCTTCCATCACGAAGAAGAAATCCGTTGAACTCCATTGTTGATAGCTCCTTAGGTAGTGAAAATGGTAGAAAAGTGGTTTATGAGGGGAATGATAAAGTTTTGATTTTTTTGGTTTTTGGTGGATGAAAATGGAAATGGATGTTGGATATGTTTTATGGATGGAGGGTATTTTGGAAATGGGGGAGCTTTAATGGGGTTCAAGGAGGTTTTGGAAGGTTGTAAAAATGGGTTTTTGGAGAAGAAAGGGATGAAAATGGTGGAAATGGGGATTCAGCCCCGTATATGTTGTTGGTACGGTGTGGCGCCCGCCACAGGGCCTATGGCGCCCGCCACAAGGCCAATTCCTGGGCCTTGGGTTTTTGGATCCTCCTTTTGGGCCTTCCTTGCACCTTGGTCTTCCGGGGGGTCTGGATAGCGTTTTCTTCTTCTTTTCAAGGCTTGAGGCTTGCATATTTTTTTTGTGAAGACAAAAATGAAAATATTTTTGTCTTATTTTTTTTTTCTTTGCACGACAAAATAACATAAGTAAAAAAAATCAAAAAAGAAAAAGAAAAATCGACATTAGTGCATAATACATATATATATATATGAGGAATTCAAAGTACATGAAAATATAATAGATGCAAAAAAGTAATATATGTCTGGAAATGCAATAAATAAAATAAAGCAAATAAAAGGAAATTAGATACTAGGGTAGCGCTGTCAGTGTAGAATGAGTCATGTGGTAGGTTTCTTTTCCTGGCTTGATTCACGAATCTCAGCTATCTCCCTCCGAAGCTCTTCAATCGCCTGATATAGAGCATCGACCTCTGAGGCATGAGTGAGATCAGAAACCTGCATCTGTAACTCTAAGTCCGCCACTTCCTGCTTGAGCAGGGCAGTCTCCTTACGGAGCTCGTAAATCTGTGTTTGTAGGTCAGGTGGCTGCAGAGACATATTGTTAGACATAACAGTGATTCGGGGAGTAAGAGGTGTAGGAGTGTACTCAGCGGCGGGAGGCGATTTCGGCTCTTCGACAGTCTCTCCATAACCCTCTAGAGCATAACTCCAATTTTCAAGATCATGGATACTGGTCATCAGCGGATCTGGTAATGTAAAATGGTGTATCGCTTCGCCGTCGATCAGCAATATAAACATGTTAGGCTCAAAAGAAGCCCTCCTCATCAGTCCTCTGTCAAGACAAAAATCAATATCCAGGGTGGTGTAGCAGCAGAAGGTCCTGAGGTGCAATAACTTGCGAGATAAACCCAATGCAGTAGCTATCTGTGTAACAATCCCACTGATATGTATGATGCCTACTGATGATCTGGAAACACTAGCAAGGCCCTTCAACAGAAAGTTGCCACAAGCAACTGAGCGAGACTGAGTCGCACAAAACAGTAGGAAAATCTCCTCTTCACTTAGCAGGGTCTCTGTATCTGGCAAACCTAGGAAAGAATGTGCTAGAATCATCTGGAAGTACCTCAATGCAGGGTTGTGGATTACCTAAGAAAACTGGGTAGAAGGATCTTGGCTCCCCCCACCTGATATTTTAGTCCAAAACTTTTCCACTTCTCTGCTCATAAAATACCCCATCGGAGTCTCTGGAATAGCATCAGGAGTAGTCTGGAAACCTAGTAAATCACCAAACTCTTTGTGAGAGAATGAGTAGTCAATCCCGAACAACCTGAAAACAGCGAGTCCATCGGGTCCAGCCCAAGGGTCATGATGAAACGAGCTGAGGAACTCAAGAGTCAAGTTCCTATAAGTGTTGTTCCTGTAGTCAAACTGGCCCCAATGGAGTTGATGGCATAAGAATCTGATGCTTGGCTCTATCCCCAAGGCATCCATGCAGTCATGGTCAGGGTACCTGGTAGGAGCCATAGGGCGTCTCATGTGGATATGGTAACGCTCCCTCTGTGCGTCGTCTCGAAAGGCCACGTGCATGTCATCAGGGTTCTGCATTCTGTACAAGGTTAGCAAACAAGTCCTGAAAGCACATAAAACATTCAATCGTTAGTCCTGACATAAAAATAAACAAATTAAAATAAAGTAAAAATAAATAAAAAGTACATAAATAAGAAAACCATGGGTTGCCTCCCATGCAGCGCTTGTTTAACGTCATTAGCTCGACGACCGATATTTAAACATCATTGGAAGGATATGGTGGATCACTCAGAGTATGGCAGGTGTATGTTGTTGGGATGTCACCTCCTTCGTAGGGCTTCAACCTCTGTCCATTGACGATGAACGGTTTACATGTTTGGTTCTTGATTTCAGTAGCACCGGATCTCAGGATCTTAGATACTTCGAAAGGGCCAGTCCATCTCGAACGGAGTTTACCTGGAAAAAGTTGTAACCTAGAATCGAACAAGAGAACAGGATCGCCTATTTTGAAGTCTCTTCTTATGATTCTTTTGTCATGCCAAGATTTTGTTCTTTCTTTGTATATGATGGCATTTTCGTAGGCGGATTGTCTGAGCTCTTCTAATTTGTGGATGTCAAGGATACGTTTCTCACCAGCTGTCAAGTAATCCAAATTCAAAGTTTTGATGGCCCAATAGGCCTTATGCTCTAATTCAAAAGGTAAGTGACATGATTTTCCATAGACCAGTTGATAAGGGGTTGTTCCTATAGGAGTTTTGAAAGCGGTTCTATAGGCCCATAATGCTTCTTGAAGTTTCTGCGACCAATCCTTTCTAGATATAGAGACAGTCTTCTCGAGGATTTGTTTTATCTCCCTATTAGATACTTCCACTTGTCCATTGGTCTGTGGGTGGTATGGTGTTGCTACTCTATGCTTAACTCCATACTTGCTTAAAAGTTTATCAAATATTCTCGATATGAAGTGTGATCCTCCATCACTTATGACTAAACGGGGGGTTCCAAACCTGGGAAATATATAATTTTTGAATAATTTGATGACTACTCTGGTGTCGTTTGTGGGTGCAGCGATAGCTTCAATCCATTTGGACACGTAGTCAACGGCTACTAAGATGTACTGATTTCCAAAAGATGGTGGGAACGGTCCCATAAAGTCTATACCCCATACGTCGAAGAGTTCTACTTCTTGGATATTTTTTAACGGCATTTCATTACGTCTTGAAATATTTCCTGTGCGTTGGCATCTGTCACACTTGACAATGAAAGCATGGACATCACGCCACATAGTAGGCCAGAATAGGCCAGCTTGAAGAATCTTGGCGTAGGTCTTAGATGTGCTCGCATGTCCACCATAGGGTGCAGAGTGACAATGCTCAATTATATTATTTACCTCGTCTTCTGGAACACAACGGCGGAAAATGCCATCTTTACCTCTCTTGAAAAGAAATGGTTCGTCCCAATAGAAGTTTCTCACATCACTATAGAACTTCTTCTTCCGGTGGTAGTTTAGATCAGGGGGTATGATGTCAGCGGCTAGGTAATTAACAAGGTCTGCATACCAAGGTACATTGCTTATAGCTAAGGATTTATGAAAATGCTCATGAGGGTCTGGGCTATCATCTTCAATGGTTTCTAGTTGGGCTATCAGTCTATCATAGGCAAAATCATCATTTATGGGTACTGAGTCAGGTTTCAGGTATTCTAGCCTAGATAGGTGATCAGCTACCACATTATCAGTGCCTTTCTTATCACGGATATCCAAATCAAACTCTTGCAGTAATAGAATCCATCGAAGTAACCTAGGCTTGGAATCCTTTTTGCTTAGTAAGTAACGAATGGCAGCATGGTCGGTGTAAACTATAATCTTGGCTCCTACTAGATAAGATCTAAATTTGTCTATTGCGAAAACTACAGCTAGGAGCTCTTTTTCGGTTGTTGCGTAGTTGAGCTGTGCAACGTCTAGGGTTCTACTGGCATAATAAATTACATGTAACTTTTTGTCTTTTCTCTGACCTAGAACGGCTCCAACAACATAATCACTGGCGTCACACATTATCTCAAACGGTTCTGACCAATCAGGGGGTTTCATTATAGGTGCTGAAATCAGAGCTTGCTTCAGAAGATTAAATGCTTCAGTACATTTTTCATCGAAGATGAATTCAGCATCTTTCATTAAAAGACCAGTTAAGGGCTTTGTTATTTTGGAGAAATCCTTGATAAAACGTCGGTAAAATCCGGCATGTCCAAGAAAACTTCTTATCTCCCTGATAGTCTTCGGCGGTTTTAGATTCTCTATGACTTCTATTTTTGCTTTATCTACCTCTATACCTTTTTCGGAAACTATATGTCCTAAAACAATCCCTTCGGTGACCATGAAATGACATTTCTCCCAATTTAGCACAAGGTTTACCTCCACACATCTCTCCAGGATTTTCTCAAGGTTGACAAGACAATTTTTGAAATCTGATCCACAAACTGAGAAATCGTCCATAAATACTTCCATGATTCCATCTAAATAATCAGCAAAGATAGACATCATGCAGCGTTGGAAAGTGGCAGGAGCATTACAAAGTCCAAAAGGCATTCTTCTATAGGCAAAGGTTCCAACTGGGCATGTAAAGGTAGTTTTTTCTTGATCTTTGGGGTGAATAGGTATTTGGAAGAATCCGGAATATCCATCTAGGTAACAAAAGTAAGAGTGTCTGGCTAGGTGCTCCAACATTTGGTCTATGAATGGTAATGGGAAATGGTCCTTCCTAGTTGCTTTATTTAATTTTCTATAATCTATGCACATACGCCAACCTCCATCAGTTCTTTTTTCTACAGGTTCGCCCTTCTCGTTTTGCACGACTGTGATGCCTCCCTTTTTAGGTACTACATGCACAGGACTCACCCATTTACTGTCCGAGATCTGATATATTATACCTGCCTCTAGTAACTTAAGAACTTCAGTCTTAACTACAGTACTCATTATAGGATTTATTCTTCGTTGGTGTTCTCTGGAAGGTTTTGAATCTTCTTCAAGCAAAATCTGATGCATGCATACGGATGGGCTTATTCCTTTTAGATCAGAGATCTTATATCCTAAGGCTGAGGGGTACCTACGTAAAACTTCTAATAATTGATCGGTTTCTTCTTGGTTTAAGGTAGCACTGACTATAACTGGACGGTTCATATCTTCATCGAGAAATTCATATCTCAGGTTTTTAGGCAGTTCCTTAAGTTTTACGGTCGGTTTCATAGGGCAAGGCATAGGATCTGGGGTAAGAGATAAACATTCGTGAAGGTTATCATCAATGTAGGGAGTTTTATAATTGTCATCTTCCAAAATAAGGGTTGATGGCAATTTTATAGATTCAATTTCTTCTTCTTGTTCTAATTCCCTAATGCATTCTTCGATGATATCTAAGGCATAACAAGCATCTCCTATCACAGGTGCCATAAGAAATTTTGAAAGTATAAATTCTATCTTCTCGTCACCTACCTCAAAAGTTAGTTTTCCTTTTTTAACATCTATTACGGCTCCAGCAGTCGATAAGAACGGTCTACCTAGGAGGATTGGTATGTCATCATCTTCTTTAATGTCCATGACAACAAAATCAGTAGGTATAAACAACTGACCTATCCTAACATGGACGTCTTCAAGTATGCCTATAGGGTATTTAACGGATCTATCGGCTAATTGAAGTGACATCTTAGTAGGTTGTAATTCTCCTAAGTTTAATCTCTCACAAACTGCTAAAGGCATTAAGCTCACACTAGCTCCTAAGTCTAGAAAAGCCTTTTCGATGACATGATTCCCCAAAATACAAGGAATGGAAAAATTTCCAGGATCTTTATCTTTCTTTGCTAACCTATTTTCGGAAATAGAATTACATTCCACGGGTGTCGGATCTTCAAGTCTACGTTTATTCGTAAGTATGTATTTGAGAAACTTAGCGTAAGAAGGTATTTGGGTGATGGCTTCTGTAAAGGGGATTTCTACGTGAAGTTTTTCTATAACCTTAATGAATTTTTGATATTGATTATCGATTTGGGTTTTCTTTAATCTTTGAGGGTAAGGTATTGGTGGTTTGTATGGCGGTGGTGGTACATAGGTTTTATTTTTAGGTTCTTCTCCTTTTTCTTGACTTTCCAGGGTTTCAGGCTTCTCTGGTTCCTTTTCCTCATTCCTCTCAGAAGTTTCGGGCTCACTTAATCTAGGGTTTAAAGGTTCCTTATAAGCGGTTCCACTTCGTAGAGTAATGGCATTTTCTTGCCCTTTCGGGTTTTGTTGAGGTTGTCCAGGGAACTGTCCTCCAGGTGTAGTCTGTGGGGCTTGGTTTAACGCTACCTGAGAGATCTGGGTTTCAAGCATCTTATTATGAGTAATGATTTGATCAACCTTGGTTCCTAACTGGGTAATTAGTTCGTTAACATGGACATTTTGGTTCATGAACTCTTTGTTTTGTTTTGCATGAGCAGTGATAAAACTTTTTACACTTTCCTCAAAGCTCGGACTAGGTGGTACAGGTTGCATAGGTTGATTTGTTCTTGGGGCTTGGTAACCTTGTTGTCTCGGAGGTGCGGTATTTTGAATAGGGTTATTATTTTTGTAGGAGAAGTTTGGGTGATTCCTCCATCCAGGGTTATATGTGTTTGAAAATGGGTTCCCTTGGGTATAGTTCACTTGCTCAGTGTTGGTTTCATTCAACAGATTGCATTCGGCGGATTGGTGTCCTTGCGTTCCACATATCTCACAATTCGGCGAAACTGCGGCTACAGTATTCGGAGTTGCGTACATATGTTCGACTTTAAGGGCCAACGCGTCCATTTTAGCCTGCATCATATCTATAGAGCTTAGCTCATGTATTCCTCCTTGGGCTTCCTTCTTTTCCACTGTCGCTCGTTCTACCCCCCATGATTGATGGTTTTGGGCCATATCCTCGATAAGGGCACTAGCTTCAGGGTAAGGTTTGTTCATCAGTGCGCCACCAGCGGTAGCGTCGATGGTCATTTTAGTGTTATAATGAAGTCCATTATAGAAGGTTTGGATGATTAGCCAATTCTCTAAGCCATGATGTAGGCATGCTCTTAATAGTTCTTTATATCTCTCCCAGGCTTAGAACAACGACTCTCCTTGGTGTTGGGTAAATCTAGTTATTAGGTTTCGAAGAAGAGCGGTCTTACTTGGGGGAAAATATCTAGCAAGGAAAACTTTTCTAAGGTCATCCTAAGTTGTTATTGAATTGGGTGGAAGGGAATCTAACCATGATAGAGCTTTATCTCTGAGGGAAAAGGGAAATAATCTTAAACGTATTGCCTCAGGAGAAGCTCCATTGGTTTTAAAGGTGTCAGCTAACTGAAGAAAGTTTTTTAAATGTTGGTTCGGGTTATCAGTAGCGAGACCTGCGAATTGTCTCTGTTGCACTAATTGCAGTAGGGATGGTTTAAGTTCAAAATTATTGGCTGGGATAGCGGGGTTTACTACAGGGTAATCCCAGTCTTATTGGCTGGAACTAGGTTCCTCGTTTGATGGTTGGGCGAAGTCCTTAAGAGGTCTTCGGTTTTGATCTTCGGCCATAGCTCTCCTATTCCTATGGAAAAACAAACGTGCGCGAGCGTAACGTTCAGGTTCAGCTAGAGGGTCTACTAAACTTCCGGCACTGCGAGTCTTTCGCATTGACCGGTGGGTAACAACCTTAGTCTAAACGGTATAACTACAGGGTAATGAAATTTGACGAAATTGGTCCCCGGCAACGGCGCCAAAAACTTGATGCGTGTTTTTCGCAAGTGTACGAACACGTCAGAGTAATATAAAAGATTGTCGAATCCACAGAGACCAAGTGTCAATCTATCATACCTGTTGTTATGGTGTGTATCTAAGGCAACTAAATATAAGGGTTTTAGTAAGAGTGCAATGGTAAATAAAATGATAATTTTAAATAATTAATAAAAGACAGGCTCGAATGTAATTCACGTAATCAATGATAATCCAGTATTTGTTAATGGAACTACTTATGGGCAATGTTTTCTCCTTTGAAAAGAACTAATTTAACAGGAACTGTCGCTTTCGCGTATTCAGAACCGAGTTGTACTCTCTAATCAACCCCTCCTATGGTCACGGATAAAAAGGTGCGTACTGCGTTAGAGTAGTAAACCTATTTTTAAGAAATGTAGTATCTTAACTAAGTTGAAAAGTATTTTAACCTGGACTTCTTAGCAAAAAGAGGTTCTTATGAACCAGACTCTAAACTTCATAACGCGTCCGAAAATCGTTTTAAAATCTCTTTTCTTTTTAATCTAAAAACTCCTAATAAACTAGACAAAGCGCTTTTGGCTGTTTTTGAAATAGTTAAAAACAATTACTTGAATTGAAAGATAAAATAGCCCTTAAGTGTTTCCACGAACGATTATACGGATTACTGGTTTAATTACGATCCTTACATTCTAACCTTTATGGAATTAGTTAGACATGATAAAGTAAAGATTCTTTTTATAATTTTTCATAAAAGTAATTTAGTGCGAGTGCGGAAAGTAAATGAATTTAAAGCGAGTGCGAGAAATAAAGTAATTTAAAGCGAGTGCGGGAAATAAACGAAAGTAAAGCGAGTGCAGGAAATAAATGAAAGTAAAGCGGGTGCGAGTAATAAACGAAAGTAAAGCGAGTGCAGGAAATAAACGAAATAAAGTGCGAGTGCGGATAATAAAGAAAGTAAAACAGTGCAGAAATAAATAAAGTAAAGCAATGCGAGAAATAAATAAAGTAAAATACGAACTTGAATTAAAATGGCGGCAGGATTAACTTCCTCCAGAGTGCTCCAAAACTCGATCACACAGACAGATTACAGACTCGATCACTCGATTGCAGAAACACCCCGATGTGGAATGGCAACTGCTTTGAAACTGATATATGCCTAGAGAAATCTAATTTTGTATGAAGAAAAACGAAAATCTAAGGTCCTATTTATAGGAAAACTGAAAGCATGAAAAGACTGGGATGCCCCTCCACTAAAAAGTGGAGGTTACTGATTTTTGCCTTGTGGCGCCCGCCACAAGGTCATGGCGCCCGCCATGGTGCTGACAGGGGATTGGAGAGTGGGGATCGTGGGTCTTGGCAGTTGTGGAGTGGTCTTGAGACGTGGCCACGTCATGGCTAACCCCATGGCGCCCGCCACAGTGGGTGTCGTAAGTGCAAAACGCTGAATTTCTAGGTTTTCGTCCGTTTCCACTCCTTTTTCGCTCCTTTTCTCGATTCAAGCCCCGATTCCAATAAAAACCTGAAAACATAAGAAAACAAAGTAATAACAAAGCAAAACAACGATAAAAGCTAAGAATGCATGCGAAATCGGAGTCAGAAACACGGTGAATTTTAGTGTGATCAGAGATCACGACACAGACGAGTGTCGGAAAAAGTGTATTATAAACAAGTATCTGATTTACAATCATTGCTTAGGCAACCATGCCGGGGAAGGTGACACGGACGAGTGTCAGGGAATTGTATATATATGTGTTTGTGAGTGCAAAGGGGACACCTTGGCTTTCTGCTGGGGGTATGACACAGACAAGTGTCAAGAAACATCTGTAACATAAGCATTTGTTTGCTCGGGCAATTTTACTGGGGAATGATGACACGGACGAGCGCCAAAAGGAGCACGTATCTGTGAGGGAAATGCTTTGGCTCTCTGGTGGGGAGCTGGGAAATATTCTGTATGTTGTTGACGGATTGTCAGTATTTACAAGGGTTCAGTTCGACACATGGCTTATGATTATGCAATATGTTTGATTTTTGCCGTAATGCTCCGCATTGGATGGAATGCTACGCTCTGTGGGGAAAATATGATGCGAATGCTATGGTTATGCAAAGATACCGATCCGGGACTTGGATCCCGTTGTTGTGGAGATCTCCGGTTGTTCTTCTTGAAGTGGGTGTCCCAGCTAGGGATGAGATCGTTGGTAGATCTGACATATCTGACTCTGCGTGGGGAAATAGATCACTGGTAGACCTATCTTAGTAATGAGGGACCCAGCTGGGGTCTGTAGAAGCTTTCGTCACTCTGTTGCGAGATCTTCAGGTATTGCTCCTCTGGATAGAGGCTGAAACTCTGTGGGGAGATGGTTCCCTGCCTAGCACTTGGCTGGGGAAGAAGAAAGATCACTGAAAGATCTTCCTAGAAACTTCTGTGGGGGTCTTGCTGAGGATGATACTTGACAACTCAGCTGGGGATATGAACACCTTCAGATGCTGCTTTATGAAGGAAATGTTGGAGAAGTGATGCCTGGCAACCCTGATGGGGAAGAAACATCTCTGGTGCTGTTTGGGAGGTGTGCTGAGGAAATAATGACTTGGCAGCCTACTGGGGAGAAGCTTTCATGCCCCATGTTGCGCTTTGAATTCCTGCAATCATGTAAAGACAAAGAAACGCACAAGTACCCCGAGGTATCCCTTACCGGATTCCATCATAGGAGTTTAGACACTCCCGGGAGTAAGTATATTTCCTGTAAGCACACATTTTTAGAAGGGAAGCATCTGTGTTTATGCAATCAATATCTTAAGGACATCGGACATTTTTGCAAACGAAAATAAAATGTACGAGACGAAACATGATTGAAAATCTGATTTTATTAATTCGTGTGCCCTGAATTGGCAAGATACAGTCAAAGAAACGGATCCCCTTAAATGAGGAGATCGTTACAAATTGAAAAACAAAAAAGGTGCTGGCAATGTTGATGACGCTTCAAGGAGCTTCCCTTTGGCTATGACTCGTATGACTTTTGACATTCTTCTCCTCCTGCTTTTGAAAGAGGCTGATTCTGACCGACGCTCGAACCTTTCGAAGCTTACCATGTTGCAAGTGATACATATAAATTCAGAATGCAGTTGTTAGCTTATTCCCTTATTTTGCGTGGATCGCCCTTTCGGGTTTTCAATCCACCGGGATACCCATTTTTGCCTGAGTTGTCCGATGCGGCTTTTCAACTCAGCGGGTGTACATTTTTTTATTTACTTTCCCTTATTTTTGCCCGAGTCTTTTGTTCTGTTTTTGACTCGCCGGGATGCCCTGTTTTTGCTTGGACTTACATTCTGTTTTTATGTCCAGCGGGTCTTTTTATGCGAAGTATTTTTTAACTGCATCTGAATTCACAGGGGACAGGAAGTCTCCACCATCCATAGTACTGAGCATCAGTGCTCCTCCAGAGAAAACTTTCTTTACTATGAATGGACCATCGTAATTCGGGGTCCACTTGCCCCTGTGGTCTGTATGAGGAGGAAGGAGTCTTTTCAGCACAAGATCTCCTACTTGGTACTCTTGAAGCCCGACTTTCTGATCGAAGGCTTTCTTCATCCTTTTCTGATACAGTTGCCCATGACAAATTGCAGCCAATCTCTTTTCTTCAATCAGATTTAGTTGTTCGTATCGGGATCGGACCCACTCTGCTTCGTTCAACTTGACATCCATCAATACCCGTAAAGATGGTAACTCAACTTCGACCTGTAGGACTGCTTCCATACCATACACAAGCTGATACGGTGTTGCCCCAGTGGATGTTCTGACTGACGTACGGTACCCATGCAAGGAAAATGGTAGCATCTCATGCCAATCTTTATAGGTAACCACCATCTTTTTCACAATCTTCTTGATATTCTTGTTAGCTGCCTCAACAGCGCCGTTCATCTTTGGCATGTAAGGAGAAGAATTGTGGTGTTGGATCTTGAAGTCCCGACATAATTCTGCCATCATTTTATTGTTTAAGTTGGAACCATTATCAGTAATGATTCGCTCGGGCACTCCATACCGACAGATGATGTCTCTCTTTAGAAATCGGGCTACCACTTGCCTGGTGACATTTGCATATGAAGCTGCTTCAACCCACTTGGTAAAATAGTCAATGGCTACCAGGATGAATCTGTGGCCATTTGAAGCAGTCAGTTCAATCTTGCCAATCATATCAATGCCCCACATGGCAAAGGGCCAGGGTGAAGACATCACATTTAGAGGATTTGGAGGCACATGCACTTTATCTGCATAAATCTGGCATTTATGGCACTTCCTGGCATAGGCACAACAGTCGACATCCATGGTGATCCAGTAATAGCCTGATCTTAACAGCTTTTTAGCCATTGCATGCCCTCCAGCATGGGTACCAAAGGATCCTTCGTGCACCTCGTGCATCAACAAGTCTGCTTCTGTCCTATCAACGCATCTGAGGAGTACCATATCAAAGTTTCTTTTATACAAGGAACCATCAGCATTCAAGAAGAAACTACCAGCAAGCCTTCTTAATGCCTTCTTATCATTGGAAGATGCCCCAGGTGGGTATGTTTGATCCTCCAAGAAGCATTTGATATCATGGAACCAAGGCTTATCATCTTTGACAACATCTGCTGAGAACACGTATGCTGGTCTGTGAAGTCTGGATACTGAAATCCGAGGCACAAAGTTGGCAGCTTGAACTTTGGTCATGGATGAAATGGTAGCCAGAGCATCTGCAAACTGATTTTCATCTCGAAGGATATACTCAAGCTTGACCCTTGTGAAGAAAGTCAATAACCTCCTTGTATAATCCCGGTAAGGTATCAGGTGATCTTGGTGCGTGTACCATTTGCCATTGGTTTGATTGATTACCAGAGCTGAATCTCCGAATACGGTCAAAGTCTTGATCCTGAGGTCAATGGCTTCCTCAAGACCCATAATGCAAGCTTCGTATTCAGCTTCGTTGTTAGTGCAGTTAAAGGTGAGTTTTGCCGAGAAAGGCATGTGAACTCCTTTAGGGGTAATGAGCACTGCACCAACACCACGACCATTCATATTAACAGCCCCATCAAACATCATAGTCCATTCTTCTTCCGGGTCAGGCCCTTCAGTGTGAACAGGATCTTCATGATCTTTTGCTTTTATGAACATGATGTTTTCATCAGGGAAGTCAAATCTCATAGGCTGGTAATCATCAATGGGTTGCTCAGCAAGATAATCAGACAATACACTGCCTTTGATGTCTTTCTGAGATGTGTACTGAATGTCATATTCTGTGAGGATCATTTGCCATCTTGCAACCTGTCTGGTAAGTGCTGGTTTCTCAAAAATGTACTTAACTGGATCCATCTTTGAGATCAATAAAGTAGTGTGGGTCAACATATACTGTCTTAGTCGGAGAGCAGCCCACACTAAAGCACAATAAGTTTTCTCGAGCAGTGAATAATGTTGTTCACAGTCGGTAAACTTTTTGCTTAGGTAGTATATTGCATACTCTTTTCGACCAGACTCGTCATGTTGGCCCAGCACACACCCCATTGACTCTTCTAATACTATCAAGTACATGATTAAGGGTCTTCCTTCAACTGGAGGCATAAGGATTGGAGGCTCTTGTAAGTATTCCTTGATTTTGTCAAAAGCCCTCTGGCAGTCTTCATTCCACCTGACCGTTTGTTCTTTTCTTAACAACTTGAATAAAGGCTCACAGGTTGCTGTAAGGTGAGATATGAACCGTGAAATGTAGTTCAATCTACCTAAGAACCCCCAAACTTCTTTTTCAGTCCTTGGTGTAGGCATTTCTTGAATGGCTTTAACTTTGTCAGGGTCAACTTCAATCCCTTTTTAACTTACAATAAAACCCAGCAGCTTACCGGATCACACCCCGAACGTGCATTTGTTGGGGTTTAGCTTCAACTGGTACTTCCTCAAACGCTTGAATAGTTTCAACAGATTTACCAGGTGGTCTTCTTCTGTGAGGGACTTGGCAATCATGTCATCCACATAACATTCAATTTCTTTATGGATCATGTCGTGGAATAATGTTACCATCGCCCATTGATAAGTGGCACCAACATTCTTCAGTCCTAATGGAATCACCTTATAACAGAACGTGCCCCAGGGTGTGATGAAAGTTGTCTTCTCCATGTCTTCAGGTGACATTTTGATCTGATTGTATCCTGAAAATCCATCCATGAAGGAGAACACTGAGAACTGAGCCGTATTATCAACCAATACATCAATGTGAGGTAATGGGAATTTATCTTTCGGGCTTGCTCTGTTTAGGTCCCGGTAATCCACACACATCCTCACTTTTCCGTCTTTCTTAGGCACAGGTACAATATTAGCAACCCACGGCGGATAACTAGTCACAGCAAGGAAACCGACGTCCCACTGCTTTTGTACCTCTTCTTTTATCTTCATTGCCATATCTGGGCGAGTACGGCGAAACTTCTGTTTCACTGGTGGGCAATCTTCTTTCAAAGGCAGCTTGTTCATGACAATGTCGGTGTCCAACCCTGGCATATCCTGATAAGACCAAGCAAAAACATCCACATACTCCCGAAGCATGTCAATCAATTGCTCTTTTACTGAACCTTGTAGGCAGGCCCCGATCTTAACCTCTTTCACGTCGTCTTCCGTACCAAGATTAACCGTTTCAATCTCCTCCTGATGAGGAGTGATAACCTTCTCCTCTTTCCTTAACAACCTGGCTAGCTCTTCAGGTAGCTCATAATCTTCTTCAACCCCTTCATCAGCTTGATTGATTGGATTGCCAAAGTCATACGAAGTCATAGCGGTGTTGTTGTCGGTGTAATTTGGAGGGCACTTTCTGCAAGGGTTTAGATTGGTTTATTTTAGTGATTAGTTTTATCTTATTTAGAAAAAAGTGAAAATGAAGTTATTTTATTTTGAAAAACATTGCCATTTTATTTTTCTACAAAAAGATAAAAAATGAAAAGACAGTGAGCGAAAAAGAGACTCGTTTGCAAAAGATGTCCGATATTCATTGATTAATCCATTTGCACAAAATTACAAGATGGCCCGATTACAAAATGAGTCTTGACATCTTGGGAAAGATGCAAGACTTTGATGCATGTTTTAAAATACAGGAAATAATAATTACTCTGCAGGAGTAACCCTTATAATTTCCTGGGAAGACCAGTTAAGGACTTGGCTCCCCGGGGTCCTTGGACGTATCCAGCTATCCAGGTTGCGGTCTCTTTCCTCCTCGTCTTCCAAATTGTTTACAGCATCCGGGGTGAGCATTCCCCCGCTGACAAAATTGGGCTCCTTAGAAGCCTCTGATTGACCTTGTTGAGTTGGTCTGTAACCCAACCCAAATCTGTCTTCTTTCTTCTCCACGGGCAACAGCTTGCCCCAGCCTTAGGCAGTACCCTCTTCAACAACCTTCCGGGCTTGCTGATATGACGTTATGGAGGTTCCCAGTACAGCAGATGCTTCATTAATGTTCAGGGCCTCAAACCCCTGGCTCATGGTTTCATGGATTTCTCCATCCATTTCTATGTACTTATATGTAGCCAGATGGCTAACAAAGATGTCTTCCTCCCCACAGATGGTGATGATCTGGCCTTCCCACTCGAATTTCAACTTCTGGTGAAGGGTAGACGTAACAGCGCCAGCGGCGTGGATCCAGGGTCTACCCAACAAACAACTGTAGGCCGGCTGAATGTCCATCACAAAGAAGGTAGTTTTAAAAGTCTGCGGGCCAATCATCACAGGCAGATCAATCTCCCCAAGCACTGATCTCTTAGAGCCATCAAATGCTCTCACAACCAAATTACTCGGACGCAATGCCAAGCCATCATACTCCAGCTTCACTAAGGCTTTCTTTGGCAGAACATTGAGTGATGACCCAGTGTCCACCAGTACATGAGATAGAACAACACCCTTGCATTCCAAGGTGATATGTAAAGCCTTGTTGTGGTTACGTCCCTCTGTTGTTAAGTCAGCTTTGGTAAAGCCCAGTCCATGACTGGTATTGACATTTGCCACCACAATTTCTAGCTGGTTAACAGTAATCTCCTCTGGCACGTATGCAGCGTGCAGGACTTTCAACAATGCATTCCTGTGAGCTTCAGAACACATTAACAGGGATAATATGGAGATTTTTGAGGGAGTTTGGTGAAGCTGATCCACCACCTTGTAATCACTTCTTTTTATGATTCTCATAAACTCGTCTACATCTTGTTCAAAAGATGTCTTCTGAGTTTCTTTGATAGTTGGCTCTTCAGATATCACACTCTTTCCTTTTGCTTTGGCAGCAGCTTCTGCTTCAACATTAGGTCTCTGTATCTGTGAGGCAAAAAGGCGTCCGCTTCTGGTGAAGCCTCCGCCTCCCCCAACATTATCAATTTGTGGAGAAGAGGTTGATGAATCCATAGTGATTTTCTCCCCGTTGCAGTAGAGATCTGAGCCATAATGCCAAGGTATGACATTACTGCTTTCATAAGGAACTGGTCCAGGTACCGTAATGGTGACTGGACTAACTGCTGCAGAGGAAGGTACTATAATAGTGTGCGGATCGTAGTAAATTGTGACTGGTGATCTGGCAGGAGGTGCCACTGTTTGTTGCTGGAAATTGTTGTCGGGAGGAACGTTTGATGGGTCGTAATAGATTGTAACTGTTGAGACATCTTCATTAGTTTCTGCTGGTGTTGTAAAAGATCCTGCTAATAAAATGGATGCTGATGTTGTAGAAGAAATGGTTGTTGAAATCTGGCTTGTTGAAGTGATGGACGGAGCCATTGTTGATGATATTGATGAATCGGTAGGAATGATTGTTGCTGCTGTTGTAGAAGAATCTGGATTTGTAGGCGCCGTTGTTGAGATCTGAAGGATACCATCCTTAATAAGACCATCTATGCCGCTTCTCAAATTTTCACACCCGTTGACTGCAATGTTGCAATACCCACAACCGAGCTCACACCCGGGGAACACTTGGCACTCTAGAAGCTGAGCTTTAATTTCGACCAAAGTTGTTCGAATTTGTGCAACACTGGTGATCAAGATAGATGGTTTGTCTTCC
This sequence comes from Lathyrus aphaca, assembly GCA_963966055.1. Taxonomy (NCBI): domain Eukaryota; kingdom Viridiplantae; phylum Streptophyta; class Magnoliopsida; order Fabales; family Fabaceae; genus Lathyrus; species Lathyrus aphaca. The sequence continues at coordinate 61,210,856 of OZ014522.1, read as the reverse complement.
TCAATGGCATTAATCCTTGGCCCGCCATGATTAGGCATAGGATTTCTGTTGACATTCGGAGGAGGTGCAAAGTTAAGGGCTTTAGAATCCACCAGATCTTGGACTTTCATTTGCAATGCTCTGCACTTCTCAGTATTGTGACCAGGTGCGTTGGAGTGGAAAGCACACCTGGCGTTGACATCATAATTCTTTGGGAGATTGGAGGGATCTGGTGGTGCCAATGTCCTTAACTCAACCAAGTTAAGCTTCAGGAGTAGAGGCAATAAGGCAACATAAGGCATGGGGATGGGGTCAATCACCCTGTTGGCCTGTGATGATCTTTGCTGGAAGGGTTGCTGTTGTTGATTGCTATTGTTGTTGTAGGTTCTTTGTGGCGGATACTGAATTTATTGCTGATATTGTGGTTGTTGTTGTTGTTGATATGCTGGTTGCTGAGGGATCGGAGCTGGAATGGTGACAGCTGCTACTGATCTGTGAACATACTGAGGTCTACCCCTGCTGGCATGAATGACATTTGTCTCACCGGTTCTTCGGGGTCCCACAAAAGGCTTCCTGGGATTACTGGATGAACTTGCACCGTTATCAGAAATTTTGCCCATTTTTAGCAGACTTTCAATTCTTTCACCGGCTATAACCACATCTGCGAAGCTGGTAGAAGAAAAGACAGCCAGTCTATCAATATATGTTCCTTGCAAAGTATTCATGAACATGTCGGCCATTTCTCTTTCCGACATGGGTGGTTAGACAACAGCAGCAAGCTGTCTCCACCTCTGGGCATATTCCCTGAAGCTTTCTCTGGAGGATTGAGACATTCCCATTAGGAGGGTCCTGTTAGGAGCCATGTCCAGATTGTATTGATACTGCCTGATGAAAGCTTCAGCTAAGTCCTTCCAGCATCTGATAGTAGCTCTGGTCAAGTGTGAATACCACTCCCTTGAAGCCCCAGTCAGACTGTCTTCAAAATAGAACATCCACAGCTTCTCATCCATGGTATATGCTTTAAGTCTTCCCAGAAAAGACTGTAGGTGAGTTCGGGGACAGGAGGTTCCATTGTATTTCTCGAAGCACGGGGGTTTGAATTTGTGGGGAATTCTCACACCATCCACTAGCCCCATATCCATTACATCGAAGCCCAAGGAATTTTGAGACTCCAAAGATCTCAATTTCTCAGCAATTTCATCAAACCTCCTATCATAGACTTCATCTCCAGCTCCCATTACAGTAAATTGCTCTTCTTGGGGATCTTCTTGCAAGATTCTCCCCCCAGCAGTGTTTCCTTGCACATTTCCAGGGATGTTGACTTCCGGATCTAGATGAGGTCCAAATACAGGTGGATTAACATGAGGCTGACCCCTTTCATTATTGCTAGTTCCTCCCGTTCCAAGATGGGGTTCCTCGGGAGTTTTTCTTTCCACCAATGCCCTTAGCCTCTCTTGACTCTGGGCCAAGCCAGTCATTACAGTCATGAATTGGGTCATTTGGTTCCTCATCTCCACTCTTTCATTAGCCATTTGAGTTCTGACCTCAGTCAGGTCTTGCTGTACTTGCTCCATTTGGATACCAGGAAGGTTGTTGCGAGTAGGGTACCAGTGTGTACGGTAGACAGGGAACACTCTTCTGCGAGCAATATTTCCTGAGACCACAACAAGGTTAGAAACAAAGATAATAACAAAACCTACAAAACAAAACAAAAGTTATTATGCAATGCAGTATGCTTATTTGTTTTCCAAGGTATCCGGCTCGGTTCTTGGTTTTGACCTTTCCAGACCTCGAGGAAGATGCTTGATATTGCTTGAGAAAAGAAACCCAATGAAAACAAACTAATATATTACAAATGATGAACGGTACATAGTTTGTTTTACAACACATGCCCCTAGAGGGTCAAAATACAATAAAAGAGAAAAGTACATCAAATGGAAATGAACAACAAGCAAAGAAATCAAACATCCAATCCAAACTCATCCTCCTTAACCTCCTTCAGGAGTGCCTCAGTCACTGGACCAACTGGATGCTCTGTAATGGTCCTAATGAGGAGGTTCCTGGTGGCAATGGCAGTGGTTAGCTTCTTGTGCCTGTCCTGGTCCTTTGACCTCTTCAATCCAGCCCTAAGCTTCAACTTTGAAATCTCCTTCTGGGCTGCCAACAAAGCTTCCTGCTGCTTCTTTTCATTGGCCTCTAATTGTTCAATCTTGGTTTGAATTCTCTGATCTTCTTGAGTACGGGCTTCAGTGATCCTGACCCACCTAGCCTGACTCTCTTGCAGATAGAGTTAAGTCCTAGCCTTCTGAATCTTGGCCTCTTTACAGGCATTCTTCAATATTTGTTCTCCAGCTCCTGCTTTTCTGATGTAGTCCTCTGTTTTCTCAATCTTGACCAGATGCTCCACCCTGAGCTTCTCCAACCTTTTAATGTCCAGACGACCATTACTCCTTTCCCAAAGGGTCTTCTTCGGAGCTTGAGACAGATTCTCATTCCTTTCCTTTAGCTTCTCAAATTCTTCCAGGCTGACAGTGGCTGCTGGCTGTCTGTAGAAGGTCCAGGTATGTCCTCAATGGTGAAAGGCATTCCAGTAACTTGAGCTCTAGCATGGGACCAGTCATAGTACTGAGCTGAAGCAACATTATTACACCTTCCAATAATGGCCATCCCTTTTGTCTGGATGTTGTCCCAAGCCCAGGATGCTTGTCTGACAGCAGCTGAATTAGGTTTCACTTCACAATACAGGGTCTCAGCTAAATCTTGCACTCTAGGAGGGTGAACCAAAGCATAGCCCAGTTGTCTTTTAAACAACAAAGGATTGTAGTTGATGCAACCCTTTACTCCTATCAGAGGTACATTTGGGTATTGCCCACAGCTGGTAATGATGTCCTTGCCTTTGGTGCTCTGGGTGCACCATCTGATATCATATGAAGTCAAAGCAATGAGCCTTTTGGCCCAATTCTTCTGTTGGTGGGGGTTCAAGAAGGCATCTGACTTAGGTAGGTGTTTAAGCAGCCAGGTGTAAAACAAAGGAGCACAACATCTCACCAACTTCCCCCTTTGTTTCTCATTCCTCTGATGGACAGAGTAGTAAAAATCTCCCAGCAATGTGGGTACTGGGTTCCTCAGAAGAAAAAGATGAATGGCATTCTTGCTGACAAATTTAGGCTCATCTGCAAACAGTATAACCCCATATATGCTGAGGGCTAACAGTGCACAAACTGCCCTCCACTCCCCCAAGGAGGCCTTCAGGATGGCCTAAGAAATTAAGAAGTCTAAGTGCAAACCAGGGATCCCAGCTTTTGTTGTCATGCTTTGCTCAATCAAGGCAGGCTCCAAGTACAGTGCTTTTGCTACTTCTCCATTACTCGGAGCTGGCATCTCTGGGTTGAAGGGGACTCCACCCCTGACAGGTACTCCAATCAATGATGAAAATTCCTCCAGCAGAGGTCCTAGCTGAAAGTCTGGAAATGTGAAGCATCTCAAAGGAGGATCATAAAACTGTAGGCAGGTGTGGATCATGCTCCTCTGAGAAGGGTCTAGGTCCATAACCATATCAAGGATACCTCCATAATGCTCTCTGAATAATGGGATGTGGTCAGGGGTGATCAGTGACTGGACCTGTCTGATACCAGTCAACACAGGCTCAAAGAAATGGTATGAAATGTTGCTCTTCCTGGGAGTAGCCATGAGTGCTGATGAAGAACTGAAGACAAGTGCTGATGAGAATCAAGACTGATACTAGAGATGAGCCACTGATAGGCTGGTGTTGGTGATGATGAAGACAGCTGAAGCAGAGGTCTATGTACAAGAAGGGGTCAAAACCAAACCAGATATGAGGTGGATACCCTGAAAAACAAATAAACAAATGTTAAATGATGCAAATGATGAATATGCAGATGATATGCAAGGGTTTGTGATCAAGCTGGATCTGATTATTTGTCTTGACACATAAGGCCCATGTATGTTCAAAGAAGGTCCAGATGAAGGTTCAGAAATCCAGTAACCAAGGTGAGGGACTCAAATAAAGAGTCACATATCCAGGGTTAATCACAAGATCTGCCCAAAATGAGGTACTCTTAAACCAAATAGTAACAGGGTATGATGTGGCCAAGGGTACCTGCAAACCTGTAAACAGCCCAACCCCCTCACAGGTAGTGTTCTAAAACAAAGATCCTCAGACTTGGATCAGTTATGAGAAGTGTAAACACTTCTAACCCGGAGGTACAGTGTTTACAATAACCATAAAAGATCCTCCTCTAATTTACCTCAGTTTCTGAAGGTCATGATAAAGGTTATCCAGACTTGGCAGGCTTCCCAGATAGCCCTAGCACTATAGGAAATATGTAGCACAGAGTTCTCAAGAAGAAACCCACATCTGAACCGTGTTTCATATTCCCGCACTAGACCGAAATGGAATGGGAAAGAACATGAACCACTCTAGCCTAGGTGTCACTCAGGTCCCAGGTATAGGACCTTAAACTCTCAATGGAACCCCACCCACCAAAACAGAAAACCAGATCCAGCAATGATAATGACAGTATGAAATATGAAAAACTGTAAAGGAAAGCAATAAATAAAGCTGTACATAAAGCAATAACTAAAGCAAAATAAATAAACACACATAACACATATCACCCCAGTAAACACAAATCAAACAAGCGCTAGGAGGAACCCACAAAAAGAACCAGAAGCCCTGGTTACAGTATAAGGGTCCCCAGCAGAGTCGCCAAGCTGTCGCTCCCACCAAATGACACCTGGTCAAGAGGGGTACAGACGCGAACGATCGGCGAAAGGAGAGAATGAATAGAGTCGCCAGCTAGGCATTTTTATCCCAAAGGAAAGGTAATGCTGCATAAACCTAAGAAAAGATATGGATAAGACGGTTGCGAACCAGAGTAACTGAGAAAGGGGGTTAGTTACAACCTGGGAAGGTATTAGCACCCAGATTGTCCGTCGTACTCGACGGGATCCACGCTTAAAATATTTGTGTTTAAAAGGGGTAGTGTCAGTGCAATTTGTGTATCAAAGCTGGAAAAGAATGCAAGTGTCAGTGTAAGAAATGTGAAGTGTATAAGAGAAGTGTTAGTGTAAGAAATGTGAAGTGTATAAGAGAAGTGTCAGTGTAAGAAATAAATGAAGCTCAAGACTATGAGGCTTAAAGAATAATGCTGGAAGAGGGGGGATATACAGAGACTTTTGTTCGATAACTGTTAAGTTATGCCTATGTATCCTCTCGTGCAATGAGGAAGTCAGAACACCGTAGTTCGACTCAAAGAGACTAAAAGATAAATTGACTTGTGAACTGCCTACTGGTCTATGCTCAAGTGTATGACATGTCTGGCTCAGGTGCAAACTGTCTTGCATTAGACGGAAGAAGCGAGTTCTCGTTTGTGAGTGAAGATGATGAGAAAAGAATCCCAGAGGAGACGATTATTGTTTGTTTTTGTGCTTTCATTCTTTTATTGCTTTTTGAAGTTTGTCATAAATTAATGAGCTTAAGCCTAAACCAAGGGTTAGTAAACTCATCACATCTTCCCTCTGATTAGGGGTAATGAGAATACCTTAAGTGTGAAGTAAGCACCTCACACTTAATCACCATGATGTAGGATTAAGATCATTAACCTACTTGTAATTATTTAGATGTTTTTTGGAGTTTTTGTTTAGTGTTAAGTAATGAGTTTAAGCCATAATCAAGGATTTAATGGACTCATTACACCATCCTAATAGAAGGATGATAGATGAGAACATTTAAGCTGAGGAAGGCTCCTCAACATAATCCATGATTAGGGATTAACCTCATGACAAAACAAGGCCTTTATTAAATGGATTTTAGTTAATGTTAAGGTTAAGAAGTGGGTTTTATGGTTTGTAAGACAACTTGAGGAGGACTTGTCCATTAACACTATTAGTCCTTCTTAACCAATTAAGGAAGAATTAGAACCCTAATGCAAGGCCCAAGTTACAAGCTTGATGTCTTAGTGATTGTTTAAGTGAATTGATTAGAGGGTTTAAACACATTAAGGGTTTAACACTTAGGATTAAAGTTATACACTCCATCCTAATAGAAGGATGCAGGCATAAGCTTAATCACAAAACCTTAAAACCTTTAGGGTTTAGTCCTTGATTGTGAGGTGAGAAGAGAAGACTCAAAGAAAACTTAAAGGAAAGAGTCTAAGGGGGACTAAACAATCCTAAAATGTTATCATGCTTTGAAGTCCTAGGGTTTGTGAGGCTTAAGAGGAGAAATCTTCAAGGAAGCCACCAAGGAGAAGCAAGATGGAAAAAAGGGGTGAGATGAGAAGAGAAAGGAGGGAGGAGAGGCACAAGTGAGCAAGCTCACTCAAAGACAAGTAAAAATGCAGCAAAGATGTAAAATGATGAGGTAAGAAGAGGTGGGAGGTGAAGGCAAATCCACCTCCCAAACAAACTTACCCTTAACCTGAAAGATTAGTACAAGCTGCATAAGGGAAGGAATGAGATGAAACAATGCATATGGATGGGCAAAGGCCAAAGTCAGAAACATACACATGATGCAAATGATGTCTAGAGATGGTGAAAAGTTATACAATATGCATACATGTTAGCATACAAGGTGAATGGATGCATATGGAGCATACCTTGAACCATGAAAATTCATGAAAGCTTATGAAATGCAATGAAGGTATGACATATCAAATGAATGATGCAATGATCAAACATGATTCTAATATGTCCTAAGATGTCTTATGAATCACGTGGATGCACAAAATGTCATGGCAAGTTCTTGAATGCAAACATATGAGAGATGGATGCAAATGAAGGCAAGAATTAGGGTTTATGCATAACATGTAACAACAAATCCAAAACCATAAGCAAATGACATGATAAAAAATTGAAAATGGGATCAAAGGAACCCTAACCCTATATAAGTTCACTGCCCAAAGGAGGAGACCTATATCTAAACCTAATGGAAGCTATGATTTTTCTAAGTCAACTAGGGTTTCAAAGTACCTTAAAAGGAAAAATGCACATCAAATTGAAAATGCAAGATAAGTTCCAATCAATTTTACCCTAGAAACTACATGATATGAAGGATGCAATGCAATAATAACCATTATCAAACTCTTCATGGTTAGGCATAATGGATTTTTTTAAGTTAGGGCAAAAATATTGCCTTTAAACAACTTTAATTCCAATGAAAATTGTCAAAATAGGTCAAGAACCAAAAAGAAATTTGTTTTGAGAGTTTGATAATGTTTCTAAATGTTTTAAAGTGCAATGTGATTTTTTTGTGATTTTTAAATACCTAAATGCATTTTTAATTAATTAATTTCCATTAACTAATTAAAAATAAACATTTAAATGATTTAAAAATAATTTTTAATGAAAAAATAAAAATAAAAATATTTTTGGGTTCTGAAAATTAATGAAATGTTTGACAAAAAATTTCAGAATTTTTTAATATGTTTTACTATTTTTAAAAATTCGTGGAAGTTAAATATAAAACAAATGAAATAAAAATGAAATTAATGAGAAAAAGGAAAAGTCAAACAATCCAAGGGCTGTGGTTCAAACTCAGGGAAGCGGGAATTGACTACGCGCGCTAATGGACAGCCAGAATTCAAACTCACGTAATTATGTCATTAACCCTAATCCTGAGCCCTAATGACTTTCAAATGACCGGAACAGTGTTTCAGTCATCTTCTCTGGCTAGCTCCTCACCCCATCTCCCTCAATACGCAACCCCAAGACCCCTAAAGCTCCAGAAATGATCCTCTCCTCAACCCCAACAAGAATCAAACATCAAAACTCATTTATCCAACCCCAAAATCATGAATCGAAGCAAAACGGAAAGTATGGCAGAAATTTCAGAAGATCAATACATGCTTAATACTTGACTATTTTCAAAACCAAACACATCAGCATTATCACTGAATCATGGAAAATCAATTAGTAACTTAAAAACACGTTTCTGGAAAAATTGTTCTTGAGCTCACCTGAACTGGAGCTTTGAACTTTGGAGCTTTCTGACTGCTTCTTTGTTCCAAGATGCCTTTAATGAACCTCCTGAGAAGTTTGCAATGCTTGTTTAGAGTTTCTTATGGCTAGTTTAAGAGATTGATGGAGTTCTGACCAAGGGAAGTGAAAAATCGTATTTCTCTTTGGGAGGGTTTCAGGATCAAATGATGGTTGGGAAATGATCAGAGGATCATGGTGATTGATTCTATGAAGTTTGTTTTGAGGTTTGTGGCTTGTGTATTGAGATTCGAAGAAAAATGCATAAAGAGGGATTTTTGAGAATGCTGACTTGTGGGAGAGCTCAGGCTGTGTTGTGTGGTGTGTTGAGTTCCATTTTGTCCATGTATCAAGTTGGGATAGGTCAGAGAGTTGTTGCTGGCCAATGTTGATTGGTATGATCCATTTTGCCAAAAGTCAATGTTAGGTGTCCTTTGAGGTATGGGCAAGTGGGAGGCTGAGATAGGGGCATGGTCCTGCGCAGCAAAGATCAAGGAATGTCATGAAATCAGATTTTGTGAGCTGGCTTAAATGGATGAAGGGTTATGAAGCCTTTTGCAACTTGGTGAACCTTTGGCCCATTTGTGATTTCTTAATGATCAAGGCATGAAAATGAACAATTCTTTGGTGCATTCTGAATTTTAGGTCATGACTTATGTTTGTGTGATAGTTAGAAGTCCATTTGAAGTCACATTTTGCCTTGGCATGAGGTTTTGCAACTTTCCCTCTTTGGTACAAAAGTGCAAATTAAGTGATTTTGCCCAACTTTGACAAGCCATAACTTTTGATCCAAAATGAATTAGAATGAGTTCTTGTACTTTTTGAAAATGGGAGGATCCATTCTACAACTTCCATGACCAAAGTTTTCTCATTTGAAGCATTTTTGAATCAAAGAGAGGAGGTTGAAAAACTTTCCCAAAATGGCAAGTTTACATTATAAGTCACTTTCCCAAAAAGGCAACTTTGCAAATTGTAAACACCCCAAATTTTCCCTCACCCATTCACACCATGGCTTGTGATCTTTTTATGTGCATAAATTCAATCATAGCATCTCATATTGCATTTTTGGTTCACTGCATTGATTCAAAGTCATCTGCATCTAGGGTTTGTGATCTGAGCCATCCCTGGGCCATTTGAGCCACTCCAAAGGTCACTAATCACTTCAAAGGGGTCCATGTTTATTCAAACATCATATCATATCCTCACCAAGTCAAGAAAGTCAAAGAATCACAAGAACTGAGAAAGGCATGGAAGCAGAGCCAGGTTTAACTGCACAGATGACCTAAAATTAGGGTTTTGGTTTCAGAGGCCATAACTCCAACTTTTTTGGTCATTATTGTTTCTATTGGTCTCTATATGGTATAAGGATCATGCATATCAATTTTCATGAAGAAATTCCATGGGGAAGGCATTTGATCAAGAGTTGACTTCTTGAGCAAGTCAGTGCAAAATCAGGGCATCTGAGGCCCCCAATGACCCAACCAAATGGTGTTCTCCATCATTTTGAATGTGTATAATATTTATTTGATCATAGAAGATGTTATAAGTTCACACAATTGAAAAATTTCAAGCCATTTGCAAAATTGCCTTTTTGGGAAAGTGACTTGTAATGAAAACTTGCTATTTTGGGAAGTTTTTCAACCTCCTCAAATTGATTCAAAAATGCTTCAAATGAGAAAACTTTGGTCATAAAAGTTGTAGATTGGATCATTCCCTTTTCAAAAAGTACAAGAACTTGTCCTAATTCATTTTGGATCAAAAGTTATGGCCTTGCAAAGTTGGATAAAATCACATAATTTCAAGTTTTACACCAAAGAGGGATTTTTGCAAATTCAAATTCCAAGCATATTCAAGACCTCTAAGTGACCTCTTTGCATCATTATAACATGTTACAACTTAGAAAAGTCATATTTGTGCCAAGAATTTTTCACTTCCATGCCTTGAAGTACAAGTTGCATAAGGCATTTTTCATAAAGGCTCCAAACTTGAAACTTTGCAAAAGGGACCTCTCATGCTTGAATTGAACTCCAATTGGTATCAAAGCATCATAACAATGTTACATAACTCATTTTGTCACATTTTGCCCAAAACATCACAAGTTTCCTTGCCTTGGTTCATGAGAAAATCCAAAGAGGGAAATGTGCAAGAACCTTGGAAACCCTTGGTCAAGGCTAGCCAGCTCACAAAGTCAGATCCAAAGGCCTTCCTTGACTCAAGCTGAGGCAGGACAAGCCCTAAGATCTCCTCTTACCCGAGCCATACTCATAGTACACAAGATCTTGACTTTTTGCATTTTGCCCATGCCAATCCCACAGTGCCACCACCAACTCTCTGCCCAATCAGAGTCAAATATGTGGACATCAAGCAACCCCAAACACACCATACACAAGCCAGAAGCTCCCACATTGCAGCACACACAAAAATCTGCCAAGAACTTCCCTTCTTCGAATCTCTTCACACAACCCTCAAACATCAAAAATTCCTTCACACACAAACCACAAATCACTCATAGAACAAAATCCACCCCCTGAAACTGCCTGAATCACCACCTATAGAGACCTCCATTTCTGCTACACCAGAGTTGGATCACTCAAACCAGCCACTCCCCGAGCTTTCTAAGCTCCATTCCATAACCAAGAGGTTCAAGGGAGAAGGATTGCACAAAGCTTGAGGCCAGAGAGTTCAGAATCAGGAAAGCTTCATCTCAGGTAAGAGGAAGAACTTTTTTCCCAGAAATTGATTTTTAAGTTCTTTTATGATGCTATGTGTTCTCCTGATCATGAATATGTGTTTATTTTTTGAAATGGTGAAGAAACCAGCATGTATGGTATCTCTGAACATTTGCCCGTGTTTTGCGTTTTGCTTCGATTCAGGCTTGTGAGTGAAAATAAATGATTTTGAGGTGAGGGGTTAGGTTTAGATTGATGAGAGGATCATTTTGGTGGAAGAAATTTCATGTTTAGTGACCTGTAGAAGATCCTAGGGTTTTTGCTCACCAGAGAAGATGATCGGAACCACTGTTCCGGTCACCTGAATGTCATTTGCCCTAATTGTGATTAATTGCCAGGTTTGAATAATGGCCTTAGGATTAAGCTTCCCGCGCACGCCTGGACGGTCCAGATGGCTCATTAAGCCCTAATCAGTATTTAATTAACTTAACCTAGGTTTAATTAATCATTAAATGAATATTAGTCAGGTTTGAACTTGGGCCATTGGATGTGGTGCCAAGTCAACACCCACAAACCCAAAATGAATCCTAGCCTTTCCTTTAGATTACTTCTCATATTTTAATTTTAATTTCATTTTCTTTTCATTTAATTTGCACGAATTATTTAAAATAGCAAAATACATTTAAAAATTCTGAAAATTTTTGTCAAAGATTTCATTAATTTTTAGAACCCAAAAATATTTTTATTTTTATTTTTTTGCATTAAAAATCATTTTTAAATCATTTAAATGTTTATTTTTAATTAGTTAATGGAAATTAATTAATTAAAAATGCATTTAGGCATTTAAAAATCACCAAAAAATTCACATTGCATTTAGAAACATTTAGAAAGATTGTCCAACTCTCAAAGAAAATTTCTTTTTAGTTCTTGATGCATTTTGACAATTTACCATGGAATTAAATTCATTTTAAGGCAATATTTTTGTGCAAACTTTGGAAAAATCCATTCTGCCTAACCTTTGAGAGTTTGATGATGGTTCTTCTTGCATTGCATCCTTAATGGCATGTAGTTTATAGGATAAATTTGGTTTGAATTGATCTCCCATTTTCAATTTGTTTTGCATTTTTTATGATGAGGTACCTTAAAACCCTAATTGACTTGAGAAATTCATAACTTTCACTAGGTTAAGAGTTAGATCCCCTCTTTTGGGAAGTGAACTTGTATAGGTCTAGGGTATCTTTGATTGCATTTTCAATTTTTTATCATGTCATTTGCTTCTGATTTTGAATTTTGCTATGTGTGTTGATCATAAACCCTAATTTGTGCCTTCCTTTGCATCCATCTTTCATTTGCTTGCATCCAACAACTTGCCATGACATTTTGTGCATCCACATGATTCATAATACATCTTAGGACATATTAGAATCATGTTTGTTCATTGCATCTCTCATTTGCCATGTTATATGTCCATTTCATTTCATAAACTTTTCTTGAACTTCCATGGTTCAAGCATGCTTCATCTGCACCCATATCCTTGTATGATCATTCTCATGTCTTGCCTTGTGTTTGCATCCCCTTTCAGCATCATAAACATCATGTCTATGCTTCTGGTTTTGGTTTGTACCATGGCATTTCATCTCATTTGCATTGCATCTCATTTCTTTTGCTAACTTTTCAGGTGGTAAGTTATTTTGAGAAGTGAATTTGCCTTCACTTCTCACAATCTCTTTTCATCCCTCTTTTGTATCATTACTGCATTTTATCTTGTGTATTTGAGTGAGCTTGCTCATTCATGTTCATCTTACTTTCTTTCTTCAAGCAACTTCTCTTCTTAAGTGAAACAAGTTGTTTTGCTTCTCTTAGCTTCTTGCTCCTTTCATTTGTTTCTTTCCTGGTGGCTTCTCTGAAGATCCTTTGCAAGTCTCATTAACCCTAGGAACAACCAAGCATGATAACAATTAGGGTTTGATTAGTCCCCCATTTAGCTTTTACCTTTGTGTCATCATTGAGTCTTATCTTCTCATCTCATAATCAGGACTAAACCCTAAAGGTTTTAAGGCTTTGTGATTAAGTTTATGCCTGCATCCTTCTATTAGGATGGAGTGTATAATTTTAATCCTAAGTGTTAAACCCTTAAGGTATTTAAATCCTTTAATCAATCCATCTAATAATCATCAAGACATCAAACTTGTAACTTGGGCCTTGCATTAGGGTTCTAATTCTTCCTTAATTGGTTAAGAAGGACTAACCCTAGTGTTAATGGACAAGTCCCTCTCAAGTTGTCTTACAAACTAAAAAATCACTTCTTCATTTTATCATTAACTAAAATCCACCTAATAAAGGCTTTGTTTTGTCATGAGGTTAATCCCTAATCATGGATTAAGTTGAGGTATCTTCCTCAGCTTAAATGTTCTCATCTATTATCCTTCTATTAGGATAGTGTAATGGGTCCATTAAATCCTTGATTATGGCTTAAACTCATTACTTAACACTAAACAAAAACTTCAAAAACATCTAAATAAATACAAGTAGGTTGATGATCTTAATCCTACATCATGGTGATTAAGTGTGAGGTGTTTACCCCATACTTAAGGTATTCTCATTACCCCTAATCAGAGGGAGGATGTGATGAGTTTACTAACCCTTGGTTTATGTTTAAGCTCATTTTCCTATGACAAACTCCAAAAAGCAATAAAAGATTGAAAACACAAAAACAAACAATAACCGTCTCCCCCGGGATTCTTTTCTCATCTCACTCACTCACAAACGAGAACTTGCTTCTTCCGTCTAATGCAAGACAGTTTGCACCTGAGCCAGACAGGTCATACACTTGAGCATAGATAAGTAAGCAATTCATAAGTCAAATCATCTTTCAGTATCTTTGAGTCGAATTACGGTGTTCTGACTTCCTCATTGCACGAGAGGATACGTAGGTATAACTTAACAGTTATCGAACAAAAAGTCTCTGTATATTCCCCCTCCTTCTAGCATCATTCTTTAAGCCTCATAGTCTTGAGCTTTTGCACTCCTTCCTTGCACTGACACTTCTCTTATACACTCCACACTTCTTTTGCACTGACACTTGCATTCTTTCCAGCTTTGATACACAGATTTCACTGACACTACCCCTTTTAAACACAAATCTTTTAAGCGTGGATCCCGTCGAGTACGACGGACAATCTGGGTGCTAATACCTTCCCAGGTTGTAACCAACCTCCTTTCTCAGTTTCTCTGGTTCGCAACCGTCTTATCCATCTTTCCTCAGGTTTATGCAGCATTACCTTTCCTTCGGGATAAAAATGCCTAGCTGGCGACTCTATTCATTTCCTTCTCCTTTCGCCGACCGTTCGCGTCTGTACCCTTTCTGACCAGGTGTCATTTGGTGGGAGCGACATAAATGACTTGAAATTTTCCAATTTTGTGAACTTCTAACATCTTCTATGATCAAATAAAGATCATACACATTCAAAATGATGGAGAAAGCCCTTTGGTTGGGTCATTGGGGGCCTCAGATGCCCTGATTTTGCACTGACTTGCTCAAGAAGTCACCTCTTGATCAGATGCCTTCCCCATTGAATTTCTTCATGAAAATTGATATGCATGATCCTCATAAAATATGTAGATGTTTAGAATTGGCAGAATTTTTGACCAACAAGAAATATTGAATTCAGTTCAGAATGTCCTATCAGATGTTGGGACATTATCAAACAGAGTATAAGAACTTAATTCAGGATGTCACACCAGATGTTGGGACATTGTGTAAATGATTTAAGTTCAGTTTTTCAGGATGTCCCAACAGATGTTGAGACATCTCAAACCTGCTACCAGAATTAATTAATAACTAACTGATCTGAGATATTTAAGGAAAGTTATCTGGAATTAATTATGGATGGACAAAAACAGAACAAGGCGCATCTGTAGGGAGAGTTGTTATGAAACTTCAGCATAATCAGAAGAACTAAATCACCTAGAATTTAGGAAGTAACAAACCCTAATTCAAGGTGGAAGCTGCATGCGCATTAGGGCTGGATTAACCTACAGAAAGCCCAAATTACAAACACCTATTTAACCAACAGAAACTCACAGAATTGAGTATGAATTTAAGAAGACCAAATAGGGTGTTTTGTGTTTTAAATAGCAGGTTGTTTAATTGTACCACTTAATGAGCTTTTAAGCATAAGTGCATTTGTGACTTGATTGAAACTGTGAAGTAAGATCAAGCTGTCTTGTTTGAAGAATGTCTTCAATTTTATTAAACTTGTAAACAAGATCATCGTGTGATTGAGGGGGAGTGAGTTGGTACTCATATCTAAGTTGTGTCTTAGGTAGAAATTGCATTGGGTAGATATTAAGTGAAAGATTAAACTGGGTTGTTTAAGTCTAGAATTAATATTACTTATAGTGGATTTCCTCCTGGCTTGGTAGCCTCCAGATGTAAGTGTGGTTATACACTGAACTAGGTTAACAAACTACTGTGTTGTTTAATTTTCTTGCACTTTAAGTTTTGGTTAAATCTATCAAGTGTTGGAACATCTCATAGGACATCTCATACCTGATCACAGAATTTCAATTGGCATCAGAGCAGGCACCCTGCCTGTTTATACTGGGTGAGATCTAGGGAATACAAATTCTGGAAACATGGACAGAGATATAGTATCAGTAAATAGACCACCTATACTGGATGGATCTAATAATGACTACTGGAAGCCAAGAATGATTGCATTCTTAAGATCACTTGACAACAGGGCCTGGAGAGCAGTCAACACTGGATGGGAACATCCTGTCCAAGACACCAAAGATGGATCAAAAGTGTTGAAACCTGAAGAAGAATGGAGTAAGGAGGAAGAAGACTCAGCACTAGGCAACTCCAAGGCCTTAAATGCTTTATTCAATGGCATTGATACAAACATCTTTAGACTTGTGCATCACTGTGAGCTGGCCAAAGATGTTTGGGACACTCTCAAAACAACTCATGAAGGAACATCAAAGGTAAAAATGTCAAGACTTCAACTTCTCACCACCAAGTTTGAAAACTTGAGAATGAAGGAAGATGAGTCAATTCATGAATTCTAAATGAACATCTTAGATATAGCCAATACTTCTGGAGCCTTGGGAGAAAAGATGACTGATGAAAAGCTTGTAAGAAAGATTCTCAGATCTTTGCCAAAAAGATTTGACATGAAAGTCACAGCAATAGAAGAAGCTCAAGACATATGCACAATGAAAGTTGAAGAGCTCATTGGTTCCCTTCAAACATTTGAGATGGGAATGAATGACACAAATGTAAAGAAGAACAAAAGCATAGCATTGGTGACAAATACTGATGAAGAAGAAGATGATAAATCAGAAACTGGTGAAAGCTTATCAGACAACATTGCTATGCTTGGAAGACAATTCAAAAAGATTATCAGAGGGATGTGTCTCTCCCACCAAATGACACCGGGTCAAATAGGGTACAGACGCGAACGGTCGGCGAGAGGATGGTGTGAGAACACACGGGAGTGAACTCACAGGAGATGAATAGAGTCGCCAGCTAGGCATTTTTATCCCGGAGGAAAGGCAATGCTGCATAGACCTAGAAAGATATGGATAAGACGGTCGCGAACCAGAGAGACTGAGAAAGGGGGTTGGTTACAACCTGGGAAGGTATTAGCACCCAGATTGTCCGCCGTACTCGACGGGATCCACGCCTAAAAGATTTGTGTTTTAAAGGGGTAGTGTCAGTGCAATCTATGTATAAAAGAGCTGGAAAAGGATGTACAGGTGTCTGTGTAAGGGAAGTGAAGTGTAATATGTATAGTGTCAGTGCAAGAACAAAGATGAAATGCCCATGATAATGAGGCTAAAGAATAAGGCTTGAAGGAGGGGGAATATACAGAGACTTCTCTCTCTGGGCTGCTAGCAGGGCTTCCTGCTGCTCCTTTGCACTAGCCTCCAACTGCTCAATCTTGTCCTGGGTTCTCTTATCCTCCTGAGTGCGAGCTTCGGTGATCCTGACCCACCTAGCTTGACTCTCCTTCAGATAAAGATCAGTTCTAGCTCTCTGGAACTGGGCCTCTTTGCAGGCATTCTTCAAGATCTGCTCTCCAGCCCTTGACTTCTTAATGTAGTCTTCTGACTTCTCAATCCTGGCCAGATGCTCCACCTTTAGCTTTTCCAACCTTTCAATGTCCAGCCGACCGTCACTCCTCTCCCAGAGGGTCTTCTGTAGAGCCTGAGTCATATTTTCATTTCTCTCTTTCAATTTCTCAAACTCCTCCAGGTTGACAGTAGCTGGAGGTGGTGCTGTGGATGGCCCAGGCACATCTTCAATGGTAAAGGGCATCCCAGAAATTTGAGCCCTGGCATGAGACCACTCATAGTACTGAGCTGAGGCCACATTGTTGCATTTCCCAAGAATGGTTACCCCTTTAGTCTGGAAATTGTCCCAAGCCCAGGATGCTTGCCTGACAATAGCCAGATTAGGCTTGATCTCACAATAAAGGGTCTCAGGTAGATCTTGTACTCTAGGAGGGTGGACTAATGCATAGCCCAGTTGTCTTTTGAATAGCAGAGGGTTGTAGTTGATGCAACCTTTCACTCCTATCAGAGGTACATTGGGAAATTGCCCACAACTAGTAATGATGTCTCTGCCCTTGGTGCTCTGAGTGCACCACCTGATATCATCTGAGGTTAAAGCAACAAGTCTCCTAGCCCAGTTCCTTTGCTGGTGAGGGTTCAAGAAGGCATCAGTCTTGGGCAAGTGTCTGAGCAACCAGGTATGGAACAGAGGAGCACAGCATCTCACTAATCTCCCCCTTTGCTTTTCATTCCTCTGGTGGACAGAGTAGTAGAAATCTCCCAGTAAGGTGGGCATTGGGTTCCTCAGGATGAAAAGATGGATTGCATTCTTGCTAATGAACCTAGGCTCATCTTCAAATAATATGATCCCATATATGCTAAGGGCCAATAAAGCACAAACTGCCTTCCATTCTCCTGAGGAGGCCTTCAGGGTGGCCTGAGAAGTCAAGAAATCCAAATGTAGACCAGAGATTCCAGCCTTAGTGGTCATATTCTGCCCAATCAGACAAGGTTCCAGATACAATGCCTTTGCCACTTCTTCATTACTTGGAAAAGCCATCTCAGGGTTGAAGGGGACTCCACCCCTGATAGGTACACCAACCAATGATGAATACTCCTCTAATAAAGGTCCCAACTGAAAATCCTGAAAGGTGAAGCACCTCAGAGGGGGATCATAGAACTGCAGGCAAGTATGAATCAAGCTCCTCTGTGAAGGGTCCAAATCCATAACCACATCAAGGATTCCTCCATAATGTTCTCTGAATAGTGGTATATGGTCTGGAGTAATCAAGGTCTGGATCCTCCTGATGCTAGCCAACTCAGGCTCAAAGAAATGGTAGGAGATATTGCTCTTCTTAGGTGCCATGTTGCTGAAGAAGAGCTGAGACAGATGCTGAGAATAACACTGAAGATGGGCCACTGACAGGCTGAGACTGGTGATGCAGGTGACTGAAGCAGGTAGCTGATAGCTGAAATAAGTACTGATGAAGATAGGTCTATGCTGATGAAGGGGTCAAAACCAAGCCAAAATATATGATGTGGATACCCTGGAAAACAAATAAACAAATGTTAAAATGATGCAATGATGATGTATGCAAATGTTATGCAAGGGTTTGTGATCAAGCTGGATCTGATTAACTGCCTTGATATAGGTCCATGTATGTTCAAGAAATCCAGATGGAGGTTCATAAGTCCGGTAACCAAGGTGGGGGACTCAAATAAAGAGTCACATGTCCAGGTTTAAAAATCACAAGAACTGTTCCAAAATGGAGTACTCTTAATCAAAACAAAGTAACAGGGTATGCTGAGGTCAAGGGTACCTGCAAACCTGTAAACAGCCCAACCCCCTCACAGGTGATGTTCTAAAACAAGGATCCTCAGACTTGGATCAGTTATGAGAAGTGTAAACACTTCTAACCCGGAGGTACAGTGTTTACAATAACCATAAAAGATCCTCCTCTAATTCACCTCAGTTTCTGAAGGTCAATACTAAAGGTCATCCAGACTTAGCAGGCTTCCCAGATAACCCTAGCACTACAGGAAATCTGTAGCACAGAGTTCTCAAGAAGAAACCCATATCTGAACCGTGTTTCATATTCCCGCACCAGACCGAAATGGAATGGGAAAGAACATGAACCACTCTAGCCTAGGTGTCACTCAGGTCCCAGGTATAGGACCTTAACTCTCAATGGAACACCCACCCACCAAAGCAACAAAACCAAATCCAGCCAGCACAGTATGACAGTATGATATATGTGAAGCTATAAAGAAAGCAATAAAACAACTGTACATAAGGCAATAAACAAAAATAAATATACAACACAAATAGCACATAACACCCCAGTAAACACAAATCAAACAAGCGCTAGGAGGAACCCACAAAAAGAACCAGAAGCCCTGGTTGCAGTATAAGGTTCCCCAGCAGAGTCGCCAAGCTGTCGCTCCCACCAAATGACACCGGGTCAAATAGGGTACAGACGCGAACAGTCGGCGAGAGGATGGTGTGAGAACACATGGGAGTGAACTCACAGGAGATGAATAGAGTCGCTAGCTAGGCATTTTTATCCCGGAGGAAAGGCAATGCTGCATAGACCTAGAAAGATATGGATAAGACGGTCGCGAACCAGAGAGACTGAGAAAGGGGGTTGGTTACAACCTGGGAAGGTATTAGCACCCAGATTGTCCGCCGTACTCGACGGGATCCACGCCTAAAAGATTTGTGTTTTAAAGGGGTAGTGTCAGTGCAATCTGTGTATAAAAGAGCTGGAAAAGGATGTACAGGTGTCTGTGTAAGGGAAGTGAAGTGTAATATGTATAGTGTCAGTGCAAGAACAAATATGAAATGCCCATGATAATGATGCTAAAGAATAAGGCTTGAAGGAGGGGGAATATCCAGAGACTTTTGTTCGATAACTGTTAAGTTATGCCTACGTATCCTCTCGTGCAATGAGGAAGTCAGAACGCCGTAGTTCGACCCAAAGAGACTGAAAGATGGATTGACTTGTGAACTGCTTACTTGTCTATGCTCAAGTGTATGACGTGTCTGGCTCAGGTGCAAACTGTCTTGCATTAGACGGAAGAAGCAAGTTCTCGTTTGTGAGTGAATAAGATGAGAAGAGAATCCCGGAGGAGACGATTATTGTTTGTTTTTGAGTTTTCAGTCTTTTATTGCTTTTGAAAGTTTGTCATAGATTAATGAGCTTAAGCCTAAACCAATGGGTTAGTAAACTCATCACATCTTCCCTCTGATTAGGGGTAATGAGAATACCTTAAGTGTGAAGTCAGATTCTCACACTTAATCACCTTTGATGCAGGATTAAGATCATTAACCTACTTGTGATTATTTAGATGTTTTTGGTGTTTTTGTTTAGTGTTAAGTAATGAGATTAAGCCATAATCAGGGATTAAACAGACTCATTACACCATCCTAATAGAAGGATAATAGATGAGGGTGTTTAAGCTGAGGAAAGCTCCTCAACTTAATCCATGATTAGGGATTAAACTCATGACAAAACAAGCCTTTGATTAAGTGGATTTTATTTAATGATATGATGATGAAGTGATTTTTAGGGTTTGTAAGACAACTTGAGGGGGACTTGTCCATTAACACTAGGGTTAGTCCTTCTTAACCAATTAAGGAAGAATTAGAACCCTAATGCAAGGCCCAAGTTACAAGCTTGATGTCTTGATGATTATTAAGTGAATTGATTAAAGGATTTAAAGACATCAAGGGTTTAACACTTTGGATTAAAGTTATACACTCCATCCTAATAGAAGGATGCAGGCATAAGCTTAATCACAAAGCCTTAAAACCTTTAGGGTTTAGTCCCTGATTATGAGGTGAGAAGAGAAGACTCAAAGAGACACAAAGGTAAGAAACTAAGTGGGGGGACTAATCAAAAGCCTAATCATTGTCATGCTTGGTTGTTCCTAATGTTTGTGAGGTTTAAGAAAGAAATCTTCAATGGAACCACCAGGAAGCATATGAAAGGAGTAAAGAGAAAGCAAAGTAACTTGCTTCATTCAAGAAGTCAAGTCACTTGAGGAAAGAAAGTAAGAAGAAGAAGAAAGAGCAAGCTCAATCTCAAACACAAGATAAAATGCAGCAATGATGCATAAGAGAGATGAAAAGAAATTGTGAGAAGTGAAGGCAAATTCACTTCTCAAAGTTACTTACCACCTGAAAAGTTAGTAAAGGAATGCAATGCAATGCAAAATGAGATGAAATGACATGGTACAAACCAAAACCAGAAGCATATACATGATTATAATGATGCTATGGGATGATGCAAACATGAAACAACACATGGGGATGATCATAAAAACTTATGGATGCAAATGAAGCAAGTTAAGAACCATGATCATACATGAAAAGTTATGGAATGCAAATGACATACAACATGGAAAATGAAAGATGCAATGATCAAACATGTTTACAATATGTCTTAAGATGTCAAATGAATCAAATGGGTGCACAAAATGCCATGGCAAGTCATGGTATGCAAGCAGATGCAAGATGGATGCATATGGAAGCCCAAATTAGGGTTTATGATCAATGCATCAAACAAAAACCAAAATCAGAAGCAAACATCAAGATAAAAAATTGAAAATGCAATCAAAGGAACCCTAACCCTACACAAACTCACTGCCCAAAGGAGGGGTCCTAACTCTTAACCTAATTAGGGTTATGAATTTCCTAAAATTTCTAGGGTTTTAGGGTACCTTAACAAGAAAAATGTCAAACAAATGGGAAATTCAAGATCAATTCATTCCAATTTAATCCTACAAACTACATGATATGCAAGACACAATGCAAAAAGAATCAAAGTCCAACTCTCAATGGTTAGGCAGAAATGATTTTTTCAAAGATTGGATCAAAATAATGCTTTAAAATGGAATTAATTCCATGGGAAATTGTCAAAATGCATCAAGATCAAAAAAGAAATTTGGTTTGAGGGTTGGACAATGTTTCTAAATGGTTTTAAAGGTTTCATGAATTTTTTGGTGATTTTTAAATACTTAAAAGTATTTTTAATTAATTAATTCTCATTAATTAATTAAAAATAAACTTTTAAATAATTTAAAAATATTTTTTAATGCAAAAAATAAAAATAAAAATGTTTTTGGTTTCTGAAAATTAATAAAAGTGTATATGAAAATTTTCAGAATTTTTGAATAATTTTTGCTATTTTAAAATAAATGGACAAAACAAATCAAATTAATTGAAAAATAAAATGAAAATAAACTGAAAATGGAAAAGTATGCACATCTAAGGGTCCAGATTCAAATTCACACGCGCGGGAGAAGACTTGGCGCCACATCCAAGGGCTGAGATTCAAATTCGCTAATTAAATGATTAAGCCCTAATCCTGCCCTAATCACTCTCAGGCGACCGGAACACTGTTCCGGTCGTCTTCTCCGGCTATCTCATCTTTCAATCTCTCTCAATATGCCATGAAATCGTGCCAAACTCTCCAGAATCAATCATTAATCATCACTAAACCTAAACCCCACCCCAAAATCCATTCACTTCCACTGAATCATGAGACACAAATCAAAACGGAAAACAAAACACAAATTTCAGAGATCAAATACATCCTACACACGCAACCATTTTCAATGATTCAATGCTTAAAATGATCAGTACATCACATAGAATCAGTTTGTAACTCAAAACACAAGTTCTAGAAAAATGTTTTTGGATGATACCTGAGATGGAGCTTTCGATTCCAGAGCTTTCAGGTTGTTTCTTTGGCTCAAATCTACTCCACTGATCCTCCTAAGAAGCTTGCAAGGTTTGTTTGAAGTTTGCAATGGCTGGTTTCAGAGTTTGCTTGAGTTCTGTTCAAAGGGGGGCAGAAATCGTATCTGGCTTATGTGAGGTTTCAAGGGTGGATGAAGGCAGGGAAATGATCAGGAGGATGTGGTGATGTGTTCTGTGAAGTTTGTTTGTGAGTTTGTAGCTTGTATGATGAGTTTCGAATGCTTTTGCAAATGGGGTGGAAAATGATAATGCTGTGATGTGAGAGGTTTCAGGCTTGTGTTCTTGTTGCTTTGGCTTGCTTTTGGTTTGTATAAACAATTGGGATTGGTCAGAAGAAGTGATGTGTGCTTTATTGATTGGTATGGCTCAAGTTGCCAAAATGTCAAAGTTGTATAAGAGAGGTATGGGCTACTTTCTAGCCAAGGACAAAAGGTGTGTCCTGCGCAGCATGATGTGGGGAGATGCCTAGGATGGTTCAGCAAGCTAGCAAGCAAGTGGATGATAAACTATGATGAGTTTTGCAACTTGCCTTGCTTTTGATTCTTATGAAATATCTTGCTCCATAAGCCATAAAACATGTGATTCTTTGGGTGCAATCTGACTTTTAGGACTTGTATGACCATGTTGTGAAGTTTAGAAGTCCATTTGATAACTTAATTTGCCTTGAGAAGTGAATTTGCAACTTTGCCTCTTTGGTGGAAAACTTCAAATTTTGTGATTTTTGCCAACTTTGACAAGCCATAACTTTTGATCCAAAATGAATTAGGTCATGTTCTTGTACTTTTTGAAAAGGGAATGATCCATTATACAACTTTCATGACCAAAGTTTTTCCATTTGAAGCTTTTTTGAATCAAAAAGTAAAGGTTGAAAAAGTTGCCTAAAATGGCAATTTCATTAAAAGTCAAACTTTCCCAAAAAGTCAACTTTGCAAAAGACTTGAAATTCTTCAATTTTGTGAACTTCCAACTTCTTCTATGATCAAATAAAGATCATATACAATCAAAATGATGAAGAACACCCTTTGGTTGGGTCATTGAGGGCCTCAGATGCCCTGATTTTACACTGACTTGCTTGAAAAGTCAACTCTTGATCAGATGACTTCCCCATGGAATTTCTTCATGAAAATTGATATGCATACTCCCCATACCATATAGAGACCAATAGAAACAAGAATGACCAAAAAATTTGGAGTTATGGCCTCTGAAACCAAAACCCTAATTCTAGGTCATCTGTGCAGTCAAACCTGGCTCTGCTTCCATGCCATTTTCAGTTCCTGTGATTCTTTGACATTCTTGACTTTGAGAGGATATAATATGATACTTGAACACACATGGACCCCTTTGAAGTGATTGATGACCTTTGGGGGGGCTCAAGAAGCTCTTGGATTGCTCAGATCACAAACCCTAGATGCAGATGACTTAGAATCTATGCAGTGAATCAAAAAATGTGATATGAGATGCTATGATTGAGTTTATGCATATGAAATGATCACAAGCCATGGTGTGAATGGGTGAGGGCAAATTTGGGGTGTTTACAGCTGCCCCTATTCAAACATGAGTTAGCTGTGCAGGATGTAAGCAACGGCTTAACAGGCCAACAAGATAACTTGTGGTTGAATACCAAAGACAGTCCAAAATTTGCACTCACAGAATGAAGAAGAAAAGGGATATAGATTGTAAAAGAAAATAAAGTATATTGTAAAGTATGGGCGACGGAGGACGACCGTCGAGCAGAGGACGACTGCTGGGTAACGAGCAATGACGGGGACGGCCGACATGCTGGGAAAAGTGTGTGAAGTAAAAACAATGACGAGGACGGCCATCATGTTGGGGATGTAGAAGATTATGATGGGGACGGCCATCAAGTAAAGTTGTAAGATTTTCAGGGGATTAAAAAATGATGGGGACGACCATCAAGTTCATAAAGCAAAGCAACCAACGATGGGGACGACCATCGGGCTAAAAAGAAAAGGGACCACGACAGGGACGGCCATCGGGTTAAAGAATAAATGAAATAAACAGATGATGAGGTACGGTCATCAAAGGTGAAGGACGATCACCTAGCAGGGGACGGCTGCTCTGTAAGGGTTAAGATGAGGGACGGTCATCTAAGGTGGAGGACGACCACCTGGCAGGGTACGGCTGCCGAAAATATCGCGATACAGGACGAATGCCGGATAAAAGGTCAACGATGGGGACGGCCATCGGACGAGCATGATGGAGGACGACCATCAAGAGGTGGAAGACGACCACCTAGCAGGGGACGGCTTCTCTTAAGGTTTATCATGACATAGGACGAATGTCAGATAACCAAAATCAACAATGGGGACGACCATTGGATAAAATGATGAAGGGCGATCATCAAAAAGGTGAAGGACGATCACCTAGCAGGGGACGGTTGCTAAATATATCACGACATAGGACGAATGTCGGATAAAAAGTCAACGATGGGGACGGCCACCGGACGGGCATGATGAAGGACGATCATCAAGAGGTGGAGGACGACCACCTAGCAGGGTACGGCTGCTCTTAAGGTTTATCATGACATAGGACGAATGTCAGATAGAAAAAAGAAAATTTTTGCTTTACTGGGGAATAGTAAACACGGACGAGTGTTTACATCCAAGAAATGAAAGGTATAAGCGTTTGGTATGTGTATAGAATAAAGATGCGGACGAGCATCCTTAAGACTATGATACGGACGAGTATCAGGTAGAAAAAAATACCGACACGTGTTCAGAGATGATGATACGGACGAGTATCAACTGGTTAACAAGGAACACGGACGAGTGTTGAGTCTGAGGGGACTCTTCTGGGGAATAGTAGACACAGACAAGTGTCTATATTCAAGAAGACAAAAGTGTTTGACACGGTGTATGAATTAAAGATGCGGACGAGCATCCTTAAGACTACGATACGGACGAATATCGGGTAGAAACAAATGCTTGACACATGTTCTGAGATGATGATACGGACGAGTACCAACTGGTTAACAAAGAACAAGGACTAGTGTTGAATCTGCAGGGATATAAATGGTGTATACAAGATACGGACGAGTATCTGTATAAGTAAAATAAGTATGAGTGGTGTATAGACGAGTGTTTAACTGTTGGAGAGAGTGACACAGACGAGTGCCAAAAGGGGAAGAGTATAGTATAAACAAGTATCTGATATACAAAGTGTTTATGGTTACTGCGCTGGGGAAAATGTCATGGACGGATGTCAAGGAAGTTATGTATATATATATCTGTGAGTGCAAAGGGGATGTCTTTGGCTTTATGTTGGGGATATGACACGGATGGGTGCCACAAGGAGTATATACTGATGTTTGTGAATGTGAGGCAACTGCTTTTGCTAGGGAATCAGGAGGGTTATTCTGTATACTGCTGATGAATTGTCAATATTCACAAGTGTTTGATTCAGACCATGACTTATGATTATGCTACATGTTTGATTTTTGCCGTAATGCTCCGTATTAAAATGGAATGCTACGCTTTGTTTGGTGAATATGATGCGAATGCTATGACTATGCGAAAGATACCGATCCGGGATTCGGATCCCATTGCTGTGAAGATCTCTGATCACACTAAAATTCACCGTGTTTCTGACTCCGATTTCGCATGCATTCTTAGATTTTATTGTTATTTTGCTTTGTTATTACTTTGTTTTCTTATGTTTTCAGGTTTTTATTGGAATCGGGGCTTGAATCGAGAAAAGGAGCGAAAAAGGAGTGGAAACGGACGAAAACCTAGAAATTCAGCGTTTTGCACTTACGGCACCCACCGTGGCGGGCGCCATGGGGTTAGCCATGACGTGGCCACGTCTCAAGACCACTCCACAACTGCCAAGACCCACGATCCCCACTCTCTCATCCCCTGTCAACACCATGGCGGGCGCCATGACCTTGTGGCGAGCGCCACAAGGCAAAAATCAATAACCTCCACTTTTTAGTGGAGGGGCATCCCAGTCTTTTCATGCTTTCAGTTTTCCTATAAATAGGACCTTAGATTTTCGTTTTTCTTCATCCAAACTTAGAATCTCTTAGGCATATATCAGTTTTAAAGCAGTTATCATTCCACATTGGGGTGATACTGCAATCGAGTGATCGAGTCTGTATACGTCTGTGTGATCGAGTTTTGGAGCACTCTGGGAGGAAGTTAATCCTGCCGCCATTTTAATTCCAGTTAGTATTTTATTTTTCCGCATTGCTTTACTTTTATTTACTTTCCGCATTGCTTTACTTTTATTTATTTCTCGCACTGCTTTACTTTCATTTATTATCCGCACTCGCACTTTATTTTATTTATTTCCTGCACTCGCTTTAAATACCTTTATTTCCCGCACTCGCACTACTTTTATTTACTTTCTGCACTCGCACTACTTTTATTTACTTTCCGCACTCGCACTAAATTACTTTTACGAAAAATTATAAAAAGAACTTTTACTTTACCATGTCTAACTAAATCTATAAAGGTTAGAATGTAAGGATCGTAATTAAACCAGTAATCCGTACAATTGTTCGTGGAAACACTTAAGGGCTATTTTATCTTTCAATTTAAGTTTAATTGTTTGTAACTATTTCAAAAACAGCCAAAAGCGCTTTGTCTAGTTCATTAGGAGCTTTTAGATTAAAAAGAAAGGAGATTTTAAAACGACTTTTGAACGCGTTAAAGAAGTTTAGAGTCTGGTTCGTGAGAACCTCTTTTTGCTAAGAAATCCAGGTTAAAGTACTTTTCAACTTAGTTAAGATACTATATTTCTTAAAAATAGGTTTACTACTCTAACGCAGTACGCACCTTTTTATCCGTGACAATAGGAGGGGTTGATTAGAGAGTACAACTCGGTTCTGAATACGCGAAAGCGACAGTTCCTGTTAAATTAGTTCTTTTCAAAGGAGAAAACGTTGCCCATAAGTAGTTCCATTAACAAGTACTGGATTATCCATTGATTACGTGAATTACATTCGAGCCTGTCTTTGTTTATTGTTTAAAATTATTATTTTATTTACCATTGCACCCTTCTTAAAACCCCTATATTTAGTTGCCTTAGATACACACCATAACAACAAGTACGATAGATTGACACTTGGTCTCTGTGGATTCGACAATCTTTTATATTACTCTGACGCGTTCGTACACTTGCGAAAAACACGCATCAAGTTTTTGGCGCCGTTGCCGGGGACCAATTTCGTCAAATTTCGTACCCTGTAGTTATACCGTATAGACTAAGGCTTTTACAAAAAATTAAAAAAAAAAAAATCTCTATGTTTCACTCAAAAAATTTCTACAATCATCACTCCCAGTATTTCGGGGGATCACGTGAATCACATATGTCCAACCTCTAAATACAAAGGGAGAATTTCTATGCATCACTAACTTATTCTCACCCAAATCACCACTCACAAAATTTTGAGGAACCGCTAGAATCTGTTAATTCAAACCTCAAAAGGTTAATGGAGGATTTCATTGAAACAACAAATAATTCTAGGATAGAATCTATGATGAGGCGCTTTGT
Source organism: Lathyrus aphaca (assembly GCA_963966055.1). Taxonomy (NCBI): domain Eukaryota; kingdom Viridiplantae; phylum Streptophyta; class Magnoliopsida; order Fabales; family Fabaceae; genus Lathyrus; species Lathyrus aphaca. Next base: position 61,182,872 of record OZ014522.1, on the reverse strand, counting down.
GGGAACACAAACCCTCAAGAATGAAGAGTTTAGAAGACAACATCTCGATACTTATGAAACCCTTAGGCAAATAACCACTAAGGTCGATTCCCTCGTGAATCACACTAAGGCATTGGGGACTCAAATCTTCCTACTTGCACAAAAACTTATAGGACCACCTCCTGAGGAGAATGCATATGTTATAACAACTAGTAGTGAAGAACATATCAAAAATCCTAAGGAGAGGGATAATGAGCATAACGAGAGTTGTGGTGAGAATAGAGTAGAGAAAAATCCATTGAAACCATCCGAAAGGAAAGGTGTCATAAAGGTAGAGAATGAAGCAACTATTGTTGTTACCCCTCCATATATCCCACCATTTCCTTTCCCGCAAAGTTTTGTGGAAGATAAGGTAGAATCCCAATCCAAAACATACGTGGAAGTATTGAAATATACCCGCACCAATGTACCCTTATTCAAGCTCCAACATAAAAAGAGAAAAATTGAGGACCAGGAAACTAGGGGAATCATTAGTGCTAAGAGGGTAAGGCTAACCTTTGAGATGGTGAATGAAATGACTAAGCTCAAATTTGAAAAGCTAATACTTAGCATAGATCCAGAACCACCACCACAAGTTCAAAAGAATGAGCCAACCTACAGAAGGAAGAAAAGAAAAGGTGAAGGATATGTGAGATGGCTTGATAAATGGGCCTACATAACCGTTTTCAAAACCCCTATAGGAACAACCCCCTACCAACTAGTTTATGGGAAATCATGTCATTTACCTTTTGAGTTAGAGCATAAAGCCTATTGGGCCATCAAAACTTTGAATTTGGATTACTTAACTGCTGGTGAAAAACGTATCCTTGATATCCACAAATCAGAAGAGCTCGGACAGTCTACCTACGAAAATGCCATCATATACAAAGAAAGGACAAGAGCTTGGCATGACAAAAGAATCATACGAAAAGACTTCAAAATAGGCGATCCTGTTCTCTTGTTCGATTCTAGGTTACGACTTTTTCCAGGGAAGCTTCGTTCGAGATGGACTGGCCCTTTCGAAGTATCTAAGATTCTAAGATCTGGTGTTATCGAAATCAAGAACCAAGCATGTAAACCATTCATCGTCAATGGACAAAGGTTGAAGCTCTACGAAGGAGGTGACATCCCAACAACATACACCTGCCATACTCTGAGTGATCCACCAAATCCTCCGTATGATGTATAAAATTCGGTCGTCGAGCTAATGACGTTAAACAAGCGCTGCATGGGAGGCAACCCATGGTTTTCTTATTTATGTACTTTTTATTTATTTATTTTTACTTTATTTTAATTAGTTTATTATTATTATGTCAGGACTAACGATTGAATGTTTTATGTGCTTTCAGGACTTGTTTGCTAACCTTGTACAGAATGCAGAACCCTGATGACATGCACATGGCCTTTCGAGACGACGCACAGAGGGAGCGTTACCATATCCACATGAGACGCCCTATGGCTCCTACCAGGTACCCTGACCATGACTGCATGGATGCCTTGGGGATAGAGCCAAGCATCATATTTTTATGCCATCAACTCCATTGGGGCCAATTTGACTACAGGAACAACACTTATAGGAACATGACTCTTGAGTTCCTCAGCTCGTTTCATCATGACCCTTGGGCTGGACCCGATGGACTCGCTGTTTTCAGATTGTTCGGGATTGACTACTCATTCTCTCACAAAGAGTTTGGTGATTTACTAGGTTTCCAGACTACTCCTGATGCTATTCCAGAGACTCCGATGGGGTATTTTATGAGCAGAGAAGTGGAAAAGTTTTGGACTAAAATATCAGGTGGAGGAAGCCAAGATCCTTCTACCCAGTTTTCTCAGGTAATCCACAACCCTGCATTGAGGTACTTCCAGATGACTCTAGCACATTCTTTCCTAGGTTTGCCAGATACAGAGACGCTGCTAAGTGAAGAGGAGATTTTCCTACTGTTTTGTGCGACTCAGTCTCGCCCTGTTGCTTGTGGCAACTTTCTGTTGAAGGGCCTTGCTAGTGTTGCCAGATCATCCGTAGGCATCATACACGTCGGTGGGATTGTTACACAGATAGCTACTGCATTGGGTTTGTCTCGCAAGTTATTGCACCTCAGGACCTTCTGCTGCTACACCACTCTGGATATTGATTTTTGTCTTGATAGAGGACTGATGAGGATGGCTTCTTTTGAGCCCAACATGTTTAGATTGCTGATCGACGGCGAAGCGATACACCATTTTACATTACCAGATCCGCTGATGACCAGTATCCATGATCCTGAAAATTGGAGTTATGCTCTAGAGGGTTATGGAGAGACTGTCGAAGAGCCGAAATCGCCTCCCGCCGCTGAGTACACTCCTACACCTCTTACTCCCCGAATCATTGTTATGTCTAAGAATCTGTCTCTGCAGCCACCTGACCTACAAACACATATTTACGAGTTCCATAAGGAGACTGCCCTGCTCAAGCAGGAAGTGGCAGACTTAGAGTTACAGATGCAGGTTTCTGATATCACTCATGCCTCAGAGGCCGATGCTCTAAATCAGGCGATTGAAGAGCTTCGGAGGGAGATAGCTGAGATTCGTGGATCAAGCCAGGAAAAGAAGCCTACCACATGACTCATTCTACACTGACAGCGCTACCCTAGTATTTAATTTCCTTTTATTTGCTTTATTTTTTTGCATTTCCAGACATATATTACCTTTTTGCATCTTTTATATTTTCTTGTACTTTGAATTCATCTTATATATACGTATTATGCACTAATGTTAATTTTTCTTTTTCTTTTTTGATTTTTAATTATTTTATTTTTGTCGTGCAAAGAAAAAAAATATAAGACAAAAATATTTTCATTTTTGTCTTCACAAAAAAATATGCAAGCCTCATGCCTTGAAAAGAAGAAGAAAACGCTATCCAGACCCCCCGAAGACCAAAGGTGCAAGGAAGGCCCAAAAGGAGGATCCAAAAACCCAAGGCCCAGGAATTGGCCTTGTGGCGGGCGCCATAGGCCCTGTGGCGGGCGCCACACCGTACCAACAAAAAATACGGGGCTGAATCCCCATTTCCACCATTTTCATCCCTTTCTTCACCAAAAACCCATTTTTACAACCTTCCAAAACCTCCTTGAACCCAATTAAAGCTCCCCCATTTCCAAAATACCCTCCATCCACAAAACATATCCAACATCCATTTCCATTTTCATCCACCAAAAACCATAAAAATCAAAACTTTATCATTCCCCTCATAAACCACTTTTCTACCATTTTCACTACCTAAGGAGCTATCAACAATGGAGTTCAACGGATTTCTTCTTCGTGATGGAAGACCGGGCGATAGGCAACGGAAAATTATTCAGAGGCTTCAGAGTCGAGAAATTCTCTCGACTAGGTACGTTGACGATAACTGTCTGTATGCTTTGGGTATTTATCATAGTGTTTTTAATTTATTAGAATTTCTAGGCTTGCATAATATTTTCATTAATCAGGAACCTACCTATGAGAAACTAACAATTGAGTTTTTGAGTTCTTTGATATACACTGTCAGTCCTAACACTGCTAGCACTGTCGGTACTGTTATTTTTAGACTGTTTGGAATTGAATATGAATTCAGTACCAACGAGCTAGCAGGTTTGTTAGGAATCCCTCATAGGGAAGGTGCAATTTGTGAGGCACCTTTGGATGCGGAATGGTCGGCCGAGGTATTTACCTTCTGGCAAAGGCTTTCAAGTACTTCAATTAATTCTTTTGAAGGGATACTTGCGTCGACCATTCACAACCCGACCATAAGAGTTTTTAGACTTCTTTTGGCATGTACTATTTTTGGCCGGGAAAGTCCAAACAAGGTAAATGCACGTGAACTCCTAATCTTGCAAGGATGCCTCACTAGAACCCACATCAATCCGGTCCCGTTTATGCTTGCCCACATGACTTTATTTACTAATAAAACAGGACCGATTGTTTTTGGAGGGCTTGTTACGTCTATTGCTCGGGCTCTTGGCCTGAACGATGAGATAGATACACTTGAACCACTACCTCCTCACACAATTAATTTAAAATTTCTGAAAGACATGAAATTGTGCCGAACGAGGAGAGAAGGTGGTTATGAGTTGATGGTTCATGGGGTAGTTATCCCATCTGTTGCTTTACCATGCAGTAGGCGTACTGATGTACGTGATGAAAGGAACTGGACCTATGATCTTAATGCTCCACGTGTTTTGGGTCCACTTCCTCCTAATATTCCCGATGGGGAGGCACATGACACTGATGAAGAGTATGATCGGAGAGAGCAGTCTCCCATCCCTCACATGTCCCCCCATCGTCCTTCACAGTCACACACCGCACCATCTTCCTCTAACCCTGTTGCAGGTACTGCTCCTGGATTCTTTGTCACGGAGGAGATGTGGCGTGATATGACAGCTAGAGAAGAAAGGCGTGATGGCCTTCTCTCTACTATTTCACAACAGCTGACGGACAACATGAGCTTCATGCAACAATCGCGATTGGTTTCGGATCGTGCTTATAGAAACGTTTGCCGTACCTTGAACGATATCTCATTAGAGCAGAACCGTCAGAGAGCGTTCAACAGCCGACACTACCAGCTTGTAGAGGCCACTCAAGGTTCCATCTTAGGTAACCTTCGAGAGGTCCGGGGTGCTCAGGCTTCTTTATCAGCACGACTCGACCGAAGGGACCATCATCGTAGTAGATCCCGTCGTTCCAGACCATCACAGCAGGACGGCGAGGGCACCAGTGCTCCTCCTCAGTAGTCTTTTTTAGGTTACCCCCTTATCTTATTTCGAAACATTGGGGACAATGTTCGATTTAAGTGTGGGAGGAGATTTTATTGCTTTCTGTCATTTCCCTTTTTTAGTTAATTTCCTTTCAATTATTTCCCTTTTCAGGAATTTATTTTTCTTAGATAATGCATGAGTCTGACGAGTCACCAGTATAGTGTATTTTTAGTTCATCTTCATTTTTTCCCATTTCCTTAGCCTTACCAGAAAAATTTTAAAAAAAGAAAATAATGTTGTTTCACATGTCTTTTGGGCTTTGAGACAGGTTTAGATTAGGATGTGGTGACTTAGGTCAACTTTTTGAAACATCAGAACCATTTTAGCACCATAGACCTCTTGAATATAGGAATCACTCCTAAACCCCACCACCATGGCCTTTACTATCATTTAAAAAATTGTCCTAAGTAGTTTATTTTAGCAGTCAGCTCCGGCCTAAGCATGCTCTACGTAGGGGGTCGATGAACATAAGTGAATGATCCAGTGCTAATAAAAAAAAAAAAAAGAAGAAAAAAGGCAAACTCTGGTATAGGTGACCCTCACAAAGTCATTTAAACCAAAAAAAGAGAAGAAAAAAAAAATTTGCCACAAAAAGAAAAAAATTGCAAGTCACCTATTGTTAGTTGGTTCAGAGGTATCTGGCACTGAACTTGGTAGGGCGGATTACGATCCGATCCCCCGCAGCTACAATTAGGTCAAATAAAAACAGGTTTACACATGTTTATGTGCCAGAAACCTTATGTTATGGATCAGAATCACTAACCGGTCACTCTACTATGAAGCATGTACGGATAACGGGCTTAATGTGATTGCGCCTGAATGAAAAGGACACAAAAAGATGAGAAGATAGGCCTAGTTATTGTGGGATGATAGGGAGTGGTTAATATAGGATTGAAGTTTGTGTTTGTGTTACTATGGTACCCTTGGTTCACTTAGTTAGTATCTGTCACTGCATCCTGACTTGAACTTAGAAGCCCTTTAGCCCAAAGACACGTGTTGACACCATATTTTCTTAAGCTTTAATGTTTGCTTGAGGACAAGCAAAGGTTTAAGTGTGGGAGAATTTGATCACACTAAAATTCACCGTGTTTCTGACTCCGATTTCGCATGCATTCTTAGCTTTTATTGTTATTTTGCTTTGTTATTACTTTGTTTTCTTATGTTTTCAGGTTTTTATTGGAATCGGGGCTTGAATCGAGAAAAGGAGCGAAAAAGGAGTGGAAACGGACGAAAACCTAGAAATTCAGCGTTTTGCACTTACGGCACCCACCGTGGCGGGCGCCATGGGGTTAGCCATGACGTGGCCACGTCTCAAGACCACTCCACAACTGCCAAGACCCACGATCCCCACTCTCTCATCCCCTGTCAACACCATGGCGGGCGCCATGACCTTGTGGCGGGCGCCACAAGGCAAAAATCAATAACCTCCACTTTTTAGTGGAGGGGCATCCCAGTCTTTTCATGCTTTCAGTTTTCCTATAAATAGGACCTTAGATTTTCGTTTTTCTTCATCCAAACTTAGAATCTCTTAGGCATATATCAGTTTTAAAGCAGTTATCATTCCACATCGGGGTGATACTGCAATCGAGTGATCGAGTCTGTATACGTCTGTGTGATCGAGTTTTGGAGCACTCTGGGAGGAAGTTAATCCTGCCGCCATTTTAATTCCAGTTAGTATTTTATTTTTCCGCATTGCTTTACTTTTATTTACTTTCCGCATTGCTTTACTTTTATTTATTTCTCGCACTGCTTTACTTTCATTTATTATCCGCACTCGCACTTTATTTTATTTATTTCCTGCACTCGCTTTAAATACCTTTATTTCCCGCACTCGCACTACTTTTATTTACTTTCTGCACTCGCACTACTTTTATTTACTTTCCGCACTCGCACTAAATTACTTTTACGAAAAATTATAAAAAGAACTTTTACTTTACCATGTCTAACTAAATCTATAAAGGTTAGAATGTAAGGATCGTAATTAAACCAGTAATCCGTACAATTGTTCGTGGAAACATTTAAGGGCTATTTTATCTTTCAATTTAAGTTTAATTGTTTGTAACTATTTCAAAAACAGCCAAAAGCACTTTGTCTAGTTCATTAGGAGCTTTTAGATTAAAAAGAAAGGAGATTTTAAAACGACTTTTGAACGCGTTAAAGAAGTTTAGAGTCTGGTTCGTGAGAACCTCTTTTTGCTAAGAAATCCAGGTTAAAGTACTTTTCAACTTAGTTAAGATACTATATTTCTTAAAAATAGGTTTACTACTCTAACGCAGTACGCACCTTTTTATCCGTGACAATAGGAGGGGTTGATTAGAGAGTACAACTCGGTTCTGAATACGCGAAAGCGACAGTTCCTGTTAAATTAGTTCTTTTCAAAGGAGAAAACATTGCCCATAAGTAGTTCCATTAACAAGTACTGGATTATCCATTGATTACGTGAATTACATTCGAGCCTGTCTTTGTTTATTGTTTAAAATTATTATTTTATTTACCATTGCACCCTTCTTAAAACCCCTATATTTAGTTGCCTTAGATACACACCATAACAACAAGTACGATAGATTGACACTTGGTCTCTGTGGATTCGACAATCTTTTATATTACTCTGACGCGTTCGTACACTTGCGAAAAACACGCATCAATCTCTGGTCGATCTGTTTGAAGTGAACATCCTAGCTGGGGATGAGATCGTTGGTAGATCTGATGAAATGATTCTGCTTGGGGAAATGGGTCAATGATAGACCTATTCCCGTAAATGAGGGACCCAACTGGGGTTTGTAGGAGCTTTCTTCACTCTGTTGTGATTCCTTCGTGTGTTGCTCTTCTGGATAGAGGCTGAGACTCTGTGGGGAAGCGGTTCCCTGGCCTTTGTGCTTAGCTGATGAAGAATTATTGGCACCTCGGCTGGGGAGAAAAATAACAAGTGGCAACTTAGCTGGGGAGCAAGCACTTGGGTGCTATGTCTGAGTGAGTGTTGATTTGCCAACTTGCTGGGATGAAACTTTCATGCCCCGTGTTGCGCTTTTGAATACCTGCAATCCTGCAAAGACATAGAAACGCACAAGTAATCCCGAGGCATCCCTTACCGGATTCCGTCATAGGAGTGAGACACTCCCGAGAGTAATTATATTTCCTGCAGGCACGTATTTTTTGAAGAGAAGAATCTGTATTTATGCAATCAATATTTTAAAGACATCAGACATTCTTTGCAAATAAAAATGTACGAGACATCGTGTGACTGAAAAATCTGTTTTTATTAATTCATGTGCCCTGAATTGGCAAGATACATTAAAGAAACATATCCCCTGAAATGAGGAGATTGTCACAAATTGAGAAACAAAATGCTGGCAATGTTGACGACGCTTTAAGGAGCTTCCCCTTTTGCTATGACTCGTATGACTTTTGACGTTCTTCTCGTCTTGCTTTCTGAAGAAGGCTGATTCTGAAAGAGGCTTGATCCTTTCGAGGTTTACCAAGTTGCAGGTGATACAGACGAATTCAGAATGCAGTTGTTCGCTTATTCCCTTATTTTGCATGGATCGCCCTTTCGGGTTTTCAATCCATCGGGATACCCATTTTTGCCTGAGCTGTCCAATGCGGCTTTTCAACTCAGCGGGTGTACAATTTATTTTTATTTTTATTTATTTCCCTTATTTTTGCCCGAGTCTTTTATTCTGTTTTTGACTCGCCGGGTTGCCCTATTTTGCCTGGACTTACATTCTGTTTTTATGTCCAGCGGGTCATTTTTTATGCGAAGTATTTTTTAACTGCATCTGAATTCACAGGGGACGGGAAGTCTTCACCATCCATGGTGCTGAGCATGAGTGCTCCACCAGAGAAAACTTTCTTTACCACGAATGGTCCTTCATAGTTTGGAGTCCATTTGCCCCTGTGGTCTGTATGAGGAGGGAGGATTCTTTTCAGCACAAGATCTCCTACTTGGTACTCTCGGTGCCTGACTTTCTGATCGAAGGCTCTCTTCATTCTTCTTTGATACAAATGCCCATGAAAGATTGCAGCCAATCTTTTCTCTTCAATCAGACTCAGTTGTTCGTATCGGGACCGGACCCATTCTACTTCGTTCAGCTTAACATCCATTAATACCCGTAGGGAGGGTAATTCAACCTCAACTGGTAGGACTGCCTCCATACCATACACAAGCTGATACGGTGTTGCCCCAGTGGATGTTCTGATTGACGTACGGTATCCATGCAAGGCAAATGGTAGCATCTCATGCCAGTCTTTGTAGGTGACTACCATCTTCTACACAATCTTCTTGATATTCTTGTTAGCTGCCTCAACAACGCCGTTCATCTTTGGCCTGTAAGGAGAAGAATTATGGTGTTGGATCTTGAAGTCCCGGCATAGCTCTGCCATCATTTTATTGTTCAAGTTGGAACCATTATCAGTAATGATTCGCTCGGGAACTCCGTAGCGACAGATGATGTCCCTCTTCAGAAATCGGGCTACCACCTGCCTTGTAACGTTTGCATAGGAAGCTGCTTCGACCCACTTGGTGAAATAGTCAATGACAACCAGGATGAATCTGTGACCATTTGAAGCAGTCGGCTCGATCTTGCCAATCATATCAATGCCCCACATAGCAAAGGGCCAGGGTGAAGACATCACATTCAAGGGATTGAGAGGCACATGCACCTTATCCGCATAGATCTGGCATTTATGGCATTTTCTGGCATAGGCACAACAGTCGGCATCCATTGTGATCCAGTAATAGCCTGGTCTTAGCAACCTTTTGGCCATGGCATGCCCTCCAGCATGGGTGCCAAAGGATCCTTCGTGCACTTCATGCATTAACAAGTCTGCTTCTGTTCTATCAACGCATCTGAGGAGTACCATATCAAAGTTTCTCTTGTACAGGGAACCATCAGTGTTCAGAAAGAAACCACCAGCAAGCCTTCTCAAAGTCTTCTTATCATTGGAAGATGCCCCAGATGGGTATGTTTGATCCTCCAAGAAGCACTTAATGTCATGGAACCAAGGCTTATCATCTTTGACAATATTTGCTGCAAATACATAGGCTGGTCTGTCAAGTCTGGACACTGAAATCTGCGGTACAAAGTTGGCAGCTTGAACTTTGATCATAGATGAAATGGTAGCCAGAGCATCTGCAAACTGATTCTCGTCCCGAGGGATATACTCAAGCTTGACTGTTGTGAAGAAAGTCAATAGCCTCCTTGTATAATCCCTGTAAGGTATCAGATGATCCTGGTGTGTGTACCATTTGCCGTTGGTTTGATTAACTACCAGAGCTGAATCTCCGAATACGATCAATGCTTTGATCCTGAGGTCAATGGCTTCCTCAAGACCCATAATGCAAGCTTCGTATTCAGCTTCGTTGTTAGTGCAGTTAAAGGTGAGTTTTGCCGAGAAAGGCATGTGAACTCCCTTAGGTGTAATGAGTACTGCACCAACACCACGACCATTCATATTAACAGCCCCATCAAACATCATAGTCCATTCTTCTTCCGGGTCAGACCCTTGAGTGTGAATAGGCTTTTCATGATCTTTTGCTTTTATGAACATGATGTCTTCATCTGGGAAGTCAAATCTCATAGGCTGGTAATCATCAATGGGTTGCTCAGCGAGATATTCAGACAATACACTGCCCTTGATGGCTTTCTGAGATGTGTACTGAATGTCATATTCCGTGAGAATCATTTGCCATCTTGCAACCCGTCCGGTGAGAGCTGGCTTCTCAAAAATGTACTTAACTGGGTCCATCTTTGAAATCAATAAAGTAGTGTGGGTCAACATATACTGCCTTAGTCGGCGAGCAGCCCACGCTAAAGCACAGCAAGTTTTCTCGAGCAGTGAATAACGTTGTTCACAGTCGGTAAACTTTTTGCTCAGGTAGTAAATTGCATACTCTTTTCGACCAGACTCGTCATGCTGGCCCAGCACACACCCCATTGACTCTTCTAATACTGTCAAGTACATTATCAGAGGTCTTCCTTCAACTGGAGGCATAAGGATTGGAGGTTCTTGCAGGTACTCTTTGATCTTGTCAAAAGCCCTCTGGCAGTCTTCGTTCCACCTGACCGTCTGTTCTTTTCTTAACAGCTTGAACAAGGGTTCACAGGTTGCTGTAAGGTGAGATATGAACCTGGAAATGTAGTTCAATCTACCTAGAAACCCTCGAACTTCTTTTTCTGACTTCGGTGCAGGCATCTCTTGAATGGCTTTGACTTTATCGGGGTCAACCTCAATCCCTTTCTCGCTTACAATAAAACCCAGCAGCTTACCAGATCGCACCCCGAACGTGCACTTGTTGGGGTTCAGCTTTAGTTGGTACTTCCTCAGACGCTTGAATAACTTCAACAGATTTACCAGGTGGTCTTCTTTTGTGAGGGACTTGGCAATCATATCGTGGAATAATGTTACCATAGCCCGTTGATATGTTGCACCAGCATTCTTCAGTCCGAATGGCATCACCTTGTAACAGAATGTGCCCTAGTGTGTGATGAAAGTTGTCTTCTCCATGTCTTCAGGTGACATTTTGATCTGATTGTATCATGAAAATTCGTCCATGAAGGAGAATACCGAGAACTGAGCCGTATTATCAACCAATACATCAATGTGAGGTAATGGGAAGTCATCTTTCGGGCTGGCTCTGTTCAGGTCCTGGTAGTCAACACACATTCTTACTTTGCCGTCTTTCTTAGGCACAGGTACTATATTAGCAACCCACGGTGGATAGCTATTCACAGCAAGGAACCCGGCGTCCCACTGCTTTTGTACCTCTTCTTTGATTTTCATTGCCATGTCTGGGCGAGTACGGCGCAGTTTCTGTTTAACTGGTGGGCAATCTTCTCTTAAAGGCAGCTTGTGCATAACAATGTCGGTGTCCAATCCTGGCATATCTTGATAAGACCAAGCAAATACATCCACATATTCCTGAAGCAGGTCAATCAGTTGTTTCTTCACTGAGTCTTGTAAGCAGGCCCCGATTTTAACTTCTTTCACGTCTTCAGCTGTACCAAGATTAATCGTTTCTACCTCCTCCTGATGAGGAGTGATAACCTTTTCCTCTTGTCTTAACAACCTGGCTAGCTCTTCAGGAAGCTCGTAATCTTCTTCAACCCCTTCATCAGCTTGATTGATCATATTGTCAAAGTCATACGAAGTCATAGCCGTGTTGTTGTCGGTGCTGTCTGGAAGGCACTCTCTGCAAGGGTTTAGTTTGTTCATTTTAGTGATCGATTTTAATCTTGTTTAGAAAAGTGAAATAAAGTTGTCATTTTGAAAACATTGCCATTTATTTTTGTACAAAAAGAAAAATGGAAAAACAGTGAGCGGAAAAGAATAAGACTCGTTTGCAAAAGATGTCTGATATTTCATTGATTAATCTTGTTGCACAAAATTATAGATGGCCCGATTACAAAATGAGTCTTGTCATCTTGGGCAAGATGCAAGACTTGATGCATGCTTAAAATATACAGGAAATAATAATTACTCTGCAGGAGTAACCCTTATAATTTCCTGGGAAGACCAGTTTGAGATACGGCTCCCCGGGATCCTTGGACGTATCCAGCTCTCCAGGTTGCGCTCATCTTCCGACTCATCTTCCAAGTTGTTGACAGCATCAGGGGTGAGCATCCCCCCACTAACAAAGTTGGGCTTCCTAGCAGCCTCTGCTTGATCTTGTTGAGTTGGTTTGTAACCCAACCCAAATCTATCCTCTTTCTTCTCCACAGGAAACAGTTTGCCCCAGCCTTGAGCATTCCCCTCCTCAACAACCTTCCTGGCTTGCTGGTAGGATGTCATGGAAGTCCCAAGTACAGCAGAGGTTTCATTAATATTTAGGGCCTCAAACCCTTGACTCATCGTTTCGTGGATCTCCTCATCCATCTCAATGTATTTGTATGTAGCCAGATGGCTAACAAAAATATCTTCCTCTCCACAAATAGTAACGGCTTGGCCCTCCCACTCGAATTTTAACTTCTGGTGAAGGGTTGAGGTCACGGCGCCAGCGGCGTGTATCCATGGCCTACCCAATAGACAGCTGTAGGCAGGCTGTATATCCATCACGAAGAAGGTCGTTTTGAAAGTCTGTGGGCCAATCGTTATAGGCAACTCAATTTCTCCCAGAACTGATCTCTTAGAGCCGTCAAAGGCTCTTACTACCTAGTTGCTGGGACGTAATGCCAATCCTTCATACTCCAGCTTCACAAGGGCTTTTTTAGGCAAGACATTGAGGGATGACCCTGTGTCTACCAATACATGGGAAAGAACTGCACCCTTACACTCCATGGTAATGTGCAAAGCCTTGTTGTGATTGCGACCTTCCGAAGTCAAATCCGTGTTGGTGAATCCTAGTCCATTACTAGCATTAACATTCCCGACTACAGCTTCCAACTGATTGACGGTAATCTCCTCTGGCACATAAGCTGCGTGCAAGACTTTTAGTAGTGCGTTCCGATGAGCCTCGGAGCACATAAGCAATGATAAAATGGAGATCTTGGAAGGTGTCTGGTGAAGCTGGTCCACTATCTTGTAATCACTTTTCTTGATGATTCTCATGAATTCATCAACCTCTTGATCAAAAGGGGTTTTCAAAGCTTCTTTAACTACTTGTTCTTCTTGCACCATGCTCTTCCCTTTTGCCTTGGCAGCAGCTTCTGCTTCAGCAGTGGGTCTTGGAATTTGCGGGGCGAAGAGACGTCCGCTTCGAGTGAAGCCTCCGCCTCCCCCCACATTGTCTATTTGTGGTGAAGAAGTTGATGATTCAAGAGTGATTTTCTGTCCTTCGCAGTATAGATCGGAGCCGTAATGCCAAGGGATGGCATTACTGCTTTCATAAGGTACTGGCCCAGGCACCGTGATAGTGACTGGACTGATAGCAGCTGCAGAAGGGACCATGATAGTATGTGGATCATAGTATATTGTGACTGGTACTCTGATAGGAGTGGCATTTTGTGAGTTATAGGCAGAATCATTTGCAGGGTCATAATAAATTGTAACTGTTGAGACACTTTCATTATTTGCTGCTGCTGTTGTAGGAGACATAGTGGGATGGATGGGTGTTGCTGTTGTAGGAGACTCTGAATGAAGGGGTGCTGAAGTTGTAGAAGGAATGTTTGTTGATATCTGGTCCGTTGAGGTAACAGATGAAACATTTGTTGATGAGATTGAAGAGTTGTTTGGAACAATGGTTGTTGCAGTTGTAGAAGACTCGGGAACCGTTGTTAAGGAGATTGCTGGATTGGTAGGTATTGATGTTGTGATTTGAAGCAGGCCACTCTGGATGAGACCATCTGTCGCTCCCGACAAATGAAATGGATCAAATGAAGGTACAGACGCGAACGGTCGGCGAAGGGAACAGTGAGAACACACAGCCGTGAACTCACTGGAGAATGAAAAGAGTCGCCAGCTAGGCATTTTTATCCCGGAGGAAAGGTAATGCTGCATAGACCTAGAAAAAGATGGATAAGACGGTTTGCGAACCAGAGAGACTGAGAAAGGGGGTTGGTTACAACCTGGGAAGGTATTAGCACCCAGATTGTCCGCCGTACTCGACGGGATCCACGCTTAAAAGATTTGTGTTTTAAAGGGGTAGTGTCAGTGCAATCTGTGTATAAAATAGCTGGAAAAGAATGTACAGGTGTCAGTGTAAAGTGTATAAGTGATGTGTATAAATGAAGTGTCAGTGTGAGATCAGGAATGAAATGAATTGCTCATGATAATGAGGCTAAGAGAAAGATGCTGGAAGAGGGGGAATGTACAGAGACTTTTGTTCGATAACCGTTAAGTTATGCCTACGTATCCTCTCGTGCAATGAGGAAGTCAGAACACCGTAGTTCGACCCAAAGAGACTGAAAGATGAATTGACTTGTGAACTGCTTGCTTGTCAATGCTCAAGTGTATGACCTGTCTGGCTCAGGTGCTTACTGTCTTGCATTAGACGGAAGAAGCAAGTTCTCGTTTATGAGTGAAGGTGATGAGAAAAGAATCCCGGAGGAGACGATTATTGTTTGTTTTTGATGTTTTCAGTCTTTTATTGCTTTTGAAAGTTTGTCATAAATTAATGAGCTTAAGCCTAAACCAATGGATTTAGCAAACTCATCACATCTTCCCTCTGGTTAGGGGTAATGAGAGTACCTTAAGTGTGAAGTCAGGTTCTCACACTTAATCACCTTTGATGCAGGGTTAAGATCATTAACCTACTTGTGATTATTCAGATGTTTTTGTGGTTTTTGTTTAGTGTTGAGTAATGAGGTTAAGCCATAATCAGGGATTTAACAGACTCATTACACCATCCTAAAAGAAGGATAATAGATGAGAATGTTTAAGCTGAGGAAAGCTCCTCAACTTAATCCATGATTAGGGATTAAACCCATGACAAAACAAGTCTTTATTAGATGGATTTTATTTAATGGTATGATGATGAAGTGATTTTTATGATTTGTAAGACAACTTGAGGGGGACTTGTCCATTAACACTAGGGTTAGTCCTTCTTAACCACTTAAGGAAGAATTAGAACCCTAATGCAAGGCCCAAGTTACAAGTGTAATGTCTTGATGATTATTATGTGGATTGATCAAGAGATTTCAACACCTTAAGGGTCCAAAACTTAGGATTAAAGTTATACACTCCATCCTAAAAGAAGGATGCAGGCATGATCTTAATCACAAAGTCTTAAAGCCTTGAGGGTTTAGTCCCTGATTATGAGGTGAGGAGAGATGACTCAAGGAGAGACACAAAGGTAAAGACTATGAGGGGAAACTAATCAAAACCCTAATTCATTGTCATACTTGGTTGTTCCTAAGGTTTGTGAGGTTTCAAGAAACAAACTTCAGATGAACCACCAGGAAGCAGATGAACAAGATCAGGAGAAGCAAAGTGACTTGCTTCATTCAAGAAGTCAAGTCACTTGAAGAAAGAAAGTGGGGGAGGGAAGAATGAGCAAGCTCAAACCCAAACACAAATAAGAATGCAGCAAGGTATGCAAAAGAGATGAAAAGAAAAGTTATGAGAAGTGAAGGCAAATTCACTTCTCAAGTTTACTTACCACCTGAAATGTTAGAGAGAAACATCATGCAATGCAAGGTGAGATGAAATGGTATGATGCAAAGCAAAACCAGAAGCATGCACATGATGATTATGATGTTATGAGGTGCTGCAAACATGAGGCAAGACAATGGATATGTTCATACAAGATCATGAGTGCATATGATGCAAGCTAAGGAGCATGAACAAGCATGGAATGTTATGAAACATACAAGACAAATGGCATGGCAAATATGTAATGCAATGATCAATGATGCTTCATACATGTCTTAAGATGTCAAATGGATCATAAGAATGCACAAAATGCAATGGCAAGTCATGTTATGCAAGGAAATGCAAAAGGGATGCAAGGGAAAGCCCAAATTAGGGTTCATGGATCAAACATCAAACATAAACCAAAAACAGAAGCAAACCTTAACATAAAAAATGGAAAATGGCACCCAAAGAAAACCTAGACCTATAGTGAATCACTGCCCAAAGGGGAACTCTCAACTCTCAACCAAACTCAAGTTATGAATTTTGCAAGTTATTAGGGTTTTTTAGGGTTTGTAACAAAAGAAATGCCAATCAATTAGAAAATGCAAGATCAAATCATGCCCTTTTTATCTTTGAAAGTACATGTCAAGTGGAAAACAATGCAAAAAGAATCAATGTCTTAACCTTCACCAAGAGGCAGAAATGAAATTTCAAACATATGATCAAAATAATGCATCAAAAATGATTTAATTCAATGAGAAATTCTTAAAATGCATCAAGATCAAAAAAGAAATTTGGTTTGAAGGTTGGACAATGTTTCTAAATGTCTTAGGACATTCCATGAATTTTTTTGTAATTTTTAAATACCTAAAAGTATTTTTAATTAATTAATTCTCATTAATCAATTAAAAATAATCTTTTAAATATTTAAAAATACTTTTTCAGTGATAAAAAATAAAATAAAAATATTTTTGTGTCATAAAAATTAATAAAACCTTAAAGAAAAAGTTTCATAATTTTTATGATTTTTTAGCTATTTTAAATAAATTGTACAATTTAAATGAAATAAAAGGAATTAAAAATTAAAAGAAAATGAAAGTATGCAGAATGGACGCGTGAGATTGATCCTGGGTTCAAACAGGTTGACTGCGCGCGCTAGTGGAGGGCCAGGATTCGCTCTGAGCTAATTACACTTAATTAGAATTAACCACGTGGATTAGGGTTAAGTGGATGATCTGAGCCACTCAATCTGGAGGGAAGTCAATGGGTCAACGCGCATCAATGGACCAAATTCAAACTGACATTAATTATGGGATTAAACCCTAATTACATTCAGGTGGCCGGAGAAGACTTCCGGTCGTCTTCTCCGGCCAGAAGGTCACCTGAAAATCTTCAAATCCTCTCAAAACGTAATATAAATGAAACCTAAGACATGGGAAATGATCTCCATCACCTCACGAACTAAACCCCTCTCCCAAAACACATTTAAAGTTCCTAAATCAACTGAATCGAAGCAAACTATTTCTAGGGTTCGTAAGCTTCAAACAGAAATTAAATCCTTAAAACGCAACCATTTCAAAAACTAAAGGTACCAGAATGATCAGTGCATCATGAAGAACAAGTTTGTAACTTAAAAAGAGACTTCTGGAAAAATTATTTTTGAGCTACCTGAGTTTTGGAGCTTTCAGTTCTGGAACTTTCAGGCCTCTTCCTTCAGTGCAAGCTGCTCCTCTTGGTCCCCCAAGTGTGTCTGGATGCTCAAATGGAGTTTAGATTTGTTGGATGATGAGTTTCGAAGAGAACTGCTCCAGTTCAGTCAACAATGGTAGATGAGATTCAGGAGGTTTCAGGTCATGGTGAGTGTTTGTTTGTGATCTATGAAGTGTGTAGAGAAGCTTTGCAAGGTTTGTTTGGCTGTTTGTGGCTTGTGGAAAGAGATTCGAATGAAGTTGCAGAATGAAGGTGAGCAATGGCTATGGGGTATTCAGGCTGTTTTGGGCTTGTGCTTTGGGTGCTGGGTGGCCTATGGAGTGTGGTGAGATGATTGATGAAGATTGCTTGGGTGTTTTATGGCTGTGTAGAGAGATTCGATAGAACTTGCAAGTTGGGAGGTTTTTGTGTAAGTTGTGAATGGATGTGTTTCAGCCTTGGCCCTTGTTATGTTCAGCTTGCAAATTGATAACATATTTTAATCCTATAGGTCAGGTGATGTGACCTGGCCTATAGTGATTGGTAAGTTTACTTTTTGCAAAATGTCCATTTCTTTGTAAGAGAAAGCATGGCTTGATCTAGGCTTGGTACAAGGCTAGGACTGGCGCAGCATGGGGTGGTGAGAGACTATGGAAAGTTCAGCAGCCAATGTTGCAAGTTGTGAGGAGTGATCATGAGTGTTTTGCAACTTGTTGTACTTTTGGTTCACATGTGATCTTTTGCATAACCAAGCATGAAACCAAGGGCAAACCTAGTTCAAATCTGATTTTTGGGACTTAGAGAATGTTTGTGTAATGGTTTGTAGTGAATTAGAGGCTGCAATGTGCATTGGTTCAAGATTTTGCAAAGTTTCCATTTGAAGCATAACTTGAAAATAAGTGATTTTTGGCAACTTTGCATGGCCATAACTTTTGATCCAAGAAGAGTTTGATCATGTTCTTGTACTTTTTGAAAAGGGAAAGATGAGATCTACAACTTTCATGACCAAAGTTTTTCCATTTGAAGCCTTTTTGGATCATGAATCAAGGCTTGAAAATTGACCTAAAATGATGCATTCTTGAAAAGTCAACAAAACCCAAAAAGTCAACTTTTGCAAAAACCCTAAATTCTTGATTTTTATGAACTTCAAACTTCTTCCATGATCAAATAAAGATCATATACACTCAAAATGATGAAGATCACTCATTGGTTGGGTCATTGGGGGCCTCAGATGCCCTGATTTTGCACTGACTTGCCTGAAAAGTCAACTCTTGATCAGATGACTTCCCCATGGAATTTCTTCATGAAAATTGATATGCATACTCCCTATACCATATAGAGATCAATGGAAACAAGAATGACCAAAAAATTTGGGGTTATGGCCTCTGAAACCAAAACCCTAATTTTTCAGTCAACTGTGCAGTTCATCCTGGCTCTGTACTCACTCAAGCCCCAGTTCTTGTGATTCCTCTGCAATTTTGACTTTGTGAAGATGTAACATGATACAAGAATACACATGGACCCTTTTGAGTTGATTGGAAGCCTTTTGGAATGGCTCAAGATGCTTTGGGATTGCTCAGATCACAAACCCTAGGTGCAGATGACCTAGAAACTATCCAGTGAATCAAAAATGAGATGTGAGATGATATGATTGTGTTTATGCATATGAGATGATCACAAGTCATGGTGTGAATGGGTGAGGGCAAATTTGGGTGTTTACAGCTGCCCCTATTCAAGCATGAGTTAGCTGTGCAGGTTGTAAGCGACGGCTTGACAAGCCAAACGAGATAACTTGTGGTTGAATACCAAAGACAGTCCAAAATTTGCACTCACGAAATGAAGAAGAAAAGGGATATAGATTGTAAAAGCAAATAAAGTATAGTGTAAAGTGGGCGACGGAGGACGACCGTCAAGCAGAGGACGACTGCTGGGTAAATAGCAATGACGGGGACGGCCGACATGCTGGGAAAAGTGTGCAAAGCGATGACGGGGACGGCCGACATGCTGGGAATAAAAGGTAGAGCTAAGACGGGGACGGCCGACTAGCTGGGAAAGATAAGGTACCATGATGGGGACGGCCATCAAGGTAAAGCTATAAAATTCTCTGAGGATGTAACGAAACATGACGGGGACGGCCATCAAGTTCACAAAGCAAAGTAACCAACGATGGGGACGGCCATCGGGCTAAAAAGGAAAAGGGACCACGACGGGGACGGCCATCGGGTTAAAGAATGAATGAAATAAACAGATGATGGGGTACGGCCATCAAAGGTGAAGGACGATCCCCTAGCAGGGTACGGCTGCCGAAAATATCGACGATGGGGACGGCCATCGGATAGAAAAGGTCAACGATGGGGACGGCCATCGGACGAGCATGATGGAGGACGACCATCAAGAAGTGGAGGACGACCACTCAGCAGGGGACGGCTGCTCTCAAGGTTTATCGTAACACAGGACGAGTGTTAGATAACCAAAAATCAACAATGGGGACGGCCATTGGATAAAGTGATGAAGGATGATCATCAAAATGGTGGAGGACGACCACCTAGCAGGGGACGGCTGCTAAAAATCAACGATGGGGACGGCCATCGGATGAGCATGATGGAGGACGACCATCAAGAAGTGGAGGACGACCACTCAGCAGGGTACGGCTGCTCTCAGGGTTATCATAACACAGGACGAGTGTTGGACAAAAAGAAAATTGCTTTGTTAGTGATCTACTGGGGATATGGTAAACACGGACGAGTGTTTATATCCAAGAAACAAAAGGTATAAGTGTTTAGATGTTGTGTATAGATTAAAGATGCGGACGAGCATCCTTAAGACTATGATACGGACGAGTATCATGTAGAAACAAACTGACACATGTTCAGAGATGATGATACGGACGAGTATCAACTGGTTAACAAAGAACACGGACGAGTGTTGCATCTGAAAGAATCCTTCTGGGGAATAGTAGACACAGATGAGTATCTATATTCAAGAAGACATGAGTGTTTGACACGGTGTATGGATTAAAGATGTGGACGAGCATCTTTAAGACTATGATACGGACGAGTATCATGTAGAAACAAACATTAGACGCAATGTTCTGAGATGATGGTACGGACGAGTACCAACTGGTTAACAAAGAACAAGGACTATTGTCGAATCTGTGGGGATATGAGTGATGATGCGTATAAGATACGGACGAGTATCTGTATAAGTGTACCATGAATAGTGATTATAGTGTATGGATGAGTGTTTATCTGCTGGGGAGAGTGACACGGACGAGTGTCGAAAGAGAAAAGTATAATATTAACAAGTATATGGGTTGTAAAAGTGTAAGCGACTGCGCTGGGGATATGACACGGACGGGTGTCAAGAAAAAGTATGTGTAAATATAGGCGACCACGCTGGGGATATGACACGGAAGGGTGTCAAGGATTGTGTATAGGTATGTATGAGTGCAAAGAGGATGTCTTTGGCTTTTGCTGGTGATTTGACACGGGCGGGTGTCAGAAAATATCTGCAATACTGGTGATCTTGTTTGTAAGGTGTATTCAGGCAACCTGCTGGGGAATGATGACACGGACGGGTGTCAAAAGGGGTTAATATACTGATGTTTGTGATTCGAGAGGCAACTGTTTTTGCTGGGACTCTGATGGGGATTTTTCTGTATATTGTATTTTGTATGATGACAGATTGTCAATATCTACAAGTGTTCAATTCACACATGACTTATGATTATGCTATGCATTTGATTCTTGCCGTAATGCTCCGTTTTAGACGGAATGCTACGCTTTAAGTGGATAGTATGATGCAAATGTCATGATTATGCAAAGGGGCACAGATCCGGGATTCGGATCCCGTTGCTGCGAAGATCTCTGGTTGATCTGCCTGAGGTGAAACATCCCAGCTGGGGATAAGATCATTGGTAGATCTAATGATGTATCTGCTTGGGGATATAAGTCAATGGTTGACATATCCTTATAATATGGGACCCAGCTGGGGTTTGTAGAAGTTTTCTCCCTCTCTGTTGTGATTCCTTCGTGCGTTGCTCTTCTGGATAGAGGCTGAAATTCTGGGGGGAAGTCATGAGAGGCAACTCAGCTGGGGAGAGAGTTCTTCGGGTGCTAAGATTGAGTGTTGATCTGCCAGCTTGCTGGGGTGAAGCCTACATGCCCCAAGTATAGCATAACAGCTGTGTTGGGAAGATATGTCAATGAAAATTGGACTTTGACTGAATGAGAATAACCAAATCCTCACGAACAAACCTTGTCGGCTGAAAGAAGATCTTTATGCTCGGGGAAGAAATAAACTTCCAATGCTCTGCTGGTAAAATAAATACCAGACATTCCCTGAGAATTAACACAGTGCTTCAAACTTTTGATCTCAACAAAAGCATTACCGATCATTCTGAGTGAACTAAAATTCCTTTAACATCTCCATCATACCATACTGCATCCTTCATAAAAAGATCATCTTTAGAGGATTTTACAGAAGACATGGCATCCAGAATTGCCCCGGTGTCTTCAAACTCTTGCAGAAATTCAACAGATCTTGAGATAACTGCCCCAGATTGAGTCTTGTAATGATTCTGCTTCACACCAGAGATAAAACAGAAACCATGCGGTATGAAGATGCAATGCAAATGATGTACAATGCAGACGTATGGTCATAACCAAAGATATGAAACAAGGATGGTTGGGCGCTAGGGCCAGGTTGATAGATATATTTTTTTTTGGTTGCTAAGCAATTGGACTTTGAAATGTTGATAAGTTGGGGTTACGAGGCCCTCTGATGTGAGATCTGATGTTGTGGGGGTAGGATGTCCTATGAACTTATGATGCGTATGCTCTAGAGATGTGACATGAATAACGTATGCAAACGATTTATGCAATGATTATGAAAGGCTATAAGAACTCCCGAGGATGGGGAAAAAGTCATAGGTGACAAGGCTTCTGGTTGAGAAGGGTGACAAAGGCGACGGTGGGTAGCATGATTTCCCGACACTCGTCTTGAACTCTGAGATTACTGATATATTTGCTCTGCATAGCTAAAGTTTGCCCCTATCGGGTGAGTCTCTGAACAGACTATCACTAATTATCCAATTCTTGGCGTGGCAGACTTGGATGCTCGAGGAGAATTGCATCTAGTGAACTCTGGAAGTGTCCTTCCCCGGTATGAGCGTGGGAGCGACTTGACTCACTCTGACTGAGCATTGGAAGATTTCATCCTTGGACAACAGAAATTTCGGGTGGCCTGCCCCTGTTTGGCAGATTCAACTTTGATCAACTAATTCTTGAATGACGTCCCTCCGTCAGCTGATGCTTAGGAACTTGCTTTACTCTGACGGATACCTTGGTCAACAAAGCCACTGGATAACATGCCCCTGATTCATAGGCTGACAAGATGCTCTTGATTCTGGTCATCATTGTTGAATGATCAAGTTCCCTTGCGATTGCTCTTTGTAGGAACTTTCCTGATGACACAGGCTGACTTGCAATCAAAACTGTTCATTTACAAATGGTAATTTTAATGCAGTGCACATGCAAGTTTTGAAAATCTATTTTATTTAAATGTTGTGACAGTGTGTGACGAATGGACGATTAGTCCAAACATAGTGCTGAGTTAGCAAATTGTTAGGAGTCAGTTTACGCAACCTTGTCGTAGTATGCTTTCAGAATTGAACCTGATTCAATTAGGACTTTCAAGGGTTATAACGTGGCTTGGTTTACGGTTCTAGAAAGAAAGATTCATGGCTCAAAGTTTATATTTGCCCACCCATTCTCCTTGATGTTCTCCAGTCCTATGTTCAGCTAATTCGACTTAAGCGCTCGCTTCTCACAAGGGTTTTGTAATGATTGAGGAACCAATGATGTTGATGGTTTACGCACCAATGAGGTTTCTTGGAGTAACAGTCACCCATTCTGACTTTGTGTCTGGTCACACGACTTTGTTCTCATGGAAGATTCTCTTTCATTTTTACTCCCTAACTTTTGCCTGGACTGGTTCTTCTTGAATTTTTCGATTTTGAAGTCCAGCGGGGTGCCCTAACTTTTGCCTAAGTCTTATGTTTTCACACATTTTTTCGACTTAGCGGGCTTTATTTCTTTTTTTTTTCTTTGATTTTTGTTGAACAAATCGTGTGACACTGGCTTGTCATAACTTGCTGAAAGGGTTGACTGCCTCATTCCTTTGTTGGTGAGGGATAACCATTGTGGTTTCACGTCCCTTGACCTCTTGAGGTGTAATGAATAAAGGTAATGGATCCTCGGATGCTCACTCCTTTAGAAATTTGAACGCTTGGTCAAATTAACTGATAACTACCCTGCCCCGGGTTAAATGTGAGGGTTTTTTCGTTTAGAAAAGAAACTCCTACTTCAAGGCTCGAAGGGGGTTGACGAGGGTTTATCTCCCTTATATCTCCGGTGTTTGGGAATTGAAACAATGCCTGTACATCGTCAGCAGGTTCTACCCTGAAAGCATACCTTCAACAATTATGAGTATTCAGTTGTCATCATCCTCCCTCAGACCTGCTAAACAACAGTGAAATATATGGGAGGTATATGGATGCAATTTTTTTGTTGTTTTTTTTTCGTTTTTCAATGCAACTAAAGAAAAATGAGCGAATGCGACATAATTGGTTCAAAAATGCAAGATCACTACATTAACATTACCATTTAAAATAACAATGCTTAAAAGACAAGTAGCTGCTAACAGGAAAGAAACTACAATGCAAATGATAAAAGGATACAACGATCACCAACTCTGATGACATTTTGTTGTCTGAGCCGCTGAAATCAAGATACGCTTCTTCTGAAGTCTTTGAACTCAATCAGGTGAAGGGTTGACGCACAACCAAGCTTCCTTCTGGAAAGGAGATGTAGCCCTTGTCGATCAACTGTTGTACTCTGGCTTGAAAAGCTTTGCAATCTTTAGTTGAATGCCCCATTGATCCACCATGATACCCACACTGCTCATGAGGATTGTACTCTGGAGGGTACGGCTCTGGCAACGGCTTGAGAGGTTTAGGAACCACCAAAGAGCTCTGAACTAGATGTGGCAAGAGTTCACTGTATGCCATGGGGACTGGATGAAGAGGAGCAATCCTTCTTTCCAGATTGTTACGAGGCCTAGGCTGGCTCTGAAGTTGATTCTGAGGTCTTCGACCATGAGATTGCAGATTTGGACAAGGAGGAGCCCAGGGTTTCTGACACGGTGCTCTGAGCATTGCCGAATGTCCGTAAGAGTAATCAGATTCAGGAAAAGATGATCTCTTAGAAGATGTTGTTCTAGAATACTCGATATTCACCATGACTGCACTGACGCCATCCCATTCTTCCTCTTGGGAGCTAACAACAGACTCACCTTCACTAGCTGGGATATTCGAAAAGTCCTGGATCTTTCCATTTTTGAGCAAGCTCTCAATGCGTACTCCAACTATCATCAAATCAGAGAAGCTTGTCGTCCCAATGCTACTCATTCTTTCCAAGTATGGACCCTGCAAGGTGCCCACGAACAGGTCAATTAATTTTCTGTCTGAAAGTGGTGGTTGCACTTGGGCTGCCAATTCTCTCCACCGCTGTGCATATTCTCTGAAAGATTCACCACTCCTCTGGGATAGGCTCTGCAAGTGCGTGCGATTGGGCGCCACGTCCATATTGTACTGGTATTGCTTTACGAAAGCTCTGGATAAATCATATCAAGATCGGATATGACTGCTTTCCAAATCCATGTACCAACTTAAAGATGCCCCACTTAAAACTGTCCTGAAAACAGTGAATCATCAACTTATCATTGCAGGCATAAAAAGTCATTTTTCTACAGAACATCACCAAATGACGCTTCGGGAAACTGACACCAGTGTATTTCTCAAACTTCGGAGTTTTGAAATCTGGAGGAATGACAAGACCAGGCACCAAACACAGGGTTAGAGCATCAAAACCGAAGGCATCAGGATCCGCTAAGGCTTTGAGTTGCTCGTCCAACACACGAAATCTTTCAGCAAGATCAATAACTTGTGGATCCTTGGTTTTCACAAGAGGGATTTCCCCTTGGAAGTCTGGCATAGGGAAGGCAAAACTCTGATAATCTGTAGAATCAGAAGAAGATGAAGGTCCACCTCGGACAGCAGATGGTTCAGGTACATTCTGATTCACGATCGGGGTCTGTACAGGTTGAGCTTGAGCAAGATTGTTCACTTGCAGAAAATCATCATCAGGAGGAAGACCATAAAAAGGATTGGTCATTGAAGTGAAACCAGGTGGAAACTCAACATTCTGACGGTTGCTCTCTGACATAGCTACTGACGGCTTTCAAACTGACCCTTCTTAACTCTTGACACTGTTCAGTCTAGCTTCACACACTCTGTCATCTTCTAACTGTGACCACTTGTTCAAACCGAGTACAGGGAAATCAGCTGGCTGGTCATGGACAAAAGAGGAAGGATGAGCTCTCTGGAAGAAGAAAATGCAATGCAGATGCAAATGCAAAATGCAATATGATGATGCCAGAGATGCAAAGACATGGGATCACAGCTAGAAACTGTCTGGAATCTGGAATACTGCCAAGAATCAAGTGTCTGTAACCACAAGATCTCTGTATAGTAACCCGAAATAGTAGCCGAAAACCAAAGGTCAAGAACTTCAGGATCATAGTGACCGGATCAAAACATAGAACTGCAATGGCAATGAGGGTATGTTGAGGTCATGGGTTCCTGCAAATCTGTAAACAGCCCAACCCCCTCACAGGTAGTGTTCTAAAACAAGGATCCTCAGACTTGGATCAGTTATGAGAAGTTTAAACACTTCTAACCCGGAGGTACAATGTTTACAATAACCATAACAATTCCTCCTCTAATTCACCTCAGTTTCTGAAGGTCAAACTAAAAGGTCATCCAGACTTAGCAGGCTTCCCAGATCCCTCTAGCATTGCAGGAAATCCGCAACACAGAGTTCTCAAGAAGAAACCCATATCTGAACCGTGTTCCATATTCCCGCACCAGACCGAAATGGAATGGGAAAGAATATGGTTCACTCTATCCTAGGTGTCACTCAGGTCCCAGGTGTAGGACCTTAACTCTCAATGAAATACCCACCCATCAAGGCAAACAAACAGATCCAGCCAGCAACAAATGACAGTATGATATATAAATGCAATAAAGAAAGCAGTAAATAAGCTGTACAGAAAGCAATAAATAAAGCAAATATACCAACACAAACAAACACATAACACCCCAATAAACACAAATCAATCAAGCGCTAGGAGGAACCCACAAAAAGAACCAGAAGCCCTGGTTGCAATATAAGGGTCCCCAGCAGAGTCGCCAAGCTGTCGCTCCCGACAAATGAAATGGATCAAATGAAGGTACATACGCGAACGGTCGGCGAAGGGAACAGTGAGAACACACAGCCGTGAACTCACTGGAGAATGAAAAGAGTCGCCAGCTAGGCATTTTTATCCCGGAGGAAAGGTAATGCTGCATAGACCTAGAAAAAGATGGATAAGACGGTTTGCGAACCAGAGAGACTGAGAAAGGGGGTTGGTTACAACCTGGGAAGGTATTAGCACCCAGATTGTCCGCCGTACTCGACGGGATCCACGCTTAAAAGATTTGTGTTTTAAAGGGGTAGTGTCAGTGCAATCTGTGTATAAAATAGCTGGAAAAGAATGTACAGGTGTCAGTGTAAAGTGTATAAGTGATGTGTATAAATGAAGTGTCAGTGTGAGATCAGGAATGAAATGAATTGCTCATGATAATGAGGCTAAGAGAAAGATGCTGGAAGAGGGGGAATGTACAGAGACTTTTGTTCGATAACCGTTAAGTTATGCCTACGTATCCTCTCGTGCAATGAGGAAGTCAGAACACCGTAGTTCGACCCAAAGAGACTGAAAGATGAATTGACTTGTGAACTGCTTGCTTGTCAATGCTCAAGTGTATGACCTGTCTGGCTCAGGTGCTTACTGTCTTGCATTAGACGGAAGAAGCAAGTTCTCGTTTATGAGTGAAGGTGATGAGAAAAGAATCCCGGAGGAGACGATTATTGTTTGTTTTTGATGTTTTCAGTCTTTTATTGCTTTTGAAAGTTTGTCATAAATTAATGAGCTTAAGCCTAAACCAATGGATTTAGCAAACTCATCACATCTTCCCTCTGGTTAGGGGTAATGAGAGTACCTTAAGTGTGAAGTCAGGTTCTCACACTTAATCACCTTTGATGCAGGGTTAAGATCATTAACCTACTTGTGATTATTCAGATGTTTTTGTGGTTTTTGTTTAGTGTTGAGTAATGAGGTTAAGCCATAATCAGGGATTTAACAGACTCATTACACCATCCTAAAAGAAGGATAATAGATGAGAATGTTTAAGCTGAGGAAAGCTCCTCAACTTAATCCATGATTAGGGATTAAACCCATGACAAAACAAGTCTTTATTAGATGGATTTTATTTAATGGTATGATGATGAAGTGATTTTTATGATTTGTAAGACAACTTGAGGGGGACTTGTCCATTAACACTAGGGTTAGTCCTTCTTAACCACTTAAGGAAGAATTAGAACCCTAATGCAAGGCCCAAGTTACAAGTGTAATGTCTTGATGATTATTATGTGGATTGATCAAGAGATTTCAACACCTTAAGGGTCCAAAACTTAGGATTAAAGTTATACACTCCATCCTAAAAGAAGGATGCAGGCATGATCTTAATCACAAAGTCTTAAAGCCTTGAGGGTTTAGTCCCTGATTATGAGGTGAGGAGAGATGACTCAAGGAGAGACACAAAGGTAAAGACTATGAGGGGAAACTAATCAAAACCCTAATTCATTGTCATACTTGGTTGTTCCTAAGGTTTGTGAGGTTTCAAGAAACAAACTTCAGATGAACCACCAGGAAGCAGATGAACAAGATCAGGAGAAGCAAAGTGACTTGCTTCATTCAAGAAGTCAAGTCACTTGAAGAAAGAAAGTGGGGGAGGGAAGAATGAGCAAGCTCAAACCCAAACACAAATAAGAATGCAGCAAGGTATGCAAAAGAGATGAAAAGAAAAGTTATGAGAAGTGAAGGCAAATTCACTTCTCAAGTTTACTTACCACCTGAAATGTTAGAGAGAAACATCATGCAATGCAAGGTGAGATGAAATGGTATGATGCAAAGCAAAACCAGAAGCATGCACATGATGATTATGATGTTATGAGGTGCTGCAAACATGAGGCAAGACAATGGATATGTTCATACAAGATCATGAGTGCATATGATGCAAGCTAAGGAGCATGAACAAGCATGGAATGTTATGAAACATACAAGACAAATGGCATGGCAAATATGTAATGCAATGATCAATGATGCTTCATACATGTCTTAAGATGTCAAATGGATCATAAGAATGCACAAAATGCAATGGCAAGTCATGTTATGCAAGGAAATGCAAAAGGGATGCAAGGGAAAGCCCAAATTAGGGTTCATGGATCAAACATCAAACATAAACCAAAAACAGAAGCAAACCTTAACATAAAAAATGGAAAATGGCACCCAAAGAAAACCTAGACCTATAGTGAATCACTGCCCAAAGGGGAACTCTCAACTCTCAACCAAACTCAAGTTATGAATTTTGCAAGTTATTAGGGTTTTTTAGGGTTTGTAACAAAAGAAATGCCAATCAATTAGAAAATGCAAGATCAAATCATGCCCTTTTTATCTTTGAAAGTACATGTCAAGTGGAAAACAATGCAAAAAGAATCAATGTCTTAACCTTCACCAAGAGGCAGAAATGAAATTTCAAACATATGATCAAAATAATGCATCAAAAATGATTTAATTCAATGAGAAATTCTTAAAATGCATCAAGATCAAAAAAGAAATTTGGTTTGAAGGTTGGACAATGTTTCTAAATGTCTTAGGACATTCCATGAATTTTTTTGTAATTTTTAAATACCTAAAAGTATTTTTAATTAATTAATTCTCATTAATCAATTAAAAATAATCTTTTAAATATTTAAAAATACTTTTTCAGTGATAACAAATAAAATAAAAATATTTTTGTGTCATAAAAATTAATAAAACCTTAAAGAAAAAGTTTCATAATTTTTATGATTTTTTAGCTATTTTAAATAAATTGTACAATTTAAATGAAATAAAAGGAATTAAAAATTAAAAGAAAATGAAAGTATGCAGAATGGACGCGTGAGATTGATCCTGGGTTCAAACAGGTTGACTGCGCGCGCTAGTGGAGGGCCAGGATTCGCTCTGAGCTAATTACACTTAATTAGAATTAACCACGTGGATTAGGGTTAAGTGGATGATCTGAGCCACTCAATCTGGAGGGAAGTCAATGGGTCAACGCGCATCAATGGACCAAATTCAAACTGACATTAATTATGGGATTAAACCCTAATTACATTCAGGTGGCCGGAGAAGACTTCCGGTCGTCTTCTCCGGCCAGAAGGTCACCTGAAAATCTTCAAATCCTCTCAAAACGTAATATAAATGAAACCTAAGACATGGAAAATGATCTCCATCACCTCACGAACTAAACCCCTCTCCCAAAACACATTTAAAGTTCCTAAATCAACTGAATCGAAGCAAACTATTTCTAGGGTTCGTAAGCTTCAAACAGAAATTAAATCCTTAAAACGCAACCATTTCAAAAACTAAAGGTACCAGAATGATCAGTGCATCATGAAGAACAAGTTTGTAACTTAAAAAGAGACTTCTGGAAAAATTATTTTTGAGCTACCTGAGTTTTGGAGCTTTCAGTTCTGGAACTTTCAGGCCTCTTCCTTCAGTGCAAGCTGCTCCTCTTGGTCCCCCAAGTGTGTCTGGATGCTCAAATGGAGTTTAGATTTGTTGGATGATGAGTTTCGAAGAGAACTGCTCCAGTTCAGTCAACAATGGCAGATGAGATTCAGGAGGTTTCAGGTCATGGTGAGTGTTTGTTTGTGATCTATGAAGTGTGTAGAGAAGCTTTGCAAGGTTTGTTTGGCTGTTTGTGGCTTGTGGAAAGAGATTCGAATGAAGTTGCAGAATGAAGGTGAGCAATGGCTATGGGGTATTCAGGCTGTTTTGGGCTTGTGCTTTGGGTGCTGGGTGGCCTATGGAGTGTGGTGAGATGATTGATGAAGATTGCTTGGGTGTTTTATGGCTGTGTAGAGAGATTCGATAGAACTTGCAAGTTGGGAGGTTTTTGTGTAAGTTGTGAATGGATGTGTTTCAGCCTTGGCCCTTGTTATGTTCAGCTTGCAAATTGATAACATATTTTAATCCTATAGGTCAGGTGATGTGACCTGGCCTATAGTGATTGGTAAGTTTACTTTTTGCAAAATGTCCATTTCTTTGTAAGAGAAAGCATGGCTTGATCTAGGCTTGGTACAAGGCTAGGACTGGCGCAGCATGGGGTGGTGAGAGACTATGGAAAGTTCAGCAGCCAATGTTGCAAGTTGTGAGGAGTGATCATGAGTGTTTTGCAACTTGTTGTACTTTTGGTTCACATGTGATCTTTTGCATAACCAAGCATGAAACCAAGGGCAAACCTAGTTCAAATCTGATTTTTGGGACTTAGAGAATGTTTGTGTAATGGTTTGTAGTGAATTAGAGGCTGCAATGTGCATTGGTTCAAGATTTTGCAAAGTTTCCATTTGAAGCATAACTTGAAAATAAGTGATTTTTGGCAACTTTGCATGGCCATAACTTTTGATCCAAGAAGAGTTTGATCATGTTCTTGTACTTTTTGAAAAGGGAAAGATGAGATCTACAACTTTCATGACCAAAGTTTTTCCATTTGAAGCCTTTTTGGATCATGAATCAAGGCTTGAAAATTGACCTAAAATGATGCATTCTTGAAAAGTCAACAAAACCCAAAAAGTCAACTTTTGCAAAAACCCTAAATTCTTGATTTTTATGAACTTCAAACTTCTTCCATGATCAAATAAAGATCATATACACTCAAAATGATGAAGATCACTCATTGGTTGGGTCATTGGGGGCCTCAGATGCCCTGATTTTGCACTGACTTGCCTGAAAAGTCAACTCTTGATCAGATGACTTCCCCATGGAATTTCTTCATGAAAATTGATATGCATACTCCCTATACCATATAGAGATCAATGGAAACAAGAATGACCAAAAAATTTGGGGTTATGGCCTCTGAAACCAAAACCCTAATTTTTCAGTCAACTGTGCAGTTCATCCTGGCTCTGTACTCACTCAAGCCCCAGTTCTTGTGATTCCTCTGCAATTTTGACTTTGTGAAGATGTAACATGATACAAGAATACACATGGACCCTTTTGAGTTGATTGGAAGCCTTTTGGAATGGCTCAAGATGCTTTGGGATTGCTCAGATCACAAACCCTAGGTGCAGATGACCTAGAAACTATCCAGTGAATCAAAAATGAGATGTGAGATGATATGATTGTGTTTATGCATATGAGATGATCACAAGTCATGGTGTGAATGGGTGAGGGCAAATTTGGGTGTTTACACCATCTATGCCATCTCTCAAGTTATTACACCCGTTCACTGAAATGTTGCAATAAGCACATCCTAGCTCACATCCAGGGAACATTTGACATTCAAGGAGTTGAGCTTTAATCTCCACCAGGGGTGTCCGAATCTGACCCACACTGGTTATCAAGTAAGACGGCTTGTCTTCTTCAATAGCATTGATTCTGGGTCCTCCATGGTGTGGCATAGGGTTCTTGTTAACATTAGGTGGTGGTGCAAAGTTTAGAGCTTTGGAATCCACTAGATCCTGTACTTTCATGTACAAAGCTCTGCACTTCTCTGTACTATGGCTAGGTGCATTTGAGTGAAAAGCACATCTGGCGTTGGCGTCATAATTTCTGGGTAGACTGGGAGGATCTGGAGGTGCCAATGTCCTTAGCTCAACCAGGTTGAGTTTCAGGAGTTGTGGAAATAATGTGGCATAGGGCATAGGGATTGGATCGATCACCCTATTGGCCTGAGTAGGTCTCTGTTGATATGGTCTTTGCTGATTGTTGTTGTTGGTGTTGTTGTAGTTTCTCTGCGGAGGATACTGAGTTTGTTGCTGTGGTTGATAAGCCGGTTGTGGATGAATTGGAGCGGGAATGGTGACCGCTGCCACAGACCTATGAACATATTGGGGTCTGCCCCTGTTAGTATGGATAGCATTGGTCTCACCAGCTCTTCTTGGGCCCACAAAAGGCTTTCTTGCGTTGCTGGATGAGCTCGCACCGTTGTCAAAAATTTTGCCCATCTTTAATAGGCTCTCAATTCTTTCTCCAACTATGACTACATCTGCAAAGCTGGTAGAAGAAAAGGCAGCTGGCCTATCAATGTATGTCCCTTGGAGAGTGTTCATAAACATATCAGCCATTTCCCTCTCTGACATGGGTGGCTGGACAGCAGCAGCAAGCTGTCTCCACCTCTGGGCGTACTCCCGGAAGCTTTCCCTGGATGATTGAGACATTCCCATCAGGAGGGTCCTGTTGGGAGCCATATCCAAGTTGTACTGATATTGTCTGATAAAGGCCTCAGCCAAGTCCTTCCAGCACCTGATGGTTGCTCTAGTCAAATGAGAGTACCATTCCCGTGAAGCTCCTGTTAAGCTATCTTCAAAATAAAACATCCATAGCAAGTGGGTTCGTCCATGGTATATGCCTTCAGCCTCCCTAGAAAGGATTGCAAGTGAGTTCGGGGACAGGAAGTTCCGTTGTATTTTTCAAAGCACGGAGGTTTAAATTTGTGGGGAATCCTGACCCCGTCCACTAAGCCCATGTCCATAACATCAAAGCCCAAAGAATTCTGGGACTCCAGGGATCTCAGTTTCTCAGCAATCTCATCTAGCCTTCTGTCATAGGCTTCCTCCCCAGCTCCCATCACTGTAAATTGATCTTCCTGGGGGTCTTCTTGTAACACTCTGCCTGCAGTGGCAGTCCCTTGCACATTAACAGGGATGTTGATCTCTGGATGCAGGTGGGGTCCATAGACTGGAGGATTAACATGAGGTTGAACTCTCTCATTATTGCTTGTCCCAGCAGTCCCTAGATGGGGGTCTTCCTGATTCTGCCTCTCTACCAGTGCTCTTAATCTCTCTTGGCTTTGAGCCATATTATTCATCACCTCCATAAACTGAGTCATCTGATTCCTCATTTCTAGTCTCTCATTGGCCATTTGGGTCCTGACCTCTGTAAGGTCCTGCTGTACTTGGTCCATTTGTATACCCGGAAGGTTGTTGCGGGTTGGATATCTGTGTGGACGGTTGAGTGGGAACACCCGTCGTCGAGCAATAGTTCCTGAGATCGCAACAGAGTTAGTAACAAAAACAAAACAAACCTACAAAACAAACAAAGGTTAGTATGCAATGCAGTATGCTTATTCGTTTCCAAGGTATCCGGCTTGGCACTTGGTTTTGACCTTTCCAGACCCCTGAGGAAGATGCTTTTGATGCTGCTTGAAAGAACTCAAAAAACAAACTAGTAGATATATTACAAAAGGAAAAACATACATAGTTTGTTTTTTACAATACATGCCCTCTGAGGGGTCAAAAATACAACAAAAAAAAAGGAAAAGTACAATGAAATGAAAGCAACAACAAGCAAAAAGTCAGACACTAAGACCAAACTCATCCTCCTGAACTTCCTTTAGAAGTGCTTCAGTCACAGGGTCAGCTGGATGCTCTGTGAGATTCCTGATGAGAAGATTCCTGGTGGCAATAGTTGCGGTTAGCTTCTTGTGTCGACTTTGGTCCTTTTACCTCTTCACACCAGCTCTAATCTTCAACTCTGAGATCTCTCTCTGGGCTGCTAGCAGGGCTTCCTGCTGCTCCTTTGCACTAGCCTCCAACTGCTGAATCTTGTCCTGGGTTCTCTTATCCTCCTGAGTGCGAGCTTCGGTGATCCTGACCCACCTAGCTTGACTCTCCTTCAGATAAAGATCAGTCCTAGCTCTCTGGAACTGGGCCTCTTTGCAGGCATTCTTCAAGATCTGCTCTCCAGCCCTTGACTTCTTAATGTAGTCTTCTGACTTCTCAATCCTGGCCAGATGCTCCACCTTTAGCTTTTCCAACCTTTCAATGTCCAGCCGACCGTCACTCCTCTCCCAGAGGGTCTTCTGTAGAGCCTGAGTCATATTTTCATTTCTCTCTTTCAATTTCTCAAACTCCTCCAGGTTGACAGTAGCTGGAGGTGGTGCTGTGGATGGCCCAGGCACATCTTCAATGGTAAAGGGCATCCCAGAAATTTGAGCCCTGGCATGAGACCACTCATAGTACTGAGCTGAGGCCACATTGTTGCATTTCCCAAGAATGGTTACCCCTTTAGTCTGGACATTGTCCCAAGCCCAGGATGCTTGCCTGACAATAGCCAGATTAGGCTTGATCTCACAATAAAGGGTCTCAGGTAGATCTTGTACTCTAGGAGGGTGGACTAATGCATAGCCCAGTTGTCTTTTGAATAGCAGAGGGTTGTAGTTGATGCAACCTTTCACTCCTATCAGAGGTACATTGGGAAATTGCCCACAACTAGTAATGATGTCTCTGCCCTTGGTGCTCTGAGTGCACCACCTGATATCATCTGAGGTTAAAGCAACAAGTCTCCTAGCCCAGTTCCTTTGCTGGTGAGGGTTCAAGAAGGCATCAGTCTTGGGCAAGTGTCTGAGCAACCAGGTATGGAACAGAGGAGCACAGCATCTCACTAATCTCCCCCTTTGCTTTTCATTCCTCTGGTGGACAGAGTAGTAGAAATCTCCCAGTAAGGTGGGCATTGGGTTCCTCAGGATGAAAAGATGGATTGCATTCTTGCTAATGAACCTAGGCTCATCTTCAAATAATATGATCCCATATATGCTAAGGGCCAATAAAGCACAGACTGCCTTCCATTCTCCTGAGGAGGCCTTCAGGGTGGCCTGAGAAGTCAAGAAATCCAAATGTAGACCAGAGATTCCAGCCTTAGTGGTCATATTCTGCCCAATCAGACAAGGTTCCAGATACAATGCCTTTGCCACTTCTTCATTACTTGGAAAAGCCATCTCAGGGTTGAAGGGGACTCCACCCCTGATAGGTACACCAACCAATGATGAATACTCCTCTAATAAAGGTCCCAACTGAAAATCCTGAAAGGTGAAGCACCTCAGAGGGGGATCATAGAACTGCTGGCAAGTATGAATCAAGCTCCTCTTTGAAGGGTCCAAATCCATAACCACATCAAGGATTCCTCCATAATGTTCTCTGAATAGTGGTATATGGTCTGGAGTAATCAGGGTCTGGATCCTCCTGATGCTAGCCAACTCAGGCTCAAAGAAATGGTAGGAGATATTGCTCTTCTTAGGTGCCATGTTGCTGAAGAAGAGCTGAGACAGATGCTGAGAATAACACTGAAGATGGGCCACTGACAGGCTGAGACTGGTGATGCAGGTGACTGAAGCAGGTAGCTGATAGCTGAAATAAGTACTGATGAAGATAGGTCTATGCTGATGAAGGGGTCAAAACCAAGCCAAAATATATGATGTGGATACCCTGGAAAACAAATAAACAAATGTTAAAATGATGCAATGATGATGTATGCAAATGTTATGCAAGGGTTTGTGATCAAGCTGGATCTGATTAACTTCCTTGATATAGGTCCATGTATGTTCAAGAAATCCAGATGGAGGTTCATAAGTCCGGTAACCAAGGTGGGGGACTCAAATAAAGAGTCACATGTCCAGGTTTAAAAATCACAAGAACTGTTCCAAAATGGAGTACTCTTAATCAAAACAAAGTAACAGGGTATGCTGAGGTCAAGGGTACCTGCAAACCTGTAAACAGCCCAACCCCCTCACAGGTGATGTTCTAAAACAAGGATCCTCAGACTTGGATCAGTTATGAGAAGTGTAAACACTTCTAACCCGGAGGTACAGTGTTTACAATAACCATAAAAGATCCTCCTCTAATTCACCTCAGTTTCTGAAGGTCAATACTAAAGGTCATCCAGACTTAGCAGGCTTCCCAGATAGCCCTAGCACTACAGGAAATCTGTAGCACAGAGTTCTCAAGAAGAAACCCATATCTGAACCGTGTTTCATATTCCCGCACCAGACCGAAATGGAATGGGAAAGAACATGAACCACTCTAGCCTAGGTGTCACTCAGGTCCCAGGTATAGGACCTTAACTCTCAATGGAACACCCACCCACCAAAGCAACAAAACCAGATCCAGCCAGCACAGTATGACTGTAT
This sequence comes from Lathyrus aphaca, assembly GCA_963966055.1. Classification (NCBI taxonomy): domain Eukaryota; kingdom Viridiplantae; phylum Streptophyta; class Magnoliopsida; order Fabales; family Fabaceae; genus Lathyrus; species Lathyrus aphaca. Next base: position 61,146,218 of record OZ014522.1, on the reverse strand, counting down.
GATATATGTGAAGCTATAAAGAAAGCAATAAAACAACTGTACATAAGGCAATAAACAAAAATAAATATACAACACAAATAGCACATAACACCCCAGTAAACACAAATCAAACAAGCGCTAGGAGGAACCCACAAAAAGAACCAGAAGCCCTGGTTGCAGTATAAGGTTCCCCAGCAGAGTCGCCAAGCTGTCGCTCCCACCAAATGACACCGGGTCAAATAGGGTACAGACGCGAACGGTCGGCGAGAGGATGGTGTGAGAACACACAGGAGTGAACTCACAGGAGATGAATAGAGTCGCTAGCTAGGCATTTTTATCCCGGAGGAAAGGCAATGCTGCATAGACCTAGAAAGATATGGATAAGACGGTTGCGAACCAGAGAGACTGAGAAAGGGGGTTGGTTACAACCTGGGAAGGTATTAGCACCCAGATTGTCCGCCGTACTCGACGGGATCCACGCCTAAAAGATTTTTGTTTTAAAGGGGTAGTGTCAGTGCAATCTGTGTATAAAAGAGCTGGAAAAGGATGTACAGGTTTCTGTGTAAGGGAAGTGAAGTGTAATATGTATAGTGTCAGTGCAAGAACAAATATGAAATGCCCATGATAATGAGGCTAAAGAATAAGGCTTGAAGGAGGGGGAATATCCATAGACTTTTGTTCGATAACTGTTAAGTTATGCCTACGTATCCTCTCGTGCAATGAGGAAGTCAGAACGCCGTAGTTCGACCCAAAGAGACTGAAAGATGGATTGACTTGTGAACTGCTTACTTGTCTATGCTCAAGTGTATGACCTGTCTGGCTCAGGTGCAAACTGTCTTGCATTAGACGGAAGAAGCAAGTTCTCGTTTGTGAGTGAATAAGATGAGAAGAGAATCCCGGAGGAGACGATTATTGTTTGTTTTTGAGTTTTCAGTCTTTTATTGCTTTTGAAAGTTTGTCATAGATTAATGAGCTTAAGCCTAAACCAATGGGTTAGTAAACTCATCACATCTTCCCTCTGATTAGGGGTAATGAGAATACCTTAAGTGTGAAGTCAGATTCTCACACTTAATCACCTTTGATGCAGGATTAAGATCATTAACCTACTTGTGATTATTTAGATGTTTTTGGTGTTTTTGTTTAGTGTTAAGTAATGAGATTAAGCCATAATCAGGGATTAAACAGACTCATTACACCATCCTAATAGAAGGATAATAGATGAGGGTGTTTAAGCTGAGGAAAGCTCCTCAACTTAATCCATGATTAGGGATTAAACTCATGACAAAACAAGCCTTTGATTAAGTGGATTTTATTTAATGATATGATGATGAAGTGATTTTTAGGGTTTGTAAGACAACTTGAGGGGGACTTGTCCATTAACACTAGGGTTAGTCCTTCTTAACCAATTAAGGAAGAATTAGAACCCTAATGCAAGGCCCAAGTTACAAGCTTGATGTCTTGATGATTATTAAGTGAATTGATTAAAGGATTTAAACACATCAAGGGTTTAACACTTAGGATTAAAGTTATACACTCCATCTTAATAGAAGGATGCAGGCATAAGCTTAATCACAAAGCCTTAAAACCTTTAGGGTTTAGTCCCTGATTATGAGGTGAGAAGAGAAGACTCAAAGAGACACAAAGGTAAGAAACTAAGTGGGGGGACTAATCAAAACCCTAATCATTGTCATGCTTGGTTGTTCCTAAGGTTTGTGAGGTTTAAGAAAGAAATCTTCAATGGAACCACCAAGAAGCAGATGAAAGGAGCAAAGAGAAAGCAAAGTAACTTGCTTCATTCAAGAAATCAAGTCACTTGAGGAAAGAAAGTAAGAAGAAGAAGAAAGAGCAAGCTCAATCTCAAACACAAGATAAAATGCAGCAATGATGCATAAGAGAGATGAAAAGAAATTGTGAGAAGTGAAGGCAAATTCACTTCTCAAAGTTACTTACCACCTGAAAAGTTAGTAAAGGAATGCAATGCAATGCAAAATGAGATGAAATGACATGGTACAAACCAAAACCAGAAGCATATACATGATGATAATGATGCTATGGGATTATGAAAACATGAAACAACACATGGGGATGATCATACAAACTTATGGATGCAAATGAAGCAAGTTAAGAACCATGATCATACATGAAAAGTTATGGAATGCAAATGACATACAACATGGCAAATGAAAGATGCAATGATCAAACATGTTTACAATATGTCTTAAGATGTCAAATGAATCAAATGGGTGCACAAAATGCCATGGCAAGTCATGGTATGCAAGCAGATGCAAGATGGATGCATATGGAAGCCCAAATTAGGGTTTATGATCAATGCATCAAACAAAAACCAAAATCAGAAGCAAACATCAAGATAAAAAATTGAAAATGCAATCAAAGGAACCCTAACCCTACACAAACTCACTGCCCAAAGGAGGGGTCCTAACTCTTAACCTAATTAGGGTTATGAATTTCCTAAAATTTCTAGGGTTTTAGGGTACCTTAACAAGAAAAATGTCAAACAAATGGGAAATGCAAGATCAATTCATGCCAATTTAATCCTACAAACTACATGATATGCAAGACATAATGCAAAAAGAATCAAAGTCCAACTCTCAATGGTTAGGCAGAAATGATTTTTTCGAAGATTGGATCAAAATAATGCTTTAAAATGGAATTAATTCCATGGAAAATTGTCAAAATGCATCAAGATCAAAAAAGAAATTTGGTTTGAGGGTTGGACAATGTTTCTAAATGGTTTTAAAGGTTTCATGAATTTTTTGGTGATTTTTAAATACTTAAAAGTATTTTTAATTAATTAATTCTCATTAATTAATTAAAAATAAACTTTTAAATAATTTAAAAATATTTTTTAATGCAAAAAATAAAAATAAAAATGTTTTTGGTTTCTGAAAATTAATAAAAGTGTATATGAAAATTTTCAGAATTTTTGAATAATTTTTGCTATTTTAAAATAAATGGACAAAACAAATCAAATTAATTGAAAAATAAAATGAAAATAAACTGAAAATGGAAAAGTATGCACATCTAAGGGTCCAGATTCAAATTCACACGCGCGGGAGAAGACTTGGCGCCACATCCAAGGGCTGAGATTCAAATTCGCTAATTAAATGATTAAGCCCTAATCCTGCCCTAATCACTCTCAGGCGACCGGAACACTGTTCCGGTCGTCTTCTCCGGCTATCTCATCTTTCAATCTCTCTCAATATGCCATGAAATCGTGCCAAACTCTCCAGAATCAATCATTAATCATCACTAAACCTAAACCCCACCCCAAAATCCATTCACTTCCACTGAATCATGAGACACGAATCAAAACGGAAAACAAAACACAAATTTCAGAGATCAAATACATCCTACACACGCAATCATTTTCAATGATTCAAAGCTTAAAATGATCAGCACATCACATAGAATCAGTTTGTAACTCAAAACACAAGTTCTGGAAAAATGTTTTTGGATGATACCTGAGATGGAGCTTTCGGTTCCAGAGCTTTCAGGCTGTTTCTTTGGCTCAAATCTACTCCACTGGTCCTCCTAAGAAGCTTGCAAGGTTTGTTTGAAGTTTGCAATGGCTGGTTTGAGAGTTTGCTTGAGTTCTATTCAAAGGGGGGCAGAAATCGTATCTGGCTTATGTGAGGTTTCAAGGGTGGATGAAGGCAGGGAAATGATCAGGAGGATGTGGTGATGTGTTCTGTGAAGTTTGTTTGTGAGTTTGTAGCTTGTATGATGAGTTTCGAATGCTTTTGCAAATGGGGTGGAAAATGAGAATGCTGTGATGTGGGAGGTTTCAGGCTTGTGTTCTTGTTGCTTTGGCTTGCTTTTGGTTTGTATAAACAATTGGGATTGGTCAGAAGAAGTGATGTGTGCTTTATTGATTGGTATGGCTCAAGTTGCCAAAATGTCAAAGTTGTGTAAGAGAGGTATGGGCTACTTTCTAGCCAAGGACAAAAGGTGTGTCCTGTGCAGCATGATGTGGGGAGATGCCTAGGATGGTTCAGCAAGCTAGCAAGCAAGTGGATGATAAACTATGATGAGTTTTGCAACTTGCCTTGCTTTTGATTCTTATGAAATATCTTGCTCCATAAGCCATAAAACATGTGATTCTTTGGGTGCAATCTGACTTTTAGGACCTGTATGACCATGTTGTGAAGTTTAGAAGTCCATTTGATAACTTAATTTGCCTTGAGAAGTGAATTTGCAACTTTGCCTCTTTGGTGGAAAACTTCAAATTTTGTGATTTTTGCCAACTTTGACAAGCCATAACTTTTGATCCAAAATGAATTAGGTCATGTTCTTGTACTTTTTGAAAAGGGAATGATCCATTCTACAACTTTCATGACCAAAGTTTTTCCATTTGAAGCTTTTTTGAATCAAAAAGTAAAGGTTGAAAAAGTTGCCTAAAATGGCAATTTCATTAAAAGTCAAACTTTCCCAAAAAGTCAACTTTGCAAAAGACTTGAAATTATTCAATTTTGTGAACTTCCAACTTCTTCTATGATCAAATAAAGATCATATACAATCAAAATGATGAAGAATATCCTTTGGTTGGGTCATTGAGGGCCTCAGATGCCCTGATTTTACACTGACTTGCTTGAAAAGTCAACTCTTGATCAGATGACTTCCCCATGGAATTTCTTCATGAAAATTGATATGCATACTCCCCATACCATATAGAGACCAATAGAAACAAGAATGACCAAAAAATTTGGAGTTATGGCCTCTGAAACCAAAACCCTAATTCTAGGTCATCTGTGCAGTCAAACCTGGCTCTGCTTCCATGCCATTTTCAGTTCCTGTGATTCTTTGACATTCTTGACTTTGAGAGGATATAATATGATACTTGAACACACATGGACCCCTTTGAAGTGATTGATGACCTTTGGGGGAGCTCAAGAAGCTCTTGGATTGCTCAGATCACAAACCCTAGATGCAAATGACTTAGAATCTATGCAGTGAATCAAAAAATGTGATATGAGATGCTATGATTGAGTTTATGCATATGAAATGATCATAAGCCATGGTGTGAATGGGTGAGGGCAAATTTGGGGTGTTTACAGGATGAAAGGCAAATCCAAACCCAGTGGAAGATACACAAACTCTTCTGAGAACAAAAGACCTTATGATGCTAACAGAAGGTCAAATTATGATGAAAAGACCAGTCAAGAAAAAGGAATTAAATGCCATGGATGTGAAGGATATGGACACATCAGGAATGAATGTCCTACCTACTTAAAAAGGCAAAAGAAAGGACTCTCTGTAACCTGGTCTGATGAAGACTCAGGAGGTGATTCAGAAGAAGAATCAGCTAAGCATATTACTGCTCTATCTGGATTATGTGAATCTGAAAGTGAATCCAGTGATGGGGAGCTTACTTTTGAAGAACTTGAGCAAGCATACAAAGATCTATACAAAAGAAGCACTGAAATATGCAGTGAGGTTATAAAGCTAAAGAAGCATAATGTGGCACTAGAAGATGAAAAAGCAAGTGATCAAGAGATTATTGACACCTTGAAAAGTGAAGTGAGTCTTCTCAACTCCAAGTTGGAACACATGTCCAAATCTGTTAGAATGCTGAACAGTAGCTCAAGTACACTGGATGTTATTCTCAACAACAATAAGCATTCAGGGGATAAAAGTGGACTGGGTTTTAACAAAGTTCATAAGGATGAAGCTAGCTCTAGCAAAACTACTTCAAAGTCCATACATTCAAACAAGATGTCCCAACAGATGCTTCAACATCAGGAAAAGAACACAAAGTCAAACATAATGTTCCAACAGATGTCTCAACATTCTGAAAAGAACAAAATGAAGAAGAAGTATCAAAGATGGAGATGTCATCATTGTGGAAGGTTTGGACATATCAAACCTCATTGCTATAAGTTGCATGGATATCCAAATCAGATGTATCAGCAACCTTCTAAGCAGAAAATAGAAGTTACCAAGAAAGTGCTGCATAGACATCAAAGAAATCAGCAACCTCCTAAGCAGAAGACAGAGGTCATCAAGAAGGTATGGAGACCAAAAGCTAGCCTTCAGGCTGATCAAAGCTACATACCCAAGAACAAGATCAACAAACAATCTTGGAGATCTACTGATGAACAATACACAGGGCAGAGGCATCAAAAGAAATCTAAACTCAAATGGTCAAAGAAAAGTGTTGCATATATAACACATACATCACTAAGAGTATCAGCTAAAGGAGACTGGTACTTTGACAGTGGATGTTCAAGACACATGACTGGATTGAAGAATCTGCTAGTAGACTTAAAGTCACATTCATCCAGATATGTAACCTTTGGAGATGGAGCTAAAGGAGAAATCTAGGGAGTTGGGACCTTGGACTGTCAAGATGTTCCAAGACTAGATGATGTGCTGCTAGTTAAAGGTTTAACTGCTAACCTGATCAGCATAAGTGAATTATGTGATCAAGGGTACAGTGTAAACTTTACCAAAACTGAATGCATAGTGACTAACAAAGAACAAAAGGTTGTCATGAGAGGAGCCAGATCTAAAGACAACTGTTACATGTGGGAATCTCAAGACTTCAGTCTCACTTCAACTTGCTCTTTAGCTAAAGAAGAAGAAGTGAAACTATGGCACCAAAGACTAGGTCATCTTCATTTCAGAGGCATAAAGAAGATAATATCTATGGATGCTGTAAGAGGTATTCCTAAACTGAAGATTGATGATGGCAAAATATGTGGTGAATGTCAAATAGGCAAGGAAACCAAGATGTCCCATCCAAAGCTCCAACATCTGACAACTTCCAAAGTTTTGGAACTATTACATATGGATCTTATGGGACCTATGCAGGTTGAGAGCCTTGGTGGCAAGAGGTATGCCTATGTGGTGGTTGATGACTTTTCAAGGTATACATGGATAAATTTCATCAAAGAAAAGTCTGATGTATTTGATGTATTCAAAGACTTATGTCAAAGAATACAAAGGGAAAAATCCAGCTGTGTGATCAGAATAAGAAGTGATCATGGAAAAGAATTTGAGAACCAAAAATTCTTAGATTTTTGTTCCTCAGAGGGAATCAATCATGAATATTATTCACCAATCACTCCTCAACAGAATGGGATTGTTGAGAGGAAGAATAGAACTATTCAAGAATCAGCAAGAGCTATGATCCATGCTAAAAAGTTACCTTTGTACTTCTGGGCTGAAGCTATGAACACAGCTTGTTACATCCATAACAGAGTTACTCTAAGGAAAGGAACTTTGTCCACAATCTATGAAGTCTGGAAGGGCAGAAAACCCACAGTTAAGTACTTCCATGTGTTTGGAAGTAACTGTTATATTCTGGCAGATAGGGAGCAAAGAAGAAAAATGGATCCTAAAAGTGATGAAGGGATTTTTCTTGGATACTCTATAAACAGCAGAGCATATAGAGTATTTAATTCTAGAACCAAGGTTATCATGGAGTCCATAAATGTGATAATTGATGATGCTCCTACAGATGTCCCAGAAGATGTTGGAACATCTGCTGATATGAAGACTGAAGCTGAAGAAAAGAGTGATCATTATGACTTCACTCAAACTGATGCAAGAACATAACAATCTAGCAAACCTCCCTCCATCAGAATCCAGAAGGATCATCCCAAAGATTTGATAATTGGTGATCCCAATAGAGGTGTAAGCACTAGATCAAGAGAAGTGATTTCAGGTTCCTGTTTTGTTTCTAAAATAGAATCTAAAAACATCAAGGAAGCCCTTAGTGATGAATACTGGATTTGTGCTATGCAAGAGGAATTAGGTCAATTCACAAGGAATGAAGTGTGGAACCTTGTTCCTAGACCTGATGACATATATGTAATTGGAACTAAATGGGTGTATAAGAACAAGTCAAATGAGCAAGGAGTTGTTACAAAGAACAAAGCTAGACTTGTAGCTCAAGGATACACACAAATTGAAGGAGTAGACTTTGATGAAACCTTTGCACCAGTAGCAAGGCTGGAATCAATCAGACTACTTTTGGGAATTGCTTGTATCTTAAAGTTCAAGCTATTCAAAATGGATGTGAAAAGTGCCTTTTTAAATGGATACCTTAATGAAGAGGTATATGTAGAACAGCCTAAAGGATTTGTTGATCCAAGCTGTCCAAATCATGTATACAAATTAAAGAAGGCTCTCTATGGTCTGAAGCAAGCTCCAAGAGCATGGTATGAAAGGCTGACTACTTTTCTTATCAAGCAAGGGTACAGGAAAGGTGGAATTGACAAAACCTTATTTGTTAAAGATGAAGAAGGAAATGTCATGATTGCTCAAATATATGTAGATGACATTGTCTTTGGTGGGATGTCTGACAGGATGGTCAAACATTTTGTCAACCAGATGGAATCTGAATTTGAAATGAGCCTAGTAGGAGAACTAACATACTTTCTTGGATTGCAAATAAAGCAAATGGAGGACTCCATGTTCATTTCCCAAAGCAAGTATGCTAAGAACATAGTCAAGAAATTTGGAATGGACAGTGCTAATCATAAGAGAACTCCTGCCCCCACACATTTAAAGCTGACTAAAGATGAAAAGGGTGAGAATGTAGATCAAAGCATGTACAGAAGCATGATTGGGAGCTTGTTATATCTGACTGCTAGCAGACCAGACATAGCATTTGCAGTAGGTGTATGTGCAAGATATCAAGCTGATCCAAAAGTCAGTCATCTTAATCAAGTCAAGAGAATTCTGAAATATGTTAATGGTACTTGTGACTATGGCATAATGTACTTTCATGGATGCAAACCAATTCTCACTGGCTTCTGTGATGCTGATTGGGTTGGAAGTGCTGATGACAGAAAAAGCACTTCAGGAGGATGCTTCTTTCTAGGAAACAATTTGATTTCTTGGTTCAGTAAGAAACAAAATTGTGTATCCTTATCTACTGCTGAAGCTGAATATATAGCAGCTGGAAGCAGTTGTTCACAGTTGGTTTGGATGAAGCAAATGCTCACTGAGTACAATGTCCTACAAGATGTCATGACATTGTACTGTGACAACTTAAGTGCAATTAACATATCAAAAAATCCTATCCAACATAGCAGGACCAAGCATATTGATATAAGACATCATTTTATCAGAGATCTTGTAGAAGAGAAAGTGATTTCATTGGAACATGTTGCTACAAATCTGCAGTTGGCTGATATCTTTACCAAAGCATTGGATGCTACTCAATTTGAGAACTTAAGGGGTAAATTGGGAATCTGCTTATGTGAGATTTAGCAGTTATGGAGATGTGCCAACATGTCATATGACATTGTGTGGCATAAGCACCAGATGGCAACACCAGTCTGGTCAAGGATCTTGAGTATTCCTCTCCTAAAAAGTTTCAAAGTAACGACTACTTTTATTATATCAGCTTGCTTCCAGCTATCCATATTCTCATCATACTCTCAAAAACGACTTGCATTCTCTAACTGCTTCTCAAAAATCATCAAACCTAAAACTCTTCATCCACCTTCTTTGAAAATGTCTCAAAACCCTAACATTCCTGAAGAAATCCTCAACAAGGAAGATGTGGTTCATGCAACCCCCATTTCTGTGGTACCCATGGATTCAACTCCAATGGACGAGATCAGAGGAAGTGTTCCTCATGCTAAAAAGCCAAGAACTCCAAAAAGAACAAAAGATCAAGTTTGCAGCAAATCCAAAGGCATTCCTTCACCAGCAAACATACCTCCAAAATCTTCTGAATATGTGGATGATTCCATAAAGGAGTTGGTAAACAGGATTCTTTCTGAACAAAGAGTGGTTAGTGGCATTTCTATCCCTCTGAGCACCATGCCAGCTCCACAAGAAGATCAACAACCTCAGGCTGCAAAAGACACTCCTGCTGAACAGGATGTCCCAATAGATGTTGAAACATCTGAGGACCAGCAAAAGGCCTCATCTGATGCTGCTGTTGAAACATTTGAGGATCAGAAAAAGGCCTCAAATGATAGTGATGAAGAAGCATCTGAGGACCAGACCAAGGCCTTAACTGAAGAGCACATCTCTGTTGATCCACCAGCTAAAGAGGAGACTACTCAATCCCCTCCTATTGTGAACCTAGAGCATGATTCTGATACAGAAATCATTGCCTCTGTAAAACCTAGCATAGCCAAAAGGCTAAGGACTAGGAAAGAAAAGATGCAAGCAGGACATGCAATTCCTGAGAAGAAGCAAGCTACCCCAAAGAAGGACAAAGCTAAAGCTGTCTTTGGTCCTACAAAGCAATGGAGCAAGGTGCAAACACAAAAGAGGAAAGTTGTCACTCCTCCAGATTCAGATGTTGAAGCAGATGTCCCAACATCTCCTCCAAAGAAGAAACCAGCACCCTCAAGGGCATCAACTGCTGTTCCAGAAGCTCCCTTGGACAACATCTCCTTTCATCATGTTTCAAGTGTGAACAGATGGAAGTTTGTCTATCAAAGAAGGGTAGCACTTGAAAGAGAGCTGAGCAGTAATGCACTTGAGTGCACAAAGTTAATTGATCTCATATCTGCTGCTGGTCTCTTCAAAACAGTCTCCAACCTCTCTCCCTGCTATGAGCTACTTGTCAAGGAATTCATAGTCAATCTTCAAGAAGATTGTGCCAATGGTAAGTCTGCTGAATTTAGAAAAGTATTTGTTAGAGGCAGGTGTGTAGAATTCTCTCCTCAGGTCATCAACCAATACCTTGGAAGAGAATCTGATGGTCCAAATGAGTTAGGGAAGACAGATAACCAGGTCTGCAAGGTTATCACTACTAACCAGGTCAAAGCTTGGCCAGTAAAAGGAAAGCTCTCAGTGAGCATGCTGACAAGGAAATATGCCATGCTGAACAGGATTGGTACAGCAAATTGGGTACCTACCAATCATACATCCTCAATATCCACTGGCCTGGGCAGGTTTATTTATGCTGTGGGCACTCAAACTAAGTTGGATTATGGAGCCTACATCTTTGATCAGACCTTGAAGCATGCTAGCTCATCTGCAACAAAGCTTCCAATTGCCTTCCCTTCTTTGTTATGTGGAATAGTGCTTAGTCAGTACCCTGGAATCCTCACTGAAAAGGACACAATGTGCAAGAGAGAAAGCCCTCTGGCCTTCCACTACAAGCTGTTCCTGAGTCATCATGCAGCTGATGTTGAAGCACCCTCTGGGACATCTGCTGGTCCTTCAACTGCTAAGTCTCCAATCTCCAAAGCTGCATTGATTGCTGAACTGAAGAGCACTTGCAAAGAACTTGAAGCAAGGAAGCAGAAGCTTGAGGAGATTATCCAAAGGCTGAAGAGTGAAAGTGATCAGAAAGCTGCTTCTTCTGATGAGAAGACTGAGGAAGATGAAGAAACTGAATGTGAGGAATCTGAGTGATAATTGTATGTGAGGATTATGTAATGACAACTTCTACATTGTATTTTTGAATTAATCTCTTTGGCCCCAAATTTGTGTCTAACAAGGGGGAGAACATCAACAACAACAATGTATAATGTTGTTTGATTATGAATGAAAAATCTCTGTTTGCTTCTGAACTAAATCTGTAAAATATTTCTGTTGCAACAAGACTGAACACATGAATGTTTGAGGGGGAGTAATCTCACACATGATTCAACAGAAAAGAAATGCTATACTCTGATAAAAGAACTTCTGCTGCACTCTGAAAATCAGAAAAGGATGTTAGCCAAAAATTAGCCAAAGGGGGAGTTTGTAGATGTTTAGAATTGGCAGAATTTTTGACCAACAAGAAATATTGAATTCAGTTCAGAATGTCCTATCAGATGTTGGGACATTATCAAACAGAGTATAAGAACTTAATTCAGGATGTCACACCAGATGTTGGGACATTGTGTAAATGATTTAAGTTCAGTTTTTCAGGATGTCCCAACAGATGTTGAGACATCTCAAACCTGCTACCAGAATTAATTAATAACTAACTGATCTGAGATATTTAAGGAAAGTTATCTGGAATTAATTATGGATGGACAAAAACAGAACAAGGCGCATCTGTAGGGAGAGTTGTTATGAAACTTCAGCATAATCAGAAGAACTAAATCACCTAGAATTTAGGAAGTAACAAACCCTAATTCAAGGTGGAAGCTGCATGCGCATTAGGGCTGGATTAACCTACAGAAAGCCCAAATTACAAACACCTATTTAACCAACAGAAACTCACAGAATTGAGTATGAATTTAAGAAGACCAAATAGGGTGTTTTGTGTTTTAAATAGCAGGTTGTTTAATTGTACCACTTAATGAGCTTTTAAGCATAAGTGCATTTGTGACTTGATTGAAACTGTGAAGTAAGATCAAGCTGTCTTGTTTGAAGAATGTCTTCAATTTTATTAAACTTGTAAACAAGATCACTGTGTGATTGAGGGGGAGTGAGTTGGTACTCATATCTAAGTTGTGTCTTAGGTAGAAATTGCATTGGGTAGATATTAAGTGAAAGATTAAACTGGGTTGTTTAAGTCTAGAATTAATATTACTTATAGTGGATTTCCTCCTGGCTTGGTAGCCTCCAGATGTAAGTGTGGTTATACACTGAACTGGGTTAACAAACTACTGTGTTGTTTAATTTTCTTGCACTTTAAGTTTTGGTTAAATCTGTCAAGTGTTGGAACATCTCATAGGACATCTCATACCTGATCACAGAATTTCAACATATAAAGACCAATAGAAACAAGAATGACCAAAAAATTTGGAGTTATGGCCTCTGAAACCAAAACCCTAATTTTAGGTCATTTGTGCAGTCAAGTCTGGCTCTGCTTCCATGCCTTACTCAGTTCTTGTGATTCTTTGACTTCTTTGATCTTGAGAGGATATAATATGATGCTTGAACATACATGGACCCCTTTGAAGTGATTGATGACCTTTGGAGTGGCTCAAATGGCTCTTGGATTGCTCAGATCACAAACCCTAGATGCAGATGACTTTGAAACAATGCAGTGAAGCAGAAATGCAATATGAGATGCTATGATTGAACTTATGCACATGAAAAGATCACAAGCCATGGTGTGAATGGGTGAGGGCAAATTTGGGGTGTTTACAGTGAGCATCAGTGCTCCACCATAGAAAACTTTCTTTACTATGAATGGGCCTTCTTAATTCGGAGTCCACTTTTCCCTATGATCTGAACCTGGAGGAATGATTCTCTTGAGTACAAGCTCGCCAACCTGGTACTCCCGAGTGCGTACTCGCTAATCGAATGCTCACTTCATTCTCCTTTGATAAAGCTGACCATGACACATAGTTTCTAATATCTTTTCATTAATTAGGAATAATTGGTTGTATCGAGCACACACCCATTCAGCCTCATCAAGCTTGACGTCCATCATCACACACAAAGAAGGAATTTCCACTTCGACGGTGTCGCTCCCCTGAAAAGACACTAGGTCCCAAGGTGCAGACGCAAACGGTCGGCGAAGGAGAAAGAATGAGGTTGAATTGAATAGAGTCGCCAACTAGGCATTTTTATCCCGAAGGAAAGGTAATGATGTATAAACCTGGAATGAGATGGATAAGACGGTTGCGAACCAGAGAAATTGAAAAGTGGGTTGGTTACAACCTGGGAAGGTATTAGCACCCAGATCGTCCGTCGTACTCGACGGGATCCACGATTATAAGATTGTGTTTAAAGGGGTAGGTGTATGTGCTATCTGTGTGCAAAAGCTAAGGAAAGAAAGTATATGTGTCAGTGCAAAAGGTGTGAATTGCTCAGGAACTGAGGCTTAGAAAGAATGATGAAAGAAGGGGAAGACAAAGAGACTTTTTTTCGATAACTGTTAAGTTATTCCTACATATCCTCGCGTGCAATGAGGAAGTCAGAACACCGTAGTTCGACTCAAAGAGACTGAAAAATAAATTGACTGTGAACTGCTTGCTTGTCTATGCTCAAGTGCATGACTCGTCTGGCTCGAATGCTAACTGTCTTGCATTAGACGGGAGAAGAGGGTTATCGTTTGTGAATGAGTGTGATGAGAAAAGAATCCTGGAGGAGACGATTATTGTTTGTTTTTGTGTTTTCAGTTTTTATTGTTTTTGTTGTTTTACATAGGATTATGAGCTTAAGCCTAAATCAAGGGTTGTAAACTCATTATATCCTCCCTGATTAGGGATAATGAGCCTACTTAAGTATGAGATAAGCATCTCAACTTACCATGATGATGTAGGATTAAGATCATTAACCTACTTGTGATTATTTAGATGTTTTTGGGTTTTTGTTTAATGTTAAGTAATGAGTTTAATCTCTAATCACAGATTAGTGAACTCATTACACCATCCTAATAGAAGGATGATAGATGAGGACACTTAAGCTGAGGAAGACTCCTCAACTTAATCCATGGTTAGGGACTAAATTCATTATATAACAAGCCTTTATTAAATGGATTTTAATTAAAGGGTAAGATTAAAAAGTGGATTTTAAGTTTGTAAGACAACTTGAGGGGGACTTGTCCATTAAACACTAGGGTTAGTCCCTCTTAACCATAAGGAAGAGATAAAACCATAATGTAAGGCCCAAGTTACAAGATAAAGTCTTAGTGATTATTAATGTATTTTGATTAAGAGGTGTAAACAAATTAAAGGTTTAACACTAAGTGTCGTACCCCGAAACATACGACCTCACGCGATCCGAAAAGATGGAGTCACGCGCCGGACAGACTGAAGAGTCGCCACCTAATTCTATTTATTCCCGAAGAGGGAAAGGGGAGATATAGATACAACCCAGGAAGAGAGAGATAAGGACAAAGGTCAACGGAACCATTGCTTGGGTTCGGAAGTTGGTTATGCTGGGGGAAGATATTAGCACCCCCTACATCCATCGTACTCGATGGGAACCATCTAAGTTATCACGCACGAAAGGATGTCTATGCTTAAACGATTACTTTCTAGAGGGAAATGAGTTGAATTATAAGTTAGATTGATCATAGGTGCTCGGCAAGGATTGAGATCCTCGTGCCTATGTACTCCCGTGTGCAATGGGAAAGTCAGAGCCTCGTAGTTCGGCCTACTAAGGGTGATGGTTGTTGATTTTATTACCTTTCTTCGACGATAGGGTTTAGGAGTTGATTTGTACTAAAGACTATGGATAGCTTATTCTGTCTAACAAGACGAGCGTCTTGCGTCGAAATAATCGGAGCGAGTAACGAGAGCTCGTTATCCTCCTTTCTACCGCTTAAGGCTCGTGGCGTACAATTCTTCTCGTTTTATTAGAATGTTTTATTTCCTAAGACCTCTTGACGTTGGATCAAGGGTTTAGATCTAAAAAAGAATTGTTTTGGTTTTTTTTGAGGTTAGAGGGTGAATGCAAATTGGAGGTTTATTTTTGTGGTTTGTTAGCGAGGCACAATGCGCTCGGCTCGCAAGGTAGGGGGATCCTAATAAACGAAACAATAATTGGAAAATAAAGTGCAAGTGTGCGAGTGCAATCGCTTGGCGTTGGACCAAGGATTCAAAATTAAATAAAATACGAAAAATAAAATGCGTACAAAATAATGGGAGAGGGGTACATGATAAATACAGGGGATTGCAAGAAATAAAGAGGTCTCGTTGTAATTCGCCCAAGAGAAAGCGTGTGTGCAGTGTTTTTGAACTATTCGAAGGCGTTCGGCCTTTTTAATTGGAAACAACTATTCGAAGGCGTTGGACCTTTTCAGACGCGTCAAAATTTAGTTCGTTAACTTCCTTAGAGCCGGTTTAAAGAAACCGTTCTACGAAACATTATTTTTGAAATGCGGAAATAAATAAATAAAATTAAATTGATTTGCAGAAAATTAAATTAAAATAGAATAATAAACTAAAAATAATAAATTGAAAATTATTGATATAATGAATAAAATAAATTTAATTAAATGTTTATTGGTCAAAATAAAATAAATAAAAAACTAATTAAAAGGAGGGCCTCATATTGACCGAGTATCACCGATTTAACAAAATCGGGCGAAACATCGGCCTTTTATTATGTCATTGGCCCAAAAATAAAATCGAAACAAATATGAAATGATTCACAAGTATTAACAAGGAAATTAAAATATAGTGTAAAATCTATTAGGAATAAACAAAAAAATAAAAAAGAATAAACATAAAAAGAAGATAGGGTGTTGCACTAATAAAGGGACTGTGTTAAGTAAAAATGAAATCCTGGGCCTTTTTTAAAAAAACAAACCCAATCCGCAGCAATTTAGAAAAAATAAATAAACTAAAAACAGGGACAAGTGTGGACTGTTGGATTGGTGCAGATGGAAGAATCAAACGGGCCACATTGAATCACACCCCGCAGATCAAAGAGACAGTTAGGTTTCTTCTTTTTTATTTTTAAAAAATAAATACAAGAATAAGTTCCTAAAATGAGAGATACTACACGCACGACTTTTTTAGAAAAAAAGAAAAAGATAAATGGACGGATTCTTCTTCTTCATAGAAAACGTTTTCCTTCAAAAATCACAGAAGAACAAATCTGAAAAAGCTCACCCTCTCGCGATGAAAAAACGTTTCCCTGTCTCTCGCTCAAGCTCTCGAATCTCTCTCCGTCTCTGACTCGATTTCTATGTGTGTTTACGGTTCGATGTTACAAGGCGGTTTCCGGCGGTTGGTTGGGTTCTGGATTCGTGATTTGGTTTCGTAATTTCACGGTGGTTCGCTTGCGGATTTGAGTTGAGGTGTTTGTGACAGTGGTTTAAATGTTTGGTGGTTGACGGTTGAATGAGTTGTGGTGGCCGGTTTTAGCTAAGTCGCAGAGGATGAAGGTGGATGAGTGGCTCGCGATTTCGAGCGGTGATGTGATGTTCATGGTGCGAACAGAGGGAGTATTTGCAGGTGTAGATTTGTGATTATTGTTAAGCTGTGTTGAACAAATAGAGGGAGCATATAGTTAGTGTGGGTGTTTGTTTGAAGTTCATGTTGATGTATGGAAAAGAATGAGGGTTCTCATGGTGGAAAAAAAGAATGTTATGGGTGAAGATAGAAGGTTTGTGTTGTGAGGATGTAGAGAGTCGAGACGGAGAAAAGATGGAGAGTTTGAAGCTTTAAGAGTGGAATCATTGAAAGAATGTGGTGAGAAAAGTTTTTTGTTCTCTGCAAATTGCAGAGAGAGAGAGAGAGAGAGGTATTTTCTTGTGTGGTTTATGAGAGAGATTAATGGTTGTTACGGGTAATGAAAAAAGGCTTAGTAAAGCTTTGTTCAAAGGTTTTTGCTAGTGGAGAAGAAACAAAATGCAGAAAAAATGAGAGAGTAATATGAGGTATGTGAGATATAGAATATGAGAATGAGTGGAAGAATTAAAAAAAATTGTGAGTGGTATACGGAATCAATTGTGTTTTTGTGGTGTTGGTGTTGCGTTCAAAAACAGTTTCGCTGATGGAAACTGTACGTTACGGTAGTGGATGCGAAATGTTTTGAAGGAAAATGACTGGCAAAGATATTTGTTGTGGTGCGCTGCGTGTGAAACGCGTTTGCAGTGGAATATCCGCTGGCAAGAAAATTTCCAAAATGAAATTAACACAGAGAAAAGGAAAACGAAATGGGGGCACGCTTTGTCAACTTGTTCTACCTGTCACCTTTTCTATACACAATGTATTCTTATCACTCCTATTTTTGATGGGAAAATGAGCTCACATTAATGAAACTTGTATTAATTTGGTATGTAGCAATCTTTGGATCATTGTTTACATGTAAGGACATTTATTTCATGATAATAACAAAACTAAAGAAATAATATAATAATAATAATAGTGATAAAACATTAATAAAAATAAAAAGATAACAATAAAAAAATGATAATAGAAAAATAAATATTATAAATAAATAACAAAAAAGGAATAAATAAAAAAAAATATAAGAAAAGGAAGAATGGATAATGGTTAGGAATTAAATTCAAAGGATATTTTTTTTTTAAAATGGCCTAAGTGAAAATAAATAAATAAAGTATTTCTAGGGGAAAAATGAGCTTAAAAAGAAAATGGACTTATGCAAAATGATTTTACTAGATATGACAATCATAATCTTTTTGTATATATTAAAATGGTACGTATTTTTTTTGGAATATTGAATAATGGTTAATAAAAAAATAAAATAGTGCGGGTAGGACAAATTTGGGGTATGACAGTTGCCCCTATCGAATTGTTTAGACCGAGTAAATTGAACTGGCTTGCGTTCAATCTTTCAAGGTATAAGATAATTAGATATTAACAGACTCCAAATTTGTCCGACAAAGAAAAGAAATTGTAAAAATAGCAAATGAAATCAACTGGAAATGATGGGTGACACAGCAAGCAACAAATTGACAAAATAAATCACTTATCACAATAGGATGATAAGGCAAATAACTGAAAAATAAAGTCACTTATCACCCAGGAATGATAAGGCGAATAACTAAAAATAAAATCACTTATCCCCAAAGGATGATAAGGCGAAAGACAGAAAAATAAAGAATCACTATCAACAGAGGATGATAGGCGAATAGGCAAAAAAATAAAAGATCACTATCAACAGAGAATGATAGGCGAAAGACAGAAATAATCACTATCAGCAGAGGATGATAGGTGAAAGACAGAAAAATAAAGAATCACTATCAACAGAGGATGATAGGCGAAAGACAGAAAAATAAAGAATCACTATCAACAGAGGATGATAGGCGAAAGACAGAAAGAATCACTATCAGCAGAGGATGATAGGCGAAAGACTGAAAATAAAATTACCTATCACCAGAGGATGATAAGGCAAACAACAAAAAATAAAAAATCACTTATCACCAGAGGATAATAAGGCGAATGAAATTTAAATACGGCCATTGAATCCGCCGAGGATATGCCTGGAATCTTTGACTGATATGATCCTGGCTTCCGCTTGGGAGAGGACCGGAAACTTGTGTTGATCCGGGATCCTGAATTATGCAACTATGCTTAATTGTTTTGAAATGGTGTTCCATAAAGGTGGAGATACGATGCAAATGTTTATGCACTGAGATGTAAGTTGAAAATGTTGGGGATAATAAAAGGGTCTGTTTTTGTTTAGGTATGCACATGATGCACATGCTGTAAATGATTGATGTAAATGATGCTTATGACGTTGGTGATGCATAATGATGCATATGAGGGATTAAAAGGTGCCAGCTTGGTGGACTTTTGGTTTGGTAGTTGCCAATAATGATTGGACTTTGGGTGGGTGGAGGGCTTGATTCCCCGACACTCGATCTTCGACGATGTATGATCAGAAGATGGATCTGAAAGCTCCAAGTTTAGTCACTTGCTGGTGAGCGAAGCGACCTAATTGATACATGAAGACTGATTCGCTTTGAATGATTGTCAACGTCCAGCAAAATCTTCTTGTTTAGTTGGGGAGAAGAGATAGGAAGATTTGCTCCTTGCTTGCTTGCCCCTGCCTGCAGGGTATTTGAAATAAATCTGGTGGGGAAGCTTTGACAATGACCCTGGCGTGATCTGCCCTAGTGTCTGGATTTGGTAGGCGTCTGCCCCTGATTGAGCCTTTGAGGTGATATGCCACCGATTGGGCCGTCAAGAATAATTTTGTCCCTGATTAATGGACTTTGAGATAAATTGCCCCTGATTGGGCTGCTGAGAGTACTTTTGCTCCTGATTGAGCCGACTTTGAAGAAGTATTACTTCAAATTCCTCCTTTGTTGGGATTGCACTGATATCAAGCACTGATTTGCAATTAAATTGTTCATATACAACTGGTAATGTTAATGTAAAGTTCATGTAAGTTTTGAAAAAGTCAATTTATTTAAATGTTGTGATAGTGTGACGAATGGACCGTTAGTCCAAACGAGGTGTTGATCTAGCAAGTGCACGAAAGATGCAACAAGAATAATGTGAAATCGAGAATGAAGATTAGCAAATATATGGGAGTCATTTTACGCAACCTTGTTGGTAGCATGCTTTCAGAATAAACCGCGCCTCAATTAGGACTTTCGAGGGTTGTAACGTGGTCTGGTTAATGGTTTGAGAAACAAAAGATATAAGGCTCAAAGTTTGATTTGTACCCAACCCTTCTTCGAAATGTTCTCTAGTCCTACGTTCAGTTAACTTTGCATTTGTTTTCGACGTTGTAAGAGCGAAGATAAAGCTTCAAAGTTTGCTTGAAAATGGCAGTCATCTTATTTTGCTGGTGACCATTTGATTCTTGATTTGGTGGTCACTGATATTTGTTTTGTTTTTTTTTTGTTGAGGATTTAGACTCCTCTTTTGATTTGTTCTTTCTTTTGTTTCATTTTTCGATTAAGTCTCCCTTTGGGTGCTCAACTTAGCGGTTTTTTCTTTTCTATATTTTTTCGTATTTTGTTGAATATTGTGACTGCCAAGTCATTTGTTGATGGTCCTCTGACGGGATGTCTCATCTTGCGATTTGAAGGTGTAGTCATGTTAACTGAATAACTACCCTGCCCCGGGTTAAATATAAGGGTTGTATCCGAAAGAAACTCCTACTTCTAGGTTTGAAGTGATTGACTAGGGATTAACTCCTTATTTCTCTAGTGTTTGGGGATTTGAATAAATGCCTGTACATCATTGACGAGGTTTTATCCGAAAGCATACCGCAACAGTTATGGGTATTTCGTTTTCATCATCCTCCCTCAAATATTTGCTAAAGTGAAGTGAGGAAATATTTTTATGATTTTTGCGATAAATGATAAATAATGAGCGAATGCGAATAGACTGATTAAAAACATGCATAAACATAATATTAACAAAACCAAGTACGAATAACAATGTTCAGAGCAAATAGTACTTAAAAAACAGTACAAAATAACAAAGATGCGGAAATGATAAATGGCATTGGCTGCCTTGATTTGAGGAATGAACTTCTCTTGATTGAATGCTTCAAAGTTAGAGACTACTCAACATGGTCTTCAACAACCCCTTCAAATGTCTTTACTTGTTGGCACCATGCGGCGGCATTGGATCGTTCTGGACATTTGCATTTCTCGGAGTGAGAGTGAGATCCTTAGAGTTGATCATATCTTGAACCATGTGTTTGAAGGCATGGCAATTCTCGATGGTGTGACCTGGAGCGCCTTTGTGATACTCACAGCGAGCATTGGCATCATAGTTTCGGGCATTACAAGTCTGAGGTGGCATATCTCTCAAAGTAAGAGATCCTTTTGCCATTAGCTGATTAAAGATTTCGGTGTATGACATAGGCAGGGGATCAATGTGCCTATCATATCCTCTTTATTGATATGGTGGACGCTATTGAGGAGCACGTTGTTGTTGTTGACCAGGCCGTTGTGGATAAGCCGGTTGCTGGTAAGGATTGGGCGCATACTGCGCAGCTGCAACCATAGGACGTGGACGTGGTTGATGAGCCATCTGAGGCAGAAATAGAGCTTGAAAGGCCTGCTGATAAGGCATTGGAGGAATTGGCTGATATGGCATAGGAGCATATTGTGCAGCAGCAACATAGGGGTACTGATAGTAGGGAACTGGCGCAGGTGCACTCTGTTGAAAATTTCCACTTGCAGCAGAAACGACATTTGTTTCGCCCTTTTTGTACCCGTTGAAAGGTTTCTTGACAATTGTTTGGTTGCTAGAACCTCCTTGGATCTTTCCACTTTTCAAACCTTCCTCAATTCTTTCTCCTACCATCACCATGTCTGAAAATCCAGAAGATACGCTGCTGATTAGCTTCTCGTAGTATTGTCCCTGTAGGGTACCCATGAAGATATCGATCAATTCACGGTCAACCAATGGCGGATGCACTCTGGCAGCTAACGCCCTCCAGCGTTGGGCGTATTCCTTAAAGGATTCGCTCTCCTTTTGAGACATACTCTGAAGTTGAGTACGGTTAGGAGCAAGGTCAATGTTGTACTTGTACTGCCTTTTGAATGCATCAGATAGATCAAGCCAAGTACGGACATTGTTGCGTTCGAGCTGCATGTACCATTCTAGAGATGCTCCAGACAGGCTGTCTTGGAAGCAATGAATCATAAGCTTATCATCTTTGGCATGAGCAGCCATTTTTCTGCAGTACATCCTCAAATGAAGCTCAGGACAGCTGAGGCCTTTGTACTTCTCGAATTCTGGCAGTTTGAACTTAGCAGGGATCACAACATCCGGAACTAGGCACATGTCTTCGGCACTCAAAGAAGTTGAATTGTGTCCTTCCATAATTCGGAGTTTTTCAGCTAACTCACGACACATCTTCATAGCTTCAGATTCTTGAGCAGCATGGTAGTTGGTGATTGGAATAGCAGTATGCATCTCATACTTAACTTGATGATCCTCTTTAGCATGAGGAAACTGGACTTGAGTTGGGATAGGTTGAGCTTGAGGAATAGCACCAACAGTGACACCAGAAGCAGGTATTGGTTGGGAAGTGACCTCTTCAACAGCAGGAGTGAAGCCTGGAGGCAAACCGTAGACCAAAGGATTTGGAACTAGAACTGAAGGCATTGCGCGTGATGTAGATCCTTGCACTTGAGGATTGTTCATTGCGGCAGCAGCTTCGCGGCGTTCTTCCATTCTTGCCAAAGCTTGCAAAGTCTCATAAATCTGGTCAATCTTGCTCTTGACCGAGTCAATCTCTTCCCTTATAGCAGCTTGTTCTTCTTGAATCACGTCCATCAGTCTTCTAGTGTTGGCTCGAGTTAAGTATAGGCGTCTAGCACGATACGGGCGTCGGGAAACCAACTTCATTTACTGAAGATGGAGGAACATGAAATGAGTTCTCAGCTTTTGGAATGAAATGCAATATGAACAAATAATGCAAATGAGATGATATGCAATGTCAGAATCCAGGATCACAAGATCATAGCTTCACTGGGTAGACTCTAAGGTTTAGGGACCCCAAAGTTATCAATTCATATGGCTGTTCATCACACACGCCATAAGCATGACGGTTGATTGACTCCCCCATATGAATCTATTTTGGGTGAGATCTTCGTATCGACAACCCATGAGAGCAAATTTTCTCGGGAGCCTATACTAAGCGATCATCGACACAAGGTTTAAACAAAGTCCTGGAGTTATGGAACTTTCTCAACTGTTTGATGCATGTGTCAATTTCATACATTCTTGATAGTCAATCAACTCCATTGAGTAAGTCTATTCCAAGTGAGGTTTTCGTATCGAGCCACGCGAGGGCGAACCTTGGTGCCCCATACTACGCAACCATCAACCGATGTTTTAACCAAAAGGTTCTACAGGTCCTCAGAGTTGATGACCCTAATGAAAGCAACTGAGCACACACGTCAAGGACTTGACGGTTGTTAGTATTCTCATTAGAATCTACTCCAAGTGAGGTTTTCGTATCGACAACCCACGAGAGTGGTTCTCTCGGGATCCCATACTACACAACCTCACTAACTTAAGTTTATACTCGCAAGCCCGGGTATAGAGCCTTTCCCTCAAGTTTCTTTTGCAAAGTATCGATCCAAATTATAGTACCAAGGATCCACAAGATATATAAAATGGAATGCGATAAAGAAAGCAATAAAAATAAACAAGCAAGGCATAAAAGCAAACATCCAAACAAGCGTGGAAACCTAGACTAGGCTTGACTCGCATAGAGGTGAACTATTCCCCAGCAGAGTCGCCAACTGTCGTACCCCGAAAAATACGACCTCACGCGATCCGAAAAGACGGAGTCACGCGCCAGACAGACTGAAGAGTCGCCACCTAATTCTATTTATTCCCGAAGAGGGAAAGGGAAGATATAGATACAACCCGGGAAGAGAGAGATATGGACAAAGGTCAACGGAACCATTGCCTAGGTTTGGAAGTCGGTTATGCAGGGGGAATGTATTAGCACCCCCTACATCCATCGTACTTGATGGGAACCATCTAAGTTATCACGCGCGAAAGGATGTCTATTGTTAAACGATTACTTGGTAGAGGGAAATGAGTTGAATTATAAGTTAGATTGATCCTAGGTGCTCGGCAAGGATTGAGATCCTCGTGCCTACGTACTCCCGTATGCAATGGGAAAGTCAGAGCCTCGTAGTTCGACCTACTAAGGGTGATGGTTGTTGATTTTATTACCTTTCTTCGACGAAAGGGTTTAGGAGTTGATTTGTACTAAAGACTATGGATAGCTTATTCCGTCCAACAAGACGAGCGTCTTGTGTCGAAATAATCGGAGCGAGTAACGAGAGCTCGTTATCCTCCTTTCTACCGCTTAAGGCTCGTGGCGTACAATTCTTCTCGTTTTATTAGAATGTTTTATTTCCTAAGACCTCTTGACGTTGGATCAAGGGTTTGGATCTAAAAAAGAATTGTTTTGGTTTTTTTTGAGGTTAGAGGGTGAATGCAAATTGGAGGTTTATTTTTGTGGTTTGGTAGCGAGGCACAATGCGCTCGACTCGCAAGGTAGGGGGATCCTAATAAACGAAACGATAACTGGAAAATAAAGTGCAAGTGTGCGAGTGCAATCGCTTGGCGTTGGACCAAAGATTCAGAATTAAATAAAATACGAAAAATAAAATGCGTACAAAATAATGGGAGAGGGGTACATGATAAATACAGGGGATTGCAAGAAATAAAGAGGTCTCGTTGTAATTCGCCCAAGAGAAAGCGTGTGTGCAGTGTTTTTGAACTATTCGAAGGCGTTCGGCCTTTTTAATCGGAAACAACTATTCGAAGGCGTTGGACCTTTTCGGACGCGTCGAAATTTAGTTTGTTAACTTCCTTAGAGCCGGTTTAAAGAAACCGTTCTATGAGGAGTCGAAACATTATTTTTGAAATGCGGAAATAAATAAATAAAATTAAATTGATTTGCAGAAAATTAAATTAAAATAGAATAATAAACTAAAAATAATAAATTTATAATTATTGATATAATGAATAAAATAAATTTAATTAAATGTTTATTGGTCAAAATAAAAAAAAACTAATTAAAAGGAGGGCCTCATATTGACCGAGTATCACCGATTTAACAAAATCAGGCGAAACATCGGCCTTTTATTATGTCATTGGCCCAAAAAGAAAATCGAAAAAAATATGAAATGATTCACAAGTATTAACTAGGAAATTAAAATATAGTGTAAAATCTATTAGGAATAAACAAAAAAATAAAAAAAAATAAACATAAAAAGAAGATAGGGTGTTGCACTAATAAAGGGACTGTGTTAAGTAAAAATGAAATCCTGGGCCTTTTTTTAAAAAAACAAACCCAATCCGCAGCAATTTAGAAAAAATAAATAAATAAACTAAAAACAGGGACAAGTGTGGACTGTTGGATTGGTGCAGATGGAAGAATCAAACGGGCCACCATTGAATCACACCCCGCAGATCAAAGAGACAGTTAGGTTTCTTCTTTTTTTTTATAAAAATAAATACAAGAATAAGTTCCTAAAATGAGAGATACTACACGCACGGCTTTTTTAGAAAAAAAGAAAAAGATAAATGGACGGATTCTTCTTCTTCATAGAAAACGTTTTCCTTCAAAAATCACAGAAGAACAAATCTGAAAATGCTCACCCTCTCGCGATGAAAAAATGTTTCCCTGTCTCTCGCTCAAGCTCTCGAATCTCTCTCCGTCTCTGACTCGGTTTCTATGTGCGTTTACGGTTCGATGTTGCAAGGCGGTTTCCGGCGGTTGGTTGGGTTCTGGATTTGCGATTTGGTTTCGTAATTTCACGGTGGTTCGCTTGCGGATTTGAGTTGAGGCGTTTGTGACAGTGGTTTAATGTTTGGTGGTTGACGGTTGAATGAGTTGTGGTGGCCGGTTTTAACTAAGTCACAGAGGATGAAGGTGGATGAGTGGCTCGCGATTTCGAGCGGTGATGTGATGTTCATGGTGCGAACAGAGGGAGTATTTACAGGTGTAGATTTGTGATTATTGTTAAGCTGTGTTGAACAAACAGAGGGAGCATATAATTAGTATGGGTGTTTGTTTGAAGTTCATGTTCATGTATGGAAAAGAATGAGGGTTCTCATGGTGGAAAAAAACAATGTTATGGGTGAAGATAGAAGGTTTGTGTTGTGAGGATGTAGAGAGTCGAGACGGAGAAAAGATGGAGAGTTTGAAGCTTTAAGAGTGGAATCATTGAAAGAATGTGGTGAGAAAAGTTTTTTGTTCTCTGCAAATTGCAGAGAGAGAGAGGTATTTTCTTGTGTGGTTTATGAGAGAGATTAATGGTTGTTACAGGTAATGAAAAAAGGCTTAGTAAAGCTTTGTTCAAAGGTTTTTGCTAGTGGAGAAGAAACAAAATGCAGAAAAAATGAGAGAGTAATATGAGGTATGTGAGATATAGAATATGAGAATTAATAGAAGAATTAAAAAAAATTGTGAGTGGTATACGGAATCAATTGTGTTTTTGTGGTGTTGGTGTTGCGTTCAAAAACAATTTTGTGGATGGAAACTGTACGTTGCGGTAGTGGATGCGAAATGTTTTGAAGGAAAATGACTGACAAAGATATTTGTTGTGGTGCGCTGCGTGTGAAACGCGTTTGCAGTGGAATATCCGCTGGCAAGATAATTGCCAAAATGAAATTAACACAGAGAAAAGGAAAATGAAGTGGGGGCACGCTTTGTCAACTTGTTCTACCTGTCACCTTTTCTATACACAATGCATTCTTATCACTCCTATTTTTGATGGGAAAATGAGCTCACATTAATGAAACTTGTATTAATTTGGTATGTAGCAATCTTTGGATCATTGTTTACATGTAAGGAAATTTATTTCATGATAATAACAAAACTAAAGAAATAATATAATAATAATAATAGTAATAAAACATTAATAAAAATAAAAAGATAACAATAAAAAAATGATAATAGAAAAATAAATATTATAAAGAAATAACAAAAAAGGAATAAATAAAAAAAAAATATAAGAAAAGGAAGAATGGATAATGGTTAGGAATTAAATTCAAAGGATAATTTTTTTTTTTAAAATGGCCTAAGTGAAAATAAATAAATAAAGAATTTCTAGGGGGAAAATGAGCTTAAAAAGAAAGTGGACTTATGCAAAATGATTTTACTAGATATGACAATCATAATCTTTTTGTATATATTAAAATGGTACGTATTTTTTTTGGAATTTTGAATAATGGTTAATAAAAAAATAAAATAGTGCGGGTAGGACAAATTTGGGGTATGACACTAAGGACTATAGTTATACACTCCATCCTAAGATAAGGATGCAGACATAACCGTAATTCCAAAGTACTAAAGCTTTAAGAGTTTAGCCTCTGATTAAGAGATGAGAAGAGATACTCAAGGAGACTTAAATGTTAAAAGATGGGTGGACTATATACAACCCTAAAAGTTATCATGCTTGGATATCCTATGGTTTTTGAGGCTTAAGAGAAAAGATCTTCAAGGCCAACAAGGAAAAAGCAGATGAAAAGAGAAGGAGAGAAAGAATAAGTTACTTACTTCCTGATGAAGATAAGTAACCTAAAAGAAAGAAAGTGATAAGGAGGGAGGAAAATTGAAGCAAGTTCACTTCAAAGACAAATAAAGGATGCAAATGCAAAGGAAATAAGAGGTGGGAGGTGAAGGCAAATCCACCTCCCAGATAACTTACCAAAAGCTCCTGAAATGTTAATATGAATGCATAAGACATAAAGCAAAAGGAAATGAGATGAAAATCAAATTGAAAATGCAAGATTAAATCATAAGATAAATAACCTAGAAACTATATGCAATATGTGAAATAATGCAAGAAGAACCAAGTTCAAACTCATCATGGTTAGGCAGAAATGAATTTTTCAAGTTAGGGTTAAAAAATGTGATTTTTAAGAACCCTAATTCAAAGAAAATTGTGAAAATGGTGTCAAACCTAAAAATAAATTTGTATGGTGAGTTTGAAAATGTTTCTAAATGTTTAAGGATGCTTCATGATTTTTTTTGATGATTTTTAGAAACCTAAATGCATTTTTAATTAATTAAAATCCATTAATTAATTAAAAATAACATTTAAATGTTTTAAAAATACTTTTTAATGGAAAAAATAAAAATAAAAATGTCTTTAGGTTAAGAAAAATATTTGAATCAAAAATGCAAGAAATTATATTTTTTTGATGATTTTTACTATTTTAAATAAAATGAACAAAAGAAATGAAAAGAAAAATGAAATTAAATGAAAGTCAAATGATCCAAGGCTCCAGATTCAAACTTGAGGGGATGGGTTTGACTGCGCGCTATTGAACGGTCAAGATGTGTTATGGCTTAATAATTATGATTTATTTAATTAAACAGAAATTAGTATTAAAGGGCTAATCTGGTCCGTCCAAGGCTTAAGCTAATCACACATCTAACGACCCTCACGCAATCTGGGCACTAAACCCTAATTAGGGCTAATTACTCTCAGGTGACCGGAGACAAGCTCCGGTCATCTTCTCCGGTGGCACCAAAACCCTAAATTCTTCTACAGGCTACCCCACCCCAAATTAACTGCCCAGAAATGATCCCCTACCCCCATGCAACTCAAACCACCCAACAAATATCATTTATGCTTCATAATCATGGTGAATCAAAGAAAAAACAAAAACTGGACAAACTTTCAGAAGCCTATGAAATCCTCATTTCTCCACCATTTTCAGTTTTAAAAAGATCATGATGAACCCCACAACATGTATTTTCATTTTAGAACAAGAAAATAAGGTTTTGAGAGAAAGTGTTTTTGAGGTTACCTGAGCTGGAGATCCCCAAATGTGGACTTTCAGAGCCTTTCTCTTGTGCAAACTGCTTCCTCTGGTCCTCCTAGTGCTTGTGGAATGCTTCAAAAGCTTTTATAATGGCTGGTTTGAAAGTTCCAGTTCTGGTGTAGCAGAAATGGAGGTTTGTGTTTGTGATGTTTCAGGTCTTTTTGAGAGTTGAGTTTTGTTCTGTGGATGATGTATGACTTATTGGTGAAGAAATTTTTGAGGTTTGAGGGTTGGTTTGAGAGAATCGAAGAAGGGAAGTTTTTTGTGATTTTTTTGCAATTTGACTTGTGTTGTGTTTTAGGTTCCAAGATCATATGAAATGAGGCCCATGATGCTTGTATGTGAGGTCTTGATTGGTCAGAAGGTTGGTGGTGGCATAGTGTGATTTGTATGGGTAAGTTGCAAAAAAGTCAAAAGTTTTGTACCACAAGCATGGGCCATGGAAAAAGCTGTTTCAAGGGGTGTCTGGTCTCAGCTTGATTCAGGGAAATCCCTAGGATGAAGTTTATGCAGCTGGTACAAGTGGATGAAGAGTTTCAATAGGTTTTGCAAATTTCCAACTTTGAGAATTTTGTGAAAATGGCTTGATGAAACTTGCAATCCAAGGCACAATTCTGGTCCAAATGCATTTCACTATGTTTGTATGATGTTTAGAGATCAATTAGAGGTCATGAAATGGCTTGAAACTTGAATTTGCAAAAAATCCTCTTTGGTGCACACTTGAAAATTATAGGATTTTTGCCAACTTTGAAAGGCCATATCTTGAGTTCTAGGATGAATCAAGACATGTTCTTGTAATTTTTGAAAATGGGAAGACATAATCTACAACTTTCATGCCCAAGAATTTTTCATTTGAAGCATTTTTGGTCATGAAAGAATAGGTTGAATATCTTTCCCAAAATGGAAAGTTTCCATTACAAGTCATTTCCAAAAATAGCAAGTTTGCAGTTGGCTTGAAATTCTTCAATATTGTGAACTTCTAACCACTTATAAGATCAAATAAAGATCATAGAACCTCAAAATGATGAATGTGACCCTTTGGTACCCTTGGTGGAGGCCTCAGATGTCTTGATTTTGCCTTTACTTGCTCAAGAAGTTACCCAATGATCAGATGACTTCCACCAATGAGTTTCTTCATCAAATTTGGTACACATGATCCTTATAAGATATTAAGACCATTGGGATGGCTCAGATCACTTCTTGGATTCTCCTGATCACAAACCTTAGTTGCAGATGAAATGGAACTATGCAGTGAAACAAATATGCAATATGAGATGGTATGCCCATGCTTATGCAAAAATGAAAGATCACAAGCCATGGTGTGAGAAAAAGTGAGGGAAAATTTTGGGTGTTTATAGCTTCCCCTATTCAAGCATGAGTTAGCTGTGCAGGATGTAAGCGCCTGGCTTAACAGACAACCAAGATAACTTGTGGTTGAATACCAAAGACAGTCCGAAATTTGCACTCGCTGGGGAGAAGAAGAAAAGGGATATAAATTGTAAAAGATAGTATAGTATGTTTATCAAGTACAAATGATGGAGGACGACCATCGAGTAGAGGACAACTGCTGGGGGTAAAACGGTAAGCAAAGCAATGACGGGGACGACCATCATGCTGAAAGATAAATAAACCACGACGGGGACGACCATCGAGTAAGGAAATAAAATTCTCTAGGGATTGAGAAAAACATTGATGGGGACGGTCATCAGGCTTGGAAAGTAAAGTAAACAACGATGGGGATGACTATCGGGTGAAACTGATGAAGGACGATCACCAGGAAAAGTAAAAGGGACCACGACGGGGACGACCATCGGGTTAAAGAATAAATGAAATAATGATGAGGGACGGTCATTAAAGATGAAGGAAGATCACCTAGCAGGGGACGACTTCTCTTTATCACGACATGGGACAAAC
Organism: Lathyrus aphaca; assembly: GCA_963966055.1. Lineage (NCBI taxonomy): Eukaryota > Viridiplantae > Streptophyta > Magnoliopsida > Fabales > Fabaceae > Lathyrus > Lathyrus aphaca. Next base: position 61,115,742 of record OZ014522.1, on the reverse strand, counting down.
GTCTGATAGAAAAAAGGTCAACGATGGGGACGACCATCGAATAAGCATGATGAAGGACGATCATCAAGAGGTGAAGGACGATCACCTAGCAGGGTACGAATGCTCTCGGGGATTATCGCGACATAGGACGAATGCCGAATAAAAAGATCAACGATGGCGACGACCATCGGATAAAATGATGAGGGACAGTCATCAAGAGGTGAAGGAAGATCACCTAGCAGGGGACGGCTACTGAAAGTATCACGACATAGGACGAATGTTAGATAGAAAGTTCCAACAATGGGGATTCCACTGGGGAGAGGATGAGGGACGGTCATCCAAAGGTGAAGGACGATCACCTGGCAGGGGACGGATGTCGAAAGTATCACGACATAGGACGAATGTTGGATAGGAGAAAGTTGTTTTGTTGGCGACTTACTGAGGAATGGTAAACACGGACGAGTGCTTACGTCTTTAAAATAAAAGGTATAAGTGTTTGACAGTGTGTATAGATTAAAGACGCGGACGAGCATCCTTAGGACCATGATATGGACGAGTATCGATAGAATCAAATGCTGACGCATGTTTAAGGATGGTGATACGAACGAGTATCAACCGGTTGAGCAAAGAACACGGACGAGTGTTGAATCTGCTGAGGGGTGATATATGCAAGATATAGACGAGTATCGAAGACTTTTGTATAAGTATGTACAAGTATGAACTGCTGGTGAAGTATGTGCAAGACACGGACGAGTGCCAAAAAATTGAGCAAGGGACACAGACAAGTGTTTTGACTTGCTGGCGAAATATGACACGGGCGAGTGTCAAAAGAACATGTACATGTATGAACAAATATTTATATTGAGAATGCAGAAGGTATTACGGCGATCTTACTGGGGAAAGATGACAGAGACGAGTGTCAAAAAGAACATGTAAAAATATAAACAGGAATTCGTGCTTGAGAGTGAAAAGGGGATGCTTTGGATTTTGTCTGCAGGGGATATGAGTTTTGTATATTGTCGGTGAAGTGGTTTTGATATTTGCAGGTGATTGGCTCGAACCCGGCTTATGATCATGCAAATGTTTGATTTTTGCCGTAATGCTCTGTATTAGACGGAATGCTACGCTTAGTTTGGGGAAAATGATGTGAATGCTATGATTATGCAAAAGAGAGAAACCGATTCGACATTCGGATCCCGCGGGGATAAAGATCTCTGGTCTATCTGTCTGGAGGGTGGACTCAGCTGGGGAAAGACGTCATTGGCTGATCTGTCCGAAGGGAGAGCTCCGTTGGGGAGGAGGAAGTTTCAGCAACTCCGCTGGGGAAGTATCTCAATGTATTGCTCTACTGGGGAGAGAATGGAAACTCTATGGGGAAACAAATCCACTAACTATGCTGAGGATGAGAAAAATCCTGGCAACTCTGATGAGGAATAGAAAGTTCCTGACTACTTTGTTGGGGAAAGGTCGTCAGGCATTGCTCGGGGGATCCCTGCTTGGGGAGGAGATAACTTCTGGGAAGTAATCTGTTGCTACTCTTTCGTCCGAGCGACACACTGGGGATTAATGAATTCCTCAAGGGGAAATACTTCTCGTCAAGGAGTCCTGCTGATGATGTGGTTGCTGACTTGGCTGGGGATATAATGCTTGATATGCCCCATGTTGTGAAAGATTGTCTTCCTTGAGTACCTGCAACCTGTTAAGACAAAGGAAACACACAAGTGTCCCGAGGTTTCCTCAACCGGATTCCGTCATAGGAGTTAGATTTACCTGAGAGTAACATATTTCCTGCAAGTATTCATTAAAATGGTTCATATATTTTCATGCAAGTGTTGTATTATGAACTTTGGACATTTTGCAAATGAAACAAAAATGTACAAAACAAAGTGTGACTGAAAATCCTGATTTTATTGATTGGTGTGTCCTGAATAGGAAAATACAGTCAAAGAAGTGAATCCCCTTAAAGGAGGAGATTGCTGAAAATTAAGAAAATAAAAGTGTTGGCAATGTTGAAGATGACGCTCCGGTGAGCTTCCTTTGCTATGACCTGTATGACCTTGACGTTCTCCTTATCTTGCTCTCTGAAGAAGGTTGATTCTGAATGACGCTTTCGAAGCTTTCCATGTTGTGAGTGATACAGACAAATTCAGAATACAGTTGTTCGCTTATTCCCTGATTTTGCGTGGATCGCCCTTTCGGGTTTTCAATCCACCGGGATAACCATTTTTGCCTGAGCTTCCCGATGTGGATTTTCAACTTAGTGGGTGTATATTTTTTTGATTTTTCCCTTATTTTTGCCCGAGTCTTTTATTCTGTTTTTGACTCTCCGGGATGCCCTATTGTTGTTTGGACTTACATTCTGTTTTTGTGTCCAGTGGGTCTTTTATACGAAGTATTTTTTAACTGCATCTGAATTCACAGGAGATAAGAAATCCTGTCCATCCATAGTAGTAAGCATCAACGCTCCACCAGAGAAAACTTTATTTACTATGAATGGGCCTTCGTAGTTTGACGTCTATTTTCCCCTGTGGTCTGTATGAGGAGGAAGGGGTCTTTTCAGAACAAGCTCTCCCACTTGGTACTCCCAAAGAATGACTTTCTGATCGAAGACTTTCTTCATTCGTTTCTGATACAACTGCCCATGACAGATGATAGCTAATCTCTTCTCTTCAATCAGATTCAGCTGATTGTATCGAGATCGGACCCATTCTGCTTCATCTAGTTTCACATCCATCATTACCCGTAAGGAGGGTAGTTCAACTTCAACAGGTAAGATAGCTTTCATACCATACACAAGATGATAAGGTGTTGCCCCAGTAGATGTTCTGATAGAGGTTCGGTACCCATGCAAGGAAAATGGTAGCATGTCATGCCAGTCTTTGTAGGTGACTACCATCTTCTGCACAATCTTTTTGATGTTCTTGTTAGCGGCCTCAACAACGCCATTCATCTTTGGCCTGTAAGGAGAAGAGTTATGATGTTGAATTTTGAAGTCCCGACAAAGTTCTGCCATCATTTTGTTGTTCAAATTGGAACCATTATCAGTAATGATTTGCTCGAGAACTCCATATCGACAGATGATATCCCTTTTCAGAAATCGAGCTACCACTTGCCTGGTGACATTTGCATACGAAGCTACTTCAACCCATTTGGTGAAGTAATCAATGGCCACCAGGATGAATCTGTGACCATTTGAAGCAGTCAGTTTGATCTTTCCAATCATATCAATGCCCCACATGGAGAAGGGCCAAGGTGAAGACATTACATTCAAAGGATTCGGAGGCACATGCACTTTATCCGCGTAGATTTGGAATTTGTGGCATTTTCTGGCATAGGTACAACAATCTGCATCCATTGTGATCCAATAGTAACCTGATCTTAACAATTTCTTTGCCATTGCGTGTCCTCCGGCATGGGTACCGAAAGAACCTTCGTGTACTTCGTGCATCAGTAGGTCTGCTTCCTTCTTGTCAACACATCTGAGCAAGACCATATCGAAGTTTCGTTTGTACAAAGAGCCATCCGCATTGAGGAAGAAACTGCCGACTAGCCTTCTTAATGTCTTCTTATTATTTGACGATGCCCCAGGTGGGTATATCTGAGTCTCCAAGAAGCATTTGATGTCATGGAACCAAGGCTCGTTATCAGTGACAGTGTCCATGGAGAATACATATGTCGGTCGGTCCAGTCTGGATACCAAAATCCGAGGTACATAATTAGCAGCTTGTACTTTGATCATGGATGAAATGGTAGCCAAAGCGTCTGCAAACTGATTCTCATCTCAAGGGATGTATTCAAGCTTGACTGTTGTGAAGAAGGTTAATAATCTCCTCGTATAGTCATGGTAGGGAATCAGATGCTCCTGATGAGTGTACCACTTGTCGTTGGTCTAGTTGATTACCAAAGCTGAATCTCCGAATACATTCAAGGTTTTGATCCTGAGGTCAATGGCTTCCTCAAGACCCATGATACAAGCTTCGTATTCTGCTTTGTTGTTAGTGCAGGCAAAGGTGAGCTTTGCTGAAAAAGGCATATGAACCCCTTTAGGTGTAATAAGCACTGCACCAACCCCACGACCATTGCAATTAACTACCCCATCAAACATCATAGTCCATGCTTCTTCTGGGTCAGGCCCTTCAGTGTGAATAGGCTCTTCACAATCTTTTGCTTTCAAGAACATGATGTCTTCATCAGGGAAGTCAAATCTCATAGGCTGGTGTCATACCCCAAATTTGTCCCACCAATTTTTTTTCTTTTCATTTGTATTTTTGTCATTTATTACTAACCCTTATTCAAAATACAGCAAAAGTGTACGGATTTGTCTATATTTCTTTGTGTGGATTCCAGGGTTTAAGATATGGATTGATCAAGACTTTAGATCAAGAGTGTATTTACTTGGTGATAGTATTTACAGTACTGGAGTTATTGATAATCACTTCAGACCATTTCTTTTAGAACGAGTTGGCTGGATTGGTATTCAAAAACAAAGAAAGATTGCATTTTTGGGTAGCCTTTAGTCTTCTTTGACTATATTCATGCGTACAAGGCTTTTGGCTTGGTTGTCAACTTTATTTTGTTAAACTTGGTTTTCATGGCTATTGAAATTAATTAATGGCAATAAAAAACTTGAATGTCTAAGCTCAAGTTTTGTGATACTTTGGATCCAAAATTCAAAGGATGTCAAAGCTTTTTTCAAATTCAAACTCTATGGCTAGTTTTGTTTCCAGTTATTGAAAGATAAGTGGGGACATAAATTATTGAAAGTTAAGTGGGGATATTGCACTGGGATAAGTTCTAACGATAATAGCACTAAGGTTGCCAAGTTGTCAAATCTCATGAGTACTTGTTGTATTACCCAACGTGGCTGTATCATCTTTGAAGACCAAGGATTAAATTTCAAGATGGTTTAATAGTAAAGCAAAGTTAATAATTATGTGTATCTATTACAAGACCAAGGATCAAATTTCAAGATGGTTCAAAAATCAGGAAATACAAGATTACATGAAGGAATACAAGTCAAATTCTAAAGTAGAGCATAGTGCCAAGTTTAGACAGGATAGCTTTATCCTTTGCACCAATATTCACTTTGGTCTTCAGGCAGCTTCATGTTCATCAAAATGCTCTTTATGCCAATCATCAATTCAAGCCTTCATGCCAAGCTTTGTCAGCTAAACTTCCAAATTCCCAGCTGTTGCACCAAGCCATGGATACGCCTGTTAAAGAAGAACACCATGATAGATTTATTTTGACTAATCCAGCTACACAATACTGAAGCAAATCACAATTTGGGGATCTATGCAGTACCAGCTAGTTCAGACTCAGTAAGCATAACCTGTCATGAGAGATACCTCAAAGCCTCTCATTCATCCAAGCTCCCAGCCAGCACTCCCAATCTGCAATTGATGACTAAAAATTCAGACAAAATGCACCAAGAATAACGCTTTGAACCGAAGCTAAAAAACAGAAGTCAAGGTACTTTCAAATCCAATACACATAATCGTGTCAATCGACTCCGCCAAGCATAATGAAAGAAACAGATGAAGAAGAATAAAGGTGAGCAATGATATTAGTAGAAAACAAGCAAGTCAATCATTGTAAGCCGTTAAAGATTTGAAACATGAAAATCGCAACGAAACTCAAACACATCAAGTGTTACCTCATTTTAACTCAGGGCCACATTACTTCAAATCCCTCTCATCTTGCTCTCCGGTTAGAATACAAGGCAAAAGTCTCCGATTTTAGTCCTCTAACTGCTAATAAACTTGCCATTTAGAAATCTATTCCAGCTTCAACTTTGGTTCCTAACCACATGTGTGTTAGTTCAAGGTCCAATGTGTATAGCTTATGCTAACAGTTATTTCCTCGGATCTTGCGACATATTCAGACCTGCAATGAGTATACGAAGGAAATATGTCAATATCTTGGAATAACCTATTTTTTTAGCACACAATAAGCAGCGATCAAACGCATATGTCGGTTTCTTTATAAAAATAGAAAGTGTTATTGACCTACCTTATGCAGTGGATGCCTATTGAAAATTCTGACTCTCACCAAGTTAATGCTTCGGTTTCTTTCTCTCTTGCTAATGTTCTCTCCATCAGCACCAACCTGCATTAATAGGCTAATAAGATGAGTATTATGAAGAAAGAAGAACAGGGCAAGTCAGAGTGATATAATATCGAATAAATTAAGATTTGTATCAGTAAAGAAAACTTTCACAAATTCACAGTGGTAAAAGTCAGTGAAAATTTCAAGAGGGACCACACCTTTTCTAGAAGAAATTCTCGCTCACTACAGACAAAGAAATTTGATTGAGTCACAATTTCAGTGGTCCCTACAAATCAAAAAATAATCAATCAGCACAAAATCAGGGATTCAAGGGAGGTCGTTTTAACAAATTTAATGGCAATCCTTATCCAAATAGCAAGAACTCACACATGTGAAAGAATATGTCGTTTCCTCACACATATTCGGACCCCTTCCACTCATTCTATAAATACAGCCTTCAATCCTCTCTCAAGGGACAAGTTTTGACAACCAAAAGAATGCTGCAGAAATCCCCTCTAAGCGACACCTTCGCCAAACCCTTCTTCACCAAAGCACCCCCAAACTCATAAATTGAATCTGAAACCTTCACTCAACAAACTACAACAACAAAAGCAACATAAAAAAAAGATTTCAGAAGAATTGAAAAGAAGAAGAGCGGTAAAAAATTAGCGTATACGAGGAACAAGTCACTTACCGTAGCCGCAAAAGCTTCTGAGTCGGTAGATCGTTGTCAATTTCACTTCAAATCCGAACTGTTGTTGTTGTGGCTTCGTTTTTTCCTTTGTTTATGCTTAGTTTCTCGCTATAACATGTAGTCGCGTCATCCTAATTAGATTGGGAGTTAGGGTTTCGATTGTGGATTAGGGTTTCTTTCTCTGTGACATTGATGTTTGATTTCATGTTGTTCTTCGGTTTTTTTTCCCTTCTAATTTCATGTTAGTATGTTTGATTGATGATGCTGATGGTACACGATGAAGGTTTGTCTTCTTCTCTGAAGAAGAATGAGAACCGAATACATTCCTTATCGGTGGAAATGTGTTCCTCTTAACAATGTTTTGCTGGCTTTACCTTTAATGTTTTTGTCCTTTCTAAATCTGACTCCTCACTGCCCAAGTTGGATGGTGGAGGTGGACCGGGTCAGCATGACCCGCATCTCACTAATAGGGCCATGATTCTGCTTGGGCTTACTACCCAAGATGAGCTCATTGTTTTATATAAATTTATTTCATCATCAATTTCTTTCTAAAAAGATAAAAATGGTTATGTGTCCTTTTAATAGTGTTTTTTTTAAAGTAAGATTTTATGGTTTTCTATACAATTGTCTTAAAGCTTGTATTAGAATATGGTTTGATATGTCTCCATTTTTTTTACTTTATTAATAGGGCCAATGATATTAACACAAATTAAATTTTGTCCAATATATTTAATTGGAAAGTTTAATTAAATATGAGGCCTCATATTTTAACTATTATGAAATTCAAATTCGATAAATTCAATTCAATTTAATTTTTATTTTATCACATTATTTCAATTATTTAACACTTTATTAATTTCATTTAATTTATTCATTTATAGATATTATTTCATTTCGATTTAATTGTCGCAAGTTAATTTATTTCTCTTTTTATCGCTTAAATCGAATTGCGAACCATGTAAGTCGAGCATCGTGCCTCGCCATCATTTTTTTCCGAACTCGACAATTCGAATATTTTTCATAATCAAAATAACGGATAAATTGAATTCTGGAGTCTCGCATTCCTCGAATTCTTGAATGAACACTCCCAAGGCTCGCCCCGTGGGACGCGGTTCATTCGACTTTCCGTAATTTAAAATATTTAATCCACATATTAAATAATGAAAGGATTGAATTCTAGAATCTGGCATTCCTCGAATTCTTGAATAAACTCTCCTGAGGCCCGCCCCTCAAGACGCAGTTTATTCACCCTTTCATTCTAAAAAACCCTAATCAAACATTTTTCAAAGCGAACATTATATAAATCCTTTCTATCTTAAACAAGCTAGCGCTTCAGCCTCCTATCGCGAGCAGACAAGCCAACACTTAGCAGTAGAATGCAGTTTAAATAACTGTTCATTAAAACAAACTGACCAACCTTAAAACCACGAACTACGAAGCTCTGAGTTTCCCATTGCACAAGGGAATACGTAGGCACACAGATCTTACTCCTTGCCGAGCACCCTAGGAACAAAATAACCCATTTCTCCTATTAATCTTATATTAGAATCGTTCGCATTTATTTTATTATTCGAAGAAAACAGAAAGCATAAGTCAGCATTAGATCGCAAGTCAAACTAAGAGGTTCCCGTTGAATACAACGGTTGTAAGGGGTGCTAATACTTTCCCCTTACGGAATCGACTCCCGAACCTAGAATCTGGTTTCAAAGACCTTGTTCTATCCGTTTTCAAAAGGTTTCTCGATATTTTCCTTTTCCTTAATTGGAATAAAATAAGTTCAGTGGCGACTCTGTTGTTTTAATTTTCATCTGCGGTATTTTTCGAGGTGCGACAACTGGAGACTCTGCTGGGGACATACACAGATTCAAGCCTAACTTAGTTTACTTCGCGATCAATTTTGACATTGCTTATCTGTTTTCTTCATGCTTTTTTATTTATGCTTGTTTATTTTCTCTCTTCTAATTATGATCATTATCATACTTGCTTGTTGGATCATGGGACGACATCAGAGTTTGCGAAAAAGAAGAGGGAACACCTAGTTTAGAATTGGAAGTTATTAGTGTTAGTCTCCAAGGACTCGCTCCTTGCAAGCCTAGTATGAAAGCTCCCCCTAGAGAGTAGACCTATTCATAGATCTCGTCATAATGCAGCTAGCCTATCACATGACTTGATTCATGAAAGGGCTGTGACTCTGGGACCCACTTTTAGAACCAGTTTCAATGTTGGCAGTTGCGTAGTGTTAGTCTCTGAGGACCCGCCCCTCATACGGCTAACATGAGAACTCCACTCAAGGTAGACCCTATCGTTATTATCGTCATAATACAGCTAGCCTGTGGAAGGACATTAGTACGATCAGCGTCCGTGACCTTGAGTATCTTATCCATAACCGTAGAAACTATCCTGTGAGAGGTTTTACGGGTAAAGAACTTAGAACAATCCTATAAGAGTCTACCTGTTAAGGTTACTTTTATCAGAGATATCGGTTATCTATTCGTTACTTTGGAGTTGATTATACTCGTGATCCTGGATCTTGCATTACATCCATATGCATATTCATTTCATTTGCATTATTTGTTCATCTTGCATTTCATTCCAAAGCCATAAACTCATTCCCTGTCCTTTCATCTTCAGTAAATCAAGCTGGTTTCCCGACGCCCGTATCGTGCTAGACGCCCGTACCTAACCAGAGCCAACACTAGAAGACTAATGAACGTGATTCAAGAAGAGGAAGCTGCTATGAGGGAAGAGATTGACTCAGTCAAGAACAAGATAGACCAGATTTATGAGACCATCCAAGCTTTGGCTAGGATGGAAGAACGTCGCGAAGCTGCTGCCGCAAGCAATGAACAATGCTCTAGTGTAAGGATCTACCTCACGCGCAATGCCTTCAGTTCTAGTTCCGAATCCTTTGGTCTACGGTTTGCCTCCAGGCTTCACTCCTGCTGTCGAGGAAGTCACTTCTCAACCAATAACTACCTCTAGTGTTACTATTGGTGCTATTCCTCAAGCTCAACCCATTCCAACTCAAGTCCAGTTTCCTCATGCTGAAGAGGACCATCAAGTTGGGTATAAGATGCATATTGTTGTTCCGATCATCAATCCCCATGTTGTTCAAGAATCTGAAGCTATGAAGATGTGTCGCGAGTTAGCTGAAAAACTCCGAATCATGGAAGGACACAACTCAACTTCTCTGAGTGCCTCAGACATGTGCTTAGTTCCAGATGTTGTGATCCCTACCAAGTTCAAACTTACTGAATTCGAAAAATACAAAGGCCTCAGTTGTCCTGAACACCATTTGAGGATGTATTGCCGAAAAATGGCTGCTCATGCCAAAGATGACAAGCTCATGATCCATTGCTTCCAAGACAGCCTGTCTGGAGCATCTCTAGAATGGTACATGCAGCTCGAACGCAACAATGTTCGTACTTGGTTTGATTTATCTGATGCATTCAAAAAGCAGTACAAGTACAACACTGACATAGCTCCGAATCGTACTCAACTTCAGAGTATGACTCAAAAGGAGAGCGAATCCTTTAAGGAGTACGCCCAATGCTGGAGGGAATTAGCTGCTAGAGTGCATCCGCCATTGGTTGACCGTGAATTGATCGACATCTTCATGGGTACCCTACAGGGGAAATAATACGAAAAGCTGGTCAGTAGCGTATCTTCTGTATTTTCAAACATGGTGATGGTCGGAGAAAGAATCGAAGAAGGTCTGAAAAATGGAAAGATCCAAGGAGGCTCTAGCAACCAAACCAGTGTCAAGAAACCATTCAACGGGTACAAAAAGGGCGAAACAAATGCCATTTCTGCTGCAAATGGGAATCCGCAACAAGGTGCACCTGCTCCAATTCCCTACTATCAGTACCCGTATGTTGCTGCTACACAATATGCTCCTATGCCATATCAGCCAATTCCTCAAATGCCTTATCAGCAGGCCATTCAAGCTCAATTTCCGCCTCAGATGGCTCATCAACCACATCCACATCCTATGGTTGCAGCTGCTCAATATGCGCCCAATCCGTACCAGCAACCGGCCTACCCACAATGGCCTGGTCAACAACAATAACGCGCTCCTCCACAACGTCCACCATATCAACAAAGAGGATATGATAGACACATTGATCCCCTTCCTATGTCATATTCTGAAATCTTTAATCAGCTGATGGCAAAAGGATGACTTACTTTGAAGGATATGCCACCTCAGACTGGTAACGCCCGAAATTATGATGCCAATGCTCGCTGTAAGTATCACAAAGGCGCTCCAGGTCACACAATTGAGAACTGCCATTCCTTCAAACACATGGTTCAAGATATGATCAACTCTAAGGATCTCACCCTCACTCCGAGAAATGCAAATGTCCAGAACGATCCAATGCCGCCGCACGGTGCCAACAAATGAAGACATTTGAAGGGGTTGTTGAAGACCAAGCTGAGTAGTATCCAACTTTGAAGCATTCAATCAAGAGAAGTTCATTCCTAAAATCAAGGCAGTCATCGCCATTTATTATTCTGCATCCCTGTTATTTTGTATTGTTTGTTTAAGTACTATTTGCTCTGAACATTGTTATTTGTACTTGGGTTTGTTAATGTTATGTTTATGCATGTTTTGAATCAATCTATTCGCATTCGATCATTATTTATCATCTATCGCAAAAATCACAAAAATATTTCCTCACTTCACTTTAGCAAATATTTGAGGGAGGATGATGAAAACGAAATACCCATAACTGTTGCAGCGTGCTTTCGGATAAAACCTCGTCAATGATGTACATGCATTCTTTCAAATTCCCAAACACCGAAGATATAAGGAGTTAATCCCTAGTCAACCCCTTCGAGCCTAGTAGTAGGATTTTTCTTTCGGATACAAACCCTTACATCTAACCCGGGGCAGGGTAGTTGTTCAGTTAACTTGACTACACCTTCAAATCGCAAGATGAAACATCCCGTCAGAGGACCATCAACAAATGACTTGGCAGTCACAACATTCAACAAAATACAAAAAAATAGAAAAAGAAAAAACCGCTAAGTTGGGCACCCGAAGGGAGACTTAGTCGAAAAAGAACAAAATCAAAAGAGGAACTCAAATCCTCAACAAAAGAAATATCAGTGACCACAAAATCAAGAATCAAAGGGTCACCAGCAAAATAAGACGACTGCCACTTCAAGCAAACTTTGAAGTTTCATTTTCACTCGTGCAGACGTCAATACAAATGCATGTGTAGAAGTTAACTGAACATAGGACTGGAGAACATCACGAAGAAGGGGTGGGTATAAATCAAACTTTGAGCCTTATATCCTTTATTTCTCAAACCATTAACCAGACCACATTACAACCCTCGAAAGACCTAATTGAGGCGTGGTTTATTCTGAAAGCATGCTACCAACAAGGTTGCGTAAGTTGACTCCCATATATTTTCTAATCTTCAGTTTCGATTGCACATTATTCTTGCTGCATCTTTTACGCACTTTCTAAATCAGCACCACGTTTGGACCAACCGTCCATTCGTCACACTTTCACAACATTCAAATAAAAAGGTTTTTCAAAACTTACATGAACGTTGCATTAACACTACCATTTATGTATGAACAATTTAATTTTAATTTAGTGCTTGACATCAGTGCAATCCCAACAAGGGGCAATCAAAAGAGAAATTTAAACTTCATTGGTGCCAACATGAATCAAGACTACTTCAACTGCCCAATCAGGGGAAAATTATCTTCAAACAACTCAACCAGGGGCAGACGCCTACCAAATCCATACACTGGGGCATATCATGTCATGACCATTGTCAAGGCTCCCAACCAGATTTATTTCAAAAAAACCCTACAGATAGGGGCAAGCAAACAAGGAGAAAATCTTCCTATCTCTATTCCCCAGCTAAGCAAGCAGATTTTGCTGGACGTTGGCAACCATTCAAAGCAAGGCAATCTTCACGTGTCAACCAAGTCGCTTCACTCATCAGCAAATAACCAAACTTGGAGCTTTCAGATCCATCTTCTGACCATACATCGTCGAAGATCGAGTGTCGGGGAATCGAGCCCTCCACCCACCCAAAGTCCAATCATTATTGGCAACTACTAGACCAAAATTCCACCCAGCTGGCACCTTTCAATCGCTCATATGCATCATTATGCATCATCAACGTCATACGCATCATTTACATTAATCCTTTACATCATATGCATCATATGCATACCTTAAATAAATCAGATTTTCGTATCCCCAACATTCTTAATTTACATCTCAGTGCATAAACACTTGCATCGTATCTCCATCCTTATGGAATACCATCTCAAAAAAGATCCAGCATAGTTGCATAATTCAGGATCCAGGATCAACACATGTTTCCAGTCCTTTCCCCAGCGGAAGTCAGGATTATATCAATCGAAGATTCCAGGCATCTCCTCGATAGACTCAATGGCCGTATTTAAATTTCTTTCGCCTTATCATCCTCTGTTGATATTGATCTTTATTTTTCTATCTTTCGCCTATCATCCTCTGTTGATAGTGATTCTTTATTTTTTCTGTCTTTCTCATATCATCCTCTGTTGATAGTGATTCTTTATTTTTCTGTCTTTCGCCTATCATCCTCTATTGATAGTGATCTTTATTTTTCTGTCTTTCTACTATCATCCTCTGTTGATAGTGATCTTTATTTTTCTGTCTTTCGCCTATCATCCTCTGTTGATAGTGATTCTTTATTTTTCTGTCTTTCGCCTGTCATCCTCTGTTGATAGTGATCTGTATTTTTCTGTCTTTCGCCTATCATCCTCTGTTGATAGTGATCTGTATTTTTCTGTCTTTCGCCTATCATCCTCTGTTGATAGTGATCTTTATTTTTCTGTCTTTCGCCTATCATCCTCTGTTGATAGTGATTCTTTATTTTTTCTGTCTTTCTCGTATCATTCTCTGTTGATATTGATTCTTCATTCTTTTTTCTGTCTTTTGGCATCCATATCGACCTAGTTCGAGAGCCGATTTCGTCTTATCATCTGCGGTGATAAGTGATTTTATTTTTGTCACTCGGCTTATCATCCTTTTGGTGATAAGTGGTTTTATTTTCAGTCACTCGCTTTATCATCCATCGGTAATAAGTGATTTTTCTGTCAACTTGTTTCTTGCTGTATCACCCATCGTTTCTATTTTTTAATCATCTGTTATTTTCACAATTTCTTTCTTTTCGGACAAATTTGGAGTCTGTTAGTATCTAATTATCTTTTACCTTGAAAGTTTGAACGTGAGTCGGTTCATCTTGCTCGGTCTAAGCCAATTCGATAGGGGCATCTGTCATACCCCAAATTTGTCCCACCAATTTTTTTTCTTTTCATTTGTATTTTTGTCATTTATTACTAACCCTTATTCAAAATACAGCAAAAGTGTACGGATTTGTCTATATTTCTTTGTGTGGATTCCAGGGTTTAAGATATGGATTGATCAAGACTTCAGATCAAAAGTGTATTTACTTGGTGATAGTATTTATTGTACTGGAGTTATTGAAAATCACTTCAGACCATTTCTTTTGGAACGAGTTGGCTGGATTGGTATTCAAAAACAAAGAAAGATTGCATTTTTGGGTAGCCTTTAGTCTTCTTTGACTATCTTCATGCGTACAAGGATTTTGGCATGGTTGTCAACTTTATTTGGTTAAACTTGGTTTTCATGGCTATTGAAAGTAATTAATGGAAATAAGAAACTTGAATGTCTAAGCTCAAGTTTTGTGATACTTTGGATCCAAAATTCAAAGGATGTCAAAGCTTTTTTCAAATTCAAACTCTATGGCTAGTTTTGTTTCCAGTTATTGAAAGATAAGTGGGGACATAAATTATTGAAAGTTAAGTGGGGATATTGCACCAGGATAAGTTCTAACGGTAATAGCACTAAGGTTGCCAAGTTGTCAAATCTCATGAGTACTTGTTGTATTACCCAACATGGCTGTATCATCTTTGAAGACTAGGGTTAAATTTCAAGATGGTTTAATAGTAAAAGCAAAGTTAATAATTATGTGTATCTATTACAAGACCAAGGATCAAATTTCAAGATGGTTCAAAAATCAGAAAATACAAGATTACATGAAGGAATACAAGTCAAATTCTAAAGTAGAGCATAGTGCCAAGTTTAGACAGGATAGCTTTATCCTTTGCACCAATATTCACTTTGGTCTTCAGGCAGCTTCATGTTCATCAAAATGCTCTTTATGCCAATCATCAGTTCAAGCCTTCATGCCAAGCTTTGTCAGCTAAACTTCCAAATTCCCAGCTGTTGCACCAAGCCATGGATACGCCTGTTAAAGAAGAACACCATGACAGATTTATTTTGACTAATCCAGCTTCACAATACTGAAGCAAATCACAATTTGGGGATCTATGCAGTACCAGCTAGTTCTGACTCAGTAAGCATAACCTGTCATGAGAGATACCTCAAAGCCTCTCATTCATCCAAGCTCCCAGCCAGCACTCCCAATCTGTAATTGATGACTAAAAATTCAGACAAAATGCACCAGGAATAACGCTTTGAACCGAAGCTAAAAAACAGAAGTCAAGGTACTTTCAAATCCAATACACATAATCGTGTCAGTCGACTCCGCCAAGCATAATGAAAGAAACAGATGAAGAAGAATAAAGGTGAGCAATGATATTAGTAGAAAACAAGCAAGTCAATCATTGTAAGCCGTTAAAGATTTGAAACATGAAAATCGCAACGAAACTCAAACACATTAAGTGTTACCTCATTTTAACTCAGGGCCACATTACTTCAAATCCCTCTCATCTTGCTCTCCGATTAGAATACAAGGCAAAAGTCTCCGATTTTAGTCCTCTAACTGCTAATAAACTTGCCATTTAGAAATCTATTCCAGCTTCAACTTCGGTTCCTAACCACATGTGTGTTAGTTCAAGATCCAATGTGTATAGCTTATGCTAACAGTTATTTCCTCGGATCTTGCGACATATTCAGACCTGCAATGAGTATACGAAGGAAATATGTCAATATCTTGGAATAACCTATTTTTTTAGCACACAATAAGCAGCGATCAAACGCATATGTCGGTTTCTTTATAAAAATAGAAAGTGTTATTGACCTGCCTTATGCGGTGGATGCCTATTGAAAATTCTGACTCTCACCAAGTTAATGCTTCAGTTTCTTTCTCTCTTGCTAATGTTCTCTCCATCAGCACCAACCTGCATTAACAGGCTGATAAGATGAGTATTATGAAGAAAGAAGAACAGGGCAAGTCAGAGTGATATAATATCGAATAAATTAAGATTTGTATCAGTAAAGAAAACTTTCACAAATTCACAGTGGTAAAAGTCAGTGAAAATTTCAAGAGGGACCACACCTTTTCTAGAAGGAATTCTCGCTCACTACAGACAAAGAAATTTGATTGAGTCACAATTTCAGTGGTCCCTACAAATCAAAAAATAATCAATCAGCACAAAATCAGGGATTCAAGGGAGGTTGTCCTAACAAATTTAATGGCAATCCTTATCCAAATAGCAAGAACTCACACATGTGAAAGAATATTTCGTTTCCTCACACAAATTCGGACCCCTTCCACTCATTCTATAAATACAGCCTTCAATCCTCTCTCAAGGGACAAGTTTTGACAACTAAAAGAATGCTGCAGAAATGCCCTCTAAGCGACACCTTCGCCAAACCCTTCTTCACCAAAGCACCACCAAACTCATAAATTGAATCCAAAACCTTCACTCAACAAACTACAACAACAAAAGCAACACAAAAAAAAGATTTCAGAAGAATTGAAAAGAAGAAGAGCGGTAAAAAATTAGCATTTACGAGGAACAAGTCACTTACCGTAGCCGCAAAAGCTTCTGAGTTGGTAGATCGTTGTCAATTTCACTTCAAATCCGAACTGTTGTTGTTGTGTCTTTGTTTTTTTTCCTTTGTTTATGCTTAGTTTCTTGCCATAACATGTAGTTGCGTCATCCTAATTAGATTGGGGGTTAGGGTTTCGATTGGGGACGAGGGTTTCTTTCTCTGTGACATTGATGTTTGATTTCATGTTGTTCTTCGGGTTTTTTTCTGATTTCATGTTAGTATGTTTGATTGATGATGCTGATGGTACACGATGAAGGTTTGTCTTCTTCTCTGAAGAAGAATGATAACCGAATACATTCCTTATCGGTGGAAATGTGTTCCTTTTAACAAAGTTTTGCTGGCTTTAACTTTAATGTTTTTGTCCTTTCTAAATCTGACTCCTCACTGCCCAATGACACGACATCTTTCATTTAATATTGTTATTTCACTTTTTCATTCACTTGACACAGCCGATGAGACCTTGCGGCTAGGGTTTCCTGTCCTTTATGTTTATGTTCATGCAATAAGTTGGATGGTGGAGGTGGACCGGGTCAGCATGACCCGCATCTCACTAATAGGGCCATGATTCTGCTTGGGCTTACTACCCAAGATGAGCTCATTGTTTTATATAAATTTATTTCATCATAAATTTCTTTCTAAAAAGATAAAAATGGTTATGTGTCCTTTTAATAGTGTTTTTTTGAAAGTAAGATTTTATGGTTTTCTATACAATTGTCTTAAAGCTTGTATTAGAATATGGTTTGATATGTCTCCATTTTTTTTTTACTTTATTAATAGGGCCAATGATATTAACACAAATTAAATTTTGTCCAATATATTTAATTGGAAAGTTTAATTAAATATGAGGCCTCCTATTTTAACTATTATGAAATTCAAATTCGATAAATTAAATTAAATTTAATTCAATTTTTATTTTATCACATTATTTCAATTATTTAACACTTTATTAATTTCATTTAATTTATTCATTTATAGATATTATTTCATTTCGATTTAATTGTCGCAAGTTAATTTATTTCTCTTTTTATCGCTTAAATCGAATCGCGAACCATGTAAACCGAGCATCGTGCCTCGCCATAATTTTTTTCCGAACTCGACAATTCGAATATTTTTCATAATCAAAATAACGGATAAATTGAATTTTGGAGTCTCGCATTCCTCGAATTCTTGAATGAACACTCCCAAGGCTCGCCCCGTGGGACGCGGTTCATTCGACTTTCCGTAATTTAAAATATTTAATCCACATATTAAACAATGAAAGGATTGAATTCTGGAGTCTCGCATTCCTCGAATTCTTGAATAAACTCTCCTGAGGCCCGCCCCTCAAGAAGAAGTTTATTCACCCTTTCATTCTAAAAAACCCTAATCAAACATTTTTCAAAGCGAACATTATATAAATCCTTTCTATCTCAAACAAGCTAGCACTTCAGCCTCCTATCGCGAGTAGACAAGCCAACGCTTAGCAGTAGAATGCGGTTTAAATAACTGTTCATTAAAACAAACTGACCAACCTTAGAACCACGAACTACGAAGCTCTGACTTTCCTATTGCACAAGGGAATACGTAGGCACACAGATCTTACTCCTTGCCGAGCACCCTAGGAACAAAATAACCCATTTCTCCTATTAATCTTATATTAGAATCGTTCGCATTTATTTTATTATTCGAAGAAAACAAAAAGCATAAGTCAGCATTAGATCGCAAGTCAAACTAAGAGGTTCCCGTTGAATACAACAGTCGTAAGGGGTGCTAATACCTTCCCCTTACGGAATTGACTCCCGAACCTAGAATCTGGTTTCAAAGACCTTGTTCTATCCGTTTTCAAAAGGTTTCTCGATATTTTCCTTTTCCTTAATTGGAATGAAATAAGTTCGGTGGTGACTCTGTTGTTTTAATTTTCATCCGCGGTATTTTTTTTATCGCGAGGTCATATTTTTCGAGGTGCGACAGCTGGTAATCATCAATGGGTTGCTCAGCCAGATAGTCAGACAATACACTGCCCTTGATGGCTTTTTGAGAGGTGTACTGAATGTCATATTCTGTTAGAATCATTTGCCACCTTGCAAACCTCTCGGTAAGTGCTGGCTTCTCAAATATATGTACTTGACTGGGTCCATCTTTGAGATCAACAAGGTAGTATGAGTCAACATATACTGTCTTAATCGGCGAGCAGCCCACACTAAAGCACAACAAATTTTCTCGAGCAGTGAATAATGTTGTTCATAGTCGGTAAACTTTTTGCTTAAATAGTATATTGCATACTCTTTTTGACCAGACTCGTCATGTTGGCCCAACACACACCCCATTGACTCTTCTAATACTGTCAAATACATGATTAGAGGTCTTCCTTCGCTTGGAGGCATGAGAATTGGAGGTTCTTGCAGATATTCTTTGATCTTGTCAAAAGCTCTCTGACAATCATCATTCCACCTGACTGTTTGTTCTTTTCTTAACAGCTTGAACAAGGGTTCGCAGGTTGCAGTGAGATGAGATATGAACCTTGATATGTAGTTCAATCTACCTAAGAACCCTCAAACTTCTTTCTCAGTCTTAGGTGTAGGCATTTCTTGAATTGCCTTGACTTTGTCGGGATCAGCCTCAATTCCCTTTTCATTTACAATAAAACACAGCAGCTTACCAGAACGTACCCCGAATGTGCACTTGTTGGGGTTCAACTTCAACTGATACTTTCTCAGACGCTTGAACAATTTCAGCAGATTCACCAGATGATCTTCCTCTGTGAGGGACTTGGCAGTCATATCATCCACATAGCACTCGATTTCTTTATGGATCATATTGTGGAATAATGTTACCATAGCCCGTTGATATGTTACACCGGCGTTCTTTAGACCGAACGACATTACCTTATAGAAAAACGTGCCCTAAGGCATGATGAAAGTTGTCTTCTCCATGTCTTCAGGTGAAATCTTAATTTGGTTGTATCCAGAAAATCCATCCATGAAAGAAAATACCGAGAATTGAGCTGTGTTGACTACCAATACATCAATGTGAGGTAATGGGAAATCATCTTTCGGGCTAGCTCTGTTCAGGTCCCGGTAATCAACACACGTATGCACCTTGACATCCTTCTTATGTACGTGTACAATGTTAGCAACCCACGACAGGTAACTAGTTACAGCAAGAAAACCGGCGTCACACTGCTTTTGTACTTCTTCTTTGATTTTCATGGCCATATCTGGGCGAGTACGGCGTAATTTCTGTTTGACTGGCGGACAATCTTCTCTCAATGGCAGCCTGTGCATGACAATATCCGTATCTAGACTTGGCATATCTTGATAGGACCAAGAAAAGACGTCAACATATTCCCGAAGCATACTGATGAGTTGTTCCTTCACTAGGGCTTGCAGACTGGCCCCGATCTTCACCTCTTTTACATCTTCTTCGGTACCAAGATTGATAGTCTCGACCTCCTCCTGATGAGGAGCAATCACCTTTTCCTCTTGTCTCAACAACCTGGCCAATTCCTCAGGCAACTCATAGTCTTCATCAACCCCTTCATCTGCTTGATTAATCAGATTGTCAAAGTCATACGAGGTCATAGCAGTGTCGTTGTCAGTGCAATCTGGAGGATTATTTCTGCAAGGGTTGAGATTTGTTCATTTTAGTGATTGATTTTATTCTTGTTTAGGAGAAAGTGAATAAAGTTATTTATTTGAGAAAAACATTGCCATTTATTGTTTTGTGCGAAAATAACAAAAATGAAAGACAGTGAGCGAAAAAAAAGATTGTTTGCAAAATATGTCCATTTGTTCATTAATCATTCATTTGCACAAAATAAAAATATGGCCCTATTACAAAATGAGTCCTGACACCTTGGGCAAGATGCAGGACTTGATGCATGCTTAAACAGGAAATAATAATTACTCTGCAGAAGTAATCCTTATAATTTCCTGGGAAGACCAGTTAAGGACTTGCTGGCCTGAGACCCTTGGACAAATCCAGCTTTCCAGGTTGAAGTCATTTTCAGCCTCGTCTTCCACATTGTTGATAGCATCCGGGGTCAACATACCCCCACTGATAAACTTGGGAGCTTCAGCAGCCTCCTCTTGGACCTGTCGGGATGTTTTGTAACCCAACCCGAACTTGTCTTCCTTGACCTGAACTTGCAGCAACTTGCCCCAGCCTTGGGCATTTCCGTCTTCAACAAACTTCCGAGCTTGCGTATAAGAAGAGATTGAAGTACTAGACACTTCATATGTTGCTTCATTGACATTGAGGGCCTCAAACCCTTGGCTCATTGTCTCATGGATCTCTCCGTCCATCTCAATATACTTGTAAGAAGCTAGATGACTGACGAAGATATCCTCCTCCCCACAGATTGTGATGACTTGACCTTCCCATTCGTATTTCAACTTCTGGTGAAGGGTCAACATTATAGCGCCAACGGCATGAATCCATGGCCGACCCAACAAACAACTATAGGCAGGCTGAATGTCCATCACGTAGAAGATAGTTTTGAAGATCTGTGGGCCAATCACCACAAGCAGTTCAATTTCACCAAGAACCAATCTTTTAGAACCGTCAAAGGCTCTCACTACCAGGTTACTTGGACGTAGTGCAAGACCATCATATTCCATCTTGACCAAGGCTTTCTTTGGAAGAACATTGAGTGAAGACCCAGTGTCAACCAAGACATGAGAGAGAACATCACCTTTACACTCCAAGGTGATATGCAAAGCCTTATTATGGTTACAGCCCTCCGTAGTGTCGTACCCCGAAAAATACGACCTTACGCGATCCGAAAAGACGGGAGCCGCGCGCCGGACGGACTGAAGAGTCGCCACCTAATTCTATTTATTCCCAAAGAGGGAAAGGGGAGATATAGATACAACCCGGGAAGAGAAGGATAAGGACAAAGGTCAACGGAACCATTGCCTGGGTTCGGGAGTCGGTTATGCAGGGGGAAGGTATTAGCACCCCCTACATCCATCGTACTCGATGGGAACCATCTAAGTTAACGCGCGAGAAAGGATGTCTATGCTTAAACGGATTGCTTGCTAGAGGGAAATGAGTTGAATTATAAGTTAGATTGGACCTAGGTGCTTGGCAAGGATTGAGATCCTCGTGCCTACGTACTCCCGTGTGCAATGGGAAAGTCAGAGCCTCGTAGTTCGGCCTACTAAGGGTAATGGTTGTTGATTTTCTTACCTTTCTTCGATGAAAAGGTTTAGGAGTTGAAATGCACTAAAGACTATGGATAGTTTATCTCGCCCAACAAGACGAGCGTCTTGCGTCGAAATAATTGGAGCGAGTAACGAGAGCTCGTTATCCTCCTTTCTACCGCTTAAGGCTCGTGGCGTACAAATCTTCTCATTTTTGTTAAAGTGTTTTATTATCCTATGACCGCTTGACGTTGGATCAAGGGTTTGGATCTAATCGAAACATTTTGGTTTTTTGAGGTTAAAGGGGTAAATGCAAATGGAGTTTGATTTTGTGGTTTGTTTAGCGAGTGTGCAAGTGCAATCGCTTGGCGTTGGACCAAGGATTCGGAATTAAATAAAATGCGGAAAATAAAATACGTACAAAGTAATGGGAGAGGGGTACAAAATAAATACAGGGGATTGCGAGAAATAAAGAGGTCTCGTTGTAGTTAGCCCAAGAGGAAGCGTGTGTGCAGTGTTTTTGAACGGTTCGAAGGCGTTCGGCCTTTTAATCGGGACGCAACTATTCGAAGGCGTTGGACCTTTTAATCGAGCGCAACTATTCGAAGGCGTTGGACCTTTTTTTTGGGACGCGGCGAAATTTTTTTCGTTTACTTCCTTAGAGCCGGTTTAAAGAAACCGTTCTATGAGGAGTCGAAACATAATTTGAAATGCGAAATTAAATAAATTGAATCGCAAAAAATAAATAGAATCATAAATGCAAATAAATAAATAAATTAAATAATATTGAGAATAATGAATAAATTTAATTAAATTACAATTTTTGTTCAAAAATAAAATAATAAGATAAAATAGAAACAGGAGGGCCTCATATTGACCAAATATCACCGATTTAATGAAATCGGGCGAAAAATTGCCTTTTATTATATCACTGGCCCTAAAAAAATAAGGAATCTAAATATAAAATTAAAGCAAAATAATAAATAATAAATAAGACAAATGGAATCCCAACCAAAATATGTAGCAGTTAACACAAAGTGATAAATATATATAAATCAAAATAGAAAACGAATAATAATAAAACAAATAAGTAATGAGGGAAAGGAGTTTAACGTTGTGTGTAATGTGAAAAACACATGGGCTCACCAAGCCCACATCATAATAACATAAATCAAATAAAATATGATTCTAGTATTAACCATTTATTAAAGAATAAATCTACAAATAAAATAAACTAAAAAAGACTTAGAAGCATAATAATAATAAGGTAAATAAAATAGATGAAAAAAAATATTATGTGAATCAAACAACCTGGATTCATAAATTCGTAGCCCACATACACATTAATTAGTCAACAAACAATGGCAAGTGAATTCAATGGGACAAATATCAGTGGGAAATAGAAATCAATATAATGTATTTAATATAATATTAATAGGAAACTATTTATTTTCTATTCAAAAGGCATTAAACTTGTAATATTAGACAACAAAACCACATACTCTCTTCTGCATATCTTTCTCTCTCTCTCTCTCAAGAAAACATTTTTTCGAAAATAAAAAACTCACCCTTATGAGACGACGGTGGCGATTCGTCTCTCTCGCAATCTCTGTTCTCCGTCTCGCTCGTTCGCGGATCTATCTTTCTCACGCGGTGGTCACCTCTCTCACGGCTTCGATTTGGCCTCTCTCGGTGGTCAGCGGCGCGGGTAGTGTCGGTGGTTTCCGACGGTGATTCGTGCGCGTCGGCGGTTTGTGGAGTGAGGTTTTGTTTCTTCGGTTGTATTTCGGTTTAGGTGAGTGTTCGAAGGTGGTTTCACGGATTTGGTGGGTTTCGAACGACGAAGTAAGTGGTGGTGGTTCGGTTTGCGTGCGGTGATGGCGGTTTTGAGAAGTGTGTTTCGGAGTTTGCGATTTGGGTTTAGCAGCACGGTTTCAGCGGTGTGGCTGAGTGGGTGTTCGTTGGTTTTGTTTTTGTTTTGTGAAGGTTGGCGGTTTTGAGGCTGAAGAAAAAATAGTGATTTTCTGTGTTAATGGAGGTGGTGGTATGGTTTTGCGATTGATTTCGAAGGAGAAAGGTGAGTGATATTTGTTAGTTTCTGGCTTTTTCACAGGTCTGAACTGGTTTTATTTTTTGAAGATTTGTTGTATGAAAAGGATTAAAAATGAAGTTTGGTTAATGATGAGTGAATGAGGCAGGTCTGCAAATGATGATGAAGAAGAGGGTTGTGTTGCGTGAGTTTTGAGGGTGAGATGAGGAAACTCGGTGATTTTGGTTTGTGACCTTCTTCGTTTTTTTTGGTTGAGGCTTGCAGAGATTTTATTCTTCTTTTTTGTGGCCTTGTTATACAAAGAGATAAAGGGTACTTAAGGAATACCTGGGTATAAAGTTTGGAATAACTTTTTTGTCAAGGTACAGGCTGTGAATCGGTAGTGGTTGTGCGGGGTTTTGGTGTTGAGAAATAGCTGGAAATGGTATGCAGCGTGGAAATGGATTGTTGTTTGGGGTTAGTGTAGTGGCTACTAAATATACTACAAGTGACTTGTGTGAGTTGTAAATAGAAATAATAACTAATAATAACAATAATAATAATATAGATAATAGAAATAGTAAAGAAAAGAAAAATAAGAAATAATAATAATAATAATAATAATAATAATAACGGAAAATAATAATAATAATAGTAATAATAAAATAAAAATTTTAACAATAGGAAGAATAATAATAAAAAATAGTAATGACTAATAAGAGTAATAACAATAATAATGGATAATAATAATAATAAAATAGAAAGCAAATTTTTGGTATTTTGTGTAGACAAATGGGCCTAGGTAAATGAGAATTTTTTTTTACTTTTTGTTTTAAATTGGACTTAATAAATAAATAATAATAATATGATAAAACTAAGAAAGATTTTTTTTGTGATTTTATTTAAATATTTAATAAATGGGCTTAAGAAAAACGGGCTTATGTGAAAATGATTTTAATAAAAATAATAACAAATTTTTGTATTTTTTGGATAATGAACTAAATAACAAAAATAAAAAGAGAATTTGAATTTTAAATTTTAAAAGAAATAAATGCATTTTTTTTGAATTTTTCAAATACTAGACAGAAAAATAAAGTAATAATATATTTTGGATTTTTTTGAAATTATGGTTAGACAGTAAAATAAAATAGGGCGGGTAGGACAAATTTGAGGTATGACAGTTGCCCCTATCGAATTGGCTTAGACTGAGTAAGATGAACTGGCTCGCGTTCAATCTTTCAAGGTATAAGATAATTAGATATTAACAGACTCCAAATTTGTCCGACAAAGAAAGAAATTGTGAAAATAGAAGATGATTAAAACTGGAATTAATGGGTGACACAGCAAGAAACAACTGACAAAATAAATCACTTATCACCAGAGGATGATAAGGCAAATGACTGAACAATAAAATCACTTATCAACAGAGGATGATAAGGCAAATAACTGAAAATAAAATCACTTATCAACAGAGGATGATAAGGCGAATAACTGAAAATAAAATCACTTATCAACAGAGGATGATAAGGCGAATAACTGAAAATAAACTCACTTATCAATAGAGGATGATAAGCGAAAAACAGAAAAATAAAGAATCACTATCAACAGAGGGTGATAGGCGAAAGACAGAAAAATAAAGAATCACTATCAACAGAGGATGATAGGCGAAAAACAGAAAAATAAAGAATCACTATCAACAGAGGATGATAGGCGAAAGACAGAAGAAATAAAGTCACTTATCACCAGAGGATGATAAGGCGGAAGACAGAAAAATAAAGAATCACTATCAACAGAGGATGATAGGCGAAAGACAGAAAAAATAAAGTCACTTATGACCAGAGGATGATAAGGCGAAATGAGTGAAAATAAAATCAACTTATCACCAGAGGATGATAAGGCAATAGAAATTTAAATACAGCCATTGAATCCGCCGAGGAGATGCTTAGAAACTTCGATCGATATGATCCTGACTTCCGCTGGGGAAGGGACTGGAACTTGTGTTGATCCTGGATCATGAATTATGCAACTATGCTTGATTATTTTATTTTGAAATGGTATTCCATAAGGGATGGAGATACGATGCAAATGTTTATGCACTGAGATGTAAGTTTTGAAAATGTTGGGGAATATAAAAAGTCTGATTTATTTGGGCATGCAAATGATGCATATGCTGTAAATAATTGATGTAAATGAATGCTTATGACATTGATGATGTATAATGATGCATATGAGTGATTGAAAGGTGCCAGCTTGGTGGACTTTTAGTCTGGTAGTTGCCAATAACGATTGAACTTTGGGTGGGTGGAGGGCTTGATTCCCCGACACTCGATCTTCGACGATGTATGATCATAAAATGACTCTGTATGCCCTAAGATGGGTTATCTACTGATGAGCGAAGCGACTTAATTGACACATGAAGACTGATTTGCTTTGAATGGTTACCAACGTCTAGCAAGGACTGCGTGTTCGGCTGGGGATAAGATATAGGAAGATTAGCTCCTTGTTTACTTGCCTCTACATGTAGAGTATCTGAAATAAATCTGGTGGGGAAGCTTTGACAATGGTCATGGCACGACCTGCCCCTTATTGAGCTGTATGAAGATGATTTTGCCCCTGACTAGGCTGTTGAGAATGATTTTGCCCCTGATTGGGCTGTTGAAGTAGTCTTGACTCATACTGGCGATGAAGTTCAAGTTTTTCTTTTGATTGCCCCTTGTTGGGATTGTACTGATGTCGTGCACTGAATTGCAATTAAATTGTTCACAAATGGTAGTGTTGATGTAAAGTTCATGTAAGTTTAAAAAAAAGAAGTCAATTTATTTGAATGCTGTGAAAGTGTGATGAATGGACCATTGGCCCAAACGAGGTGCTGATTTAGAAAGTGCGTAAAAGATGCAGCAAGAATAATGTGCAAACGAGAATGAATATTAGCAAATATATGGGAGTCAATTTACGCAACCTTGTCGGTAGCATGCTTTCAGAATAAATCGCGCCTCAATTAGGTCTTTTGAGGGTTGTAACGTGGTCCGGTTAATGGTTTGAGAAATAAAGGATATTAGGCTCAAAGTTTGATTTGTACCCAACCCTTCTTCGTATTTTTCTCCAGTCCTACATTCAGTTAACTTTACACATGCATTTGTTTTGACTTTGCAAGAGTGAAGATTAAGCTTTAAGATTCGCTTGAGAATGGCAGTCATCTTTTTTGCTGTTGGTGACCCTTTGATTTTTGATTTTATGGTCACTGATATTTGTTTTTGTTTTTGTTGAGGATTTGAGCTCCTCTTTTGATTTCTTTTTTCGACTAAATCTCCCTTCGGGTGCTCAACTTAGTGGTTCTTTCTTTTCTTTTTCTTTTTTGTTTGAATGCTGTGACTGCCAAGTCATTTGCTTATGGTCCTCTGACGAGATGTCACATCTTGCAATTCGAAGGTGTAGTTAGTTTAACTGAACAACTACCCTGCCCCGGGTTAAATGTAAGGTTTGTATCCGAAAGAAACTCCTACTTCTAGGCTCGAAGTGGTTGACTAGGGATTAACTCCTTATATCTCCAGTGTTTGGGGATTTGAAAGAATGCCTGTACATCATTGACGAGGTTTTATCCGAAAGCATACCGCAACAGTTATGGGTATTTCGTTTTCATCATCCTCCCTCAAATATTTGCCAAAGTGAAGTGAGGAAATATTTTTGTGATTTTATGATAAATGATAAATAATGAGCGAATGCGAATAAATTGATTCAAAACATGCATAAACATAAAATTAACATAACCAAAAACAGATAACAATGTTCAGAGCAAATAGTACTTAAACAAACATTACAAAACAATAGGAATGCGGAAATAATAAATGGCGATGGCTGCCTTGATTTGAGGAATTGAACTTCTCTTGATTGAATGCTTCAAAGTTGGAGACTACTCAGCTTGGTCTTCAACAACCCTTTCAAATGTCTTTACTTGTTGGCATCATGTGACAGCATTGGATCGTTCTGGACATTTGGATTTCTCGGAGTGAGAGTGAGGTCCTTAGAGTTGATCATGTCCTGAATCAAGTGCTTGAAGGCATGACAGTTCTCGATTGTATGACCTGGAGCGCCTTTGTGATACTCACAACGAGCATTGGCATCATAGTTCCGGGCATTGCCAGTCTGAGGTGGCATATCTCTCAAAGTAAGAGGTCCTTTTGCTATCAGCTGTTTAAAGATTTCGGTATATGTCATAGGCAGGGGATCAATATGCCTATCATATCCTCTTGGTTGATATGGTGGACGCTGTTGAGGAGCGCGTTGTTGTTGTTGACCAGGCCGTGGTGGATAAGCCGGTTGTTGGTATGGCCCAGGTGCATATTGTGCAGCTGCAACCATAGGACGTGGATGATGCGCCATCTGAGGCGGAAATAAAGCTTGAAAGGCCTGCTGATAAGGCATTGGAGGAACTGGCTGATATGGCATAGGAGCATATTGTGCAGCAACAACATAAGGGTACTGGTAGTAGGGAACTGGAGCAGGTGCACCCTGTTGAAAATTCCCGTTTGCAGCAGAAATGGCATTTGTTTCGCCCTTCTTGTATCCGTTGAAAGGTTTCTTGGCATTGTTCTGGCTGCTAGAGCCTCCTTGAATCTTTCCACTCTTTAGACCTTCTTCGATTCTTTCTCCGACCATCATCATGTCCGAAAATCCAGAAGATACACTGCTGATCAGCTTTTCGTAGTATTGCCCCTGTAGGGTACCCATGAAGATATCGATCAATTCACGGTCAACCAAAGGCGGATGAACTCTGGCAGCTAACTCCCTCCAGCGTTGGGTGTACTCTTTAAAGGATTCACTCTCCTTCTGAGACATACTCTAAAGTTGAGTACGGTTAGGAGCTAAGTCAGTGTTGTACTTGTACTGCTTTTTGAATGCATCAGATAGATCAAGCCAAGTACGAACATTGTTACGTTCGAGCTGCATGTACCATTCTAGAGACGCTCCAGACAGGCTGTCTTGGAAGCAATGGATCATAAGCTTATCATCTTTGGCATGAGCGGCCATTTTTCTGCAGTACATCCTCAAATGAAGCTCAGGACAACTGAGGCCTTTGTATTTCTCGAATTCTGGCAGTTTGAATTTAGTAGGGATCACAACATCTGGAACTAAGCACATGTCTGAGGCACTCAGAGAAGTTGAGTTGTGTCCTTCCATAATTCTAAGTTTTTCAGCTAACTCGCGACACATCTTCATAGCTTCAGATTCTTGAACAGCATGAGGATTGGTGATTGGAACAGCAATATGCATCTCATACTCAACTTGATGATTCTCTTCAGTTTGAGGAAACTGGACTTGAGTTGGAATAGGTTGAGCTTGAGGAATAGCACCAACAGTAACACCAGAAGCAGGTATTGGTTGGGAAGTGACCTCTTCAACAGTAGGAGTGAAACCTGGAGGCAAACCGTAGACCAAAGGATTTAGAACGGGAACAGAAGGCATTGCGCGCGAGGTAGATGTTCATTGCAGCAGCAGCTTCACGACGTTCTTCCATTCTTGCTAAAGCTTGCAAAGTCTCATAAATCTGGTCAATCTTGCTCTTGACCGAGTCAATCTCTTCCCTCATAGAAGCTTGTTCTTCTTGAATCACATCCATCAGTCTTCTAGTGTTGGCTCTAGTTAGATACGATCGTCTAGCTCGATACGGGCGTCGGGAAACCAGCTTGATTTACTGAAGATGGAGGAACATGAAATGACTTTTCGGCTTTCGAAATGAAATGCAATATGAATAAATGATGCAAATGGGATGATATGCAATGTCAGAATCCAGGATCACAAGATCAAGGTCTCACGAGTCCAAGGTACAGATGGAGGATACTCTAATCAGGAACTCACTAGGTAGACTCTAAAGTTTTAGGGATCCCAAAGTTATCAATTCATATGGCTGTTCATCACACGCGCCATAAGCATGACGATTGATCGACTCCGCCATATGAATCTATTTTGGGTGAGATCTTCGTATCGAGCCACGCGAGAGGGAAATATCTTGGTGCTCCATACTACGTGATCATCGACACAAGGTTTAAACAAAGTCCTGGAGTTATGGAACTTTCTCAACTGTTTGATGCACGTGTCAATTTCATACATTCTTGACAGTCAATCAACTCCATTGAGTAAGTCTATTCCAAGTGAGGTTTTCGTATCGAGCCACGCGAGGGTGAACCCTGGTGCCCCATACTACGCAACCATCAACCGATGTTTTAACCAAAAGGTTCTAAAAGTCCTCAGAGTTAATGACCCTAATGAAAGCAACTGAGCACACACGTCAAGAACTTGACGGTTGTCAGTATTCTCATTAAAATCTCCTCCAAGTGAGGTTTTCGTATCGATAACCCACGAGAGTGGTTCTCTCGGGAGCCCATACTACACAACCTCGCTAACTTATGTTTGTACTCGAAAGCCCGGGTATAGAGCTTTTCCCTCAAGTTTCTTTTGCAAAGTATCGATCCAAAATATAGTACCAAGGAGCTACAAGATAAATGATATGGAATGCGATAAAGAAAGCGATAAAAATAAACAAGCAAGGCATAAAAGCAAACATCCAAACAAGCGTGGGAACCTAGACTAGGCTTGACTCGCATAGGGGTGAACCAGTCCCTGTTGCACCCCAAAATTTACCCTCACAATACAAGACTTTGTGTGCTAAGAGGTTCACAAGATTCACAAGACACCTTATGAGGTTCACAAGGTTCACAAGACCTTTCATGAGGTTCATGAAGTTTACAAGACACTTTATGAGGTTCACAAGGTTCACAAGACCTTTCATGAGGTTCACAAGATTCACAAGACATCTTATGAGGTTCACAAGGTTCACAAAGTTCATCCTGGGTCAGAAGATTTGACAAATCCCTCAAACAAGGCATTCTCCTAAGCAGTGCATCCAAAACAAGGGTTTTGACTTTAATCAAGCTAAATGGATTTTCAAGACTTCAAGTGAGCTTCATAGCATCTTATATGTGTCTAAGAATCCCCTGACAAATTTCAGAACTTTTCTCAAAGGTTTGCTCAGTCAGATAATCAGATAAGTCAAAATCAGTCAAAGCAGTTAAAAAGTCAAACTGAGGTCAACTGTGGTCAAACCAAAGTCAAACCTCATGATTTTTTTGCCAACATCAAGTATATGAAGTAAAATTCATCATTTTATCAAGGGTTGATCATGATTCATCAAGGATATTTCAGATCATCAAGAATCAGGGGTTTCTAAATTAGGGTTTCCTTAGGAAAAGTCAACTGAACTTTGACCAGCCATAACTTTCACATGCTTCATCACATTTTTTCCATCCAAAGCTCATTTTGAAAGAAATTAAATTCTCTACAACTTTGTGTCTCACAAGCCAAGCCCACAAATGCTTCATTTGGAAGGTATGAGCTAAGACATTATAGGTCCTTTTGAAAGTCAACAAAAAGTCAACAACTTCAAAAGGGCATAAATTGAGAATGGTAAATGATATGAACATGAAACCAATGGGGTTGGTTAGAGGACTCTTCAAACTTTCCAAAAAGTCCAAGAACACCCTCATAGCATTAAAATTGAAGGATATGTGACCTTGCAAAGTTGGGAAATTTTTGGGTGGTTTATGAAGAAAATAGGGTCTTAAAACCAAATTTTTCTAAATGGGCTGAACTTTTTGTGACCCAAAGTGTTCCATGACATCATGCACGAAATTTATTTGATATTTTCATAATTTTATTTTATTTAATTTATTTATTATGATTTTTTACATTAAAAATCATTTTAAATTTAAATAAAATATCAAGTATGAAAATTTAAAATATATTTTTGTTCTAGAATTTCATTAACATAAATTGGATTGACTTGATACACAATTGATGATGATTGGCTTGAAATAGAAAGGTCTCATTCACAAATATTTGAAATTTAAGTTCTAATCTTTTTCAATCTTAAAAAATCAAAAAGTCCATACAAGGATCCAATCTTTTGACCTAATTTCATTGTACTATAAGTATACAAGATAACCCAATGCAAAGAGAACGAATTCCCTGCCTCAAAGAGTAAGTTTGCATATCAAAAAAATTACCAAAAACTTCAATTCGGATTCTCCATTACCAAGTGTTTCAAGGTATTTTAAGGACACTATCAGCTTCCTCAAGCATTCCTGAGTCGAAACCAATCATCATACACCTCTGAATCATGACATAATGCACAAACCGAATCCATGTTCATCTTAAAATTGAAATTTTCGATTTCATTCACACAAGCATTCTAACATGATTTTGGTTATTGATTCTTGTTTGTAATTGTATGTGGATGGTTTCTGGCATATTTGATTTCATTTTCACTACAGGTTTAAGGAGTTGCCATGGCTAGGGTTTCGGCCAAGCAATTAGGGTTTTACACTAAACCTAAAATAAATAAATTCTAAGGACATAGAATGATCATGTGAACTCTGGGGATCGTAATACACCAATCAATTTTGAAAAATTTCACTGTTTTGATGGTATTCCAATTTCGTAGGTATCTGTTTTGAAAAATTCGCAGGAAACTTCGTAAGTGATTTTGCAGGTGTTTTCGCAGGAAAAAGGTTGAAGACGAAGGCCCTTGGCGCCAAGTTCTTCATTCAAATACTTGATATAATATTTTTTGAATTGTTTGTTGTTTTGTTTCACAATTGCAGTGTTGGCTCAGTGGCAAGAAACGCGTGCGTTATGCTTGAAGGTCCTTTGTTCGAATCCTGGATGCAGCAACCTTTTTCTTATTTTTCCATGTAATTAGCAAACTTAATATATTATTTATTGCGATGGACATAATATCAGTTGCGCCCTCCCGGCTGGATGGTAAGTGTGTCTGCGTGTTATGAGAAGGTCCTGGGTTCGAATCCCCCCCAGGCCTTTTGTGCAATTTCTTTTTGTTTTATCATGATTTTTTCCAGGTTAGCCACAAAACCTCATGGAGTGCATTTGTTATCACCTGCGTGCGCATGGCCCAGTGGTTGGTGTGCTGGTCTTGAAGGTTGAAAGCTTAGGGACTGGGTTCAAATCCCAGCCCAGGTAAGTTTTGTTTTTTTCATTCTTTTTTCTGATTTTCTTATTTAATTAATATTATAATTAAACAAATTTAAATAGTAAAATAAATAGAATGTATATATTATTTTAGAACTCATCTTTTTTTAATTTAAATCTTATTAGAAAAATTATTTATTTTTGTAAATTATTAATGTTGTATAATTCCACATAGTATTTAATTAATCCTAATTTAATTTTCTAAAAAACCCTAAAATATCTTTTAAAACCTAATTTTTTTTTATAAACCCTAATAGTACTTTTAAACCCTAATTATTTCATGTAAATGTTAATTATGTCCATATTTTTTTTATTTGATATAATTCTTGTATATAGATAATTTTAGATAATTAATTAAAACTTGCTAATTTAACTTTGTAAATATAATAATATGATTATTTAATTATAATTAACCTTATTTTCATAATATGTATATATTTTATAATTTGTTTATAATTTAATTTTTGTATGTAAATAATTTTTAGTATATGCTTAAAAATAATTAAAAAAAACTTGCTAATTTGATTTTGCAAATATAATTTATTTTCATAATATGTTTATAATTAACCTAATTTTTATAACATGTATATAATTTAAAATTTTATAATAGTTAATATATAATATGAATTGTTTATGTTTTCTTATTAATCTTAAAATATAATTGTTTATAAAGAATTGAACTTTTAATTATTATGCTAATATTTTTGTTTATTATTTTTATTATTAGTTCTATTTATATGCTATTTATTTTATTATTACTAACCCCATTTATATATTGTGATTTATTATTATTATTATTATTACTAACCCAATTATTTATTATTATTTATTTTGCTTATTTATTTAATTTGTTAATTATTATTATTATGTAATTGTCTCCTTTATGTAATATTTTAGTAGTAATATTTATTTTTAAATGTTATGGTTAGTAAAATAGGGAGTGAAACAGGTTTGTATGTAAAAAAATTAATTTAGATCACTAATTTAAAAGATAAATATTTAAAATTGTACACTCACACACGTAAGTCGATCTTTGATCGCCATCTCACTTTCTAGGGTTACCTCTCATGTTGCCTAAAAAAAAGGTCAAGTAGCGTGTATAAAGCAAAGTCCCTCACCTCACATCATCTAGTCCCTTAACAGATAAAAAGATCAAGTCCCTCCATGGTTGCCTTCATAATGATCTTGTCCCTTTCGAATAAAGATGATAAGTCCCTTCGAATTGCTTATACACCCTACAGTTGCCTAAATAACAGATGTCCCTTCACTTGTCCCGCACATCCAAGGTAATGACTACCTATTCCTTAATAATAGGGATAGTCTTACCATTTAAAGGATTCAAGAACAGAAAAGACTTAAACTTAGGGTAGGTTCCTCTTAGATACTTGCTCACTCTTCAAAACATTTCAAACACTTCATACATTTCAAACAATTTTCAAAACAAAGGTTTTATATACATCTGTACATGGATCATTATAAAATACTTAAGAAAATTTCTATTCACACACTTCACATTTCAAAAACATTTTAAAGTGAGCTAAGTAACTAAGAGCCCATGGATAACCATGGATGTAAAGGGTGCTAACACCTTCCCTTTACATAACCTACCCCCCGGACCCGAAAATCTTTTAAAAGGTCTTTCCTGTTCTTTTATGCCTTTCCTTTGGATAAAATAAAAGTCGGTGGCGACTCTTGCTATCCGCAACATTTAACTAAAGTCAGTTCTCCCACCGTGTTACAGAACTGGCGACTCTGCTGGGGATTTAATAAAAGAGGGGTACCCTTAGGAATTAGATCACTTTAAAATTGTTTGCCTTGTTTGCTTTATACTTATTTGTTGGGTGCTCTTATGTGCGAAAGATCCTAACCCGGATCTAGTGTACCTTAGGTAAATGGCAATAGACCAAGGAAAATGTACGGCGTATACCGATATGGTTGATCTGGTGGCCATAGTTAGTGTGACTTCTTGGTTGGTGCTTATGTTCCTTAAGTCAAGTTGAGGATAATATGAGGCTGCCATACGTTGTCAATGCACTAACTAACTTTTGGAACCCTAGTTATCCCATCTTGGCCTTTAGAAAGTAGTGAGATAACCGACTTTGGTACAGACTGAAGTTGGTTGATACTCGATACTACGCTCATTGAGATTCTAAACTTGGAGGGTTTTGGTTGGCAAGTAAGTTGCCTACTGAACAACCACCCTTGGGAAGGATCAATGATATTGAGATCCCTTAGAACCTGGTTACTTCATAGGACAGGATGAACCAACTAACTTCAGGGGAGGGTACTTACCTTTAAACCTCATGCAAGCCTTCAAACCTAGGGCTATTGTGTGACTTGTTTGTGTGTGCCACATGTTTGTGATTGAGCATAACATCATAGCATCATCATGCATCATAAGCATAGCATTTTCACTAACCATTTCAAGGACCAAAGGATTTATCTTTGTTCTTTGTTGCAGGTCATGGATTCTGCTCGTAGGAATACTATCAGGATCAACTTTGTAGGCATACCTCCTAAGCTTAAAGAGTTGGTTTCTCAAGTGTCTGAAAACTCCCAGTTCATCAAGAGACATGGTCACCTACTGGATCTAGTCACTTCAGGGTTCAATGAAGACATGATGAGTGTTCTGTTTCAGTTCTTTGATCCTAAGCACCATTGCTTCACATTCCCCAACTACCAGCTGGTTCCTACAATGGAAGAGTTCTCTAAGCTTCTGGGTATACCTATCCTTGATCAGAAACCATTCACAGGCTTGGAAAAAGAGCCTAAACCTGAGGTCATTGCTGCAGCCCTACATTTGAAGAAATCAGACATTGTTCTAGAAACGAGAAGCGGAGTTAAGGGTATTCTTGCCAAGGTGTTGATAGAGAAGGCTCAAGTGTTCTTGAAAGCTATAAGCTATGATGCTTTTGAGGAGATCCTAGCCTTGCTGATTTATGGCTTAGTATTGTTCCCCAATCCAGATCAGTTCATAGACATTCATGCCATCAACATATTCCTGAGTCGCAATCCAGTGCCTACATTGCTCGGAGACATCCTACATTCTCTTCATACTCGTACTACAAAGGCACGAGGAACTCTGATGTGCTGCATACCTTTGCTATCTAGGTGGTTTATTTCTCACCTCCCTCGCTCAGTGATGAAGAATGAACAAGGGTTCAGGTGGTCCAAGAGGATTATGTCACTCTCTCATTCAGATATCCATTGGTGCTCCAGATCTATGGAGAATGTTACTATCATTAACCGTTGTGGGGAGTTCCCTAATGTGCCACTCCTTAGCATAAGAGGGGGAATTACTTACAACCCTTCCTTAGCTTTACGTCAGTTTGGTTATGCTCGGAGTGATGGTCCTCATGACATGTTGATTCAGGGTATTATGTTCGACTACGACAATGATCTTCAAGGTTACCGTCAGAGATTCATACGAGCATGGGGAAAAGTGAACAAGGTTGACAGCAAGACTCTGGAGCCTAAGTACACTATTCCTATGGAAGCTTACCTCAGATGGGTGCGATCTCGTGCTCAGACTCTTATGATGCCATATCCTGCTATCCTGCCAGTTACTATGGAGCCTGTTGCTGAAGGAGATACTTCTTATACCATCCTTCACCCAGACATGCCTACTAACAAGGAATATTTACAGAGGTCCTGGATCCAGTTGAAGGAGCAAAGGGATACTTTCGAGGCTCATTACAAAGCAAGCCAAGAAAGAATCCTGGAACTAACAAAGCAACTTCACGAGGAACGGAATCTCAACTCGTACCTCAACACAAAGAGCAAGCGTCCATGGGAGACTTAAAACCCCATCTCTTGTATTTATTACATTTCATTTTCTGTAAGCCCAAGAGGCAAAACGAATTTATTACTAATAAAAGTTTACCTTCTTGTTTGTTTAAGCAAATTTAATTCCTGCGGTCCTTGAAAACATTGCATATGCATTCACATACCATATCATTGCATCACAGGCTTATTGTGCACATGTTTCTCATCTTCTCGCTGTTTATTTCAGCAATGGCTCTTGAACAAACAGTTAAGGATCTCCAGGCACAAAATGCACAGTTCCAAGAGCTGATCCTGAACTTGTCCAAAAGGCAGGATGAATTGAAGACACTGCTGGCCAAGAAGACTAAGAAGACTAGGAGGTCAGGTGGCCTGATCAACATGGGAAGAAGGTTCAGAGGTCCTGTTAAGACCAAAGAACAGGTTGAAGATTATGAGTCTGAAGAGTCTGAGAAAGAGAGAGGCAGTCTCCACAATACAATGGGGGACTCTGATTCTGAAGCTAATTACTATCATGAGCCTAATGAAGATAAGTTCAAAATGCTGGTGGATAGAATGGATGCTATGGAATTGCAAAAGTCTTCTGGGCTGGATTTTGAAGACCTGAGTTTGATATCTGGGGTGGTTATACCCATTGGTTTCAAGGTTCCTACTTTTGTTGTTTATGATGGTGTCTCTTGTCCCAAGCTGCATTTGAGGTCTTATGTCAGGAGAATCCAACCCCATACTGCTGATAAAAAGTTGTGGATCCATTTCTTCCAAGAGAGCTTATCTGGAGCTCAATTGGAATGGTACTATCAGCTGGAGAGTGTCAACATCCGTGATTGGAATGATCTTGCTGAAGCCTTTTACAAGCAGTATCAATACAATGCTGACCTAGCCCCTACTCGCATGCAACTTCAGATCATGTGTATGGGTACTAAAGAGAGTTTTAAGGAGTATGCTCAGAAGTGGAGAGACTTGGCTGGAAGAGTGCAACCACCTCTAACTGACAGGGAGTTAGTTGATATGTTCATGGGTACGTTGAATGGTCCTTTTTACAGTCATCTCATTGGAAGCTCATCATCTGGCTTCACTGAGTTGATAATGACAGGAGAGCGCGTAGAAAGTGGAATAAGGAGTGGCAAGATTCAAGTGGGTGCTTCTTCATCAGGTGCTGCAAAGAAGCCTCCCAGTGGGAAGAAAGAGTCAAATGCTGTTTATGGTCAACCTGATCGTAATAGAAGGCATCAGTCTGTGAGTGCAGTTCATATCTCCAATCCAACACCTACAACACCAGAGCAGCCACAGGGAAATCAGCAGAGGGCTAGAAGGCAGTTCACTAAGATCAACATGTCAATGGCCCAAGCTTTGCAACACTTGTTGAAGGCTGAACTGATCACTCTGAAAGATCCTCCTCAGAATCCTAATGTTACCTCTCCCAGGTACAATCCTAATGCACGATGTGCATATCATTCGAATTGTCAGGGACATGATACCAATAGTTGCTGGGTACTGAAGAACAAAATTCAAGATATGATTGATGCTGGAGAGATTGAGTTTGACCCTCCGGGTACTCCAAATGTGATTACTGCTCCCATGCCAAATCATGAGAAGACTGTCAATGCCATTGATGAAGATTCACATATTTCCTCAGTTGCAGAGTTGACTACACCATTGTCTATTATTAAGAAGAAGCTAGTACAAGCTGGATTCTTTCCAGGTTGTCGTGAAGATTGTCTATATTGTACCTATAAGTCGGATAGCTGCTGGAGGTTGAGAGATGGAATTCAACATCTCATGAATAATTACACCATAGTGTTTGAGAGGACTCCACCTTCTGTGGAAAGTATGGTTGATCTTATAACTAAAGGTGCGAAGGTTGAAGAGGTGGATATGGTTGATAAAGTGCCGGTGAGAATTACTTCCAAGGGTCCTGTGAAAATCACTCATAAGGGTCCAATTAAGATTACTGCTGAAGGCCCTGTGAAGATTGTTGCTGAAACTAGAGTAGCTCTTATGATCATTACCACTCCTGGTCCTATTCCGTACACTTCTGATAAAGCTGTGCCTTGGCATTATGGGTCTGATGTTTATATCCATGGTGTTAAGCAGGAACCCTTAGCTGATATGCCTGTTGATAACATTATTGGATCTAGTAAGATCACACGAAGCGGAAGAGTTTTCTCTCCTCCAGTTACCACCAAGAATGCAGTAACTCCAGCTGCTACCTCCACCACTGATGCTCGGGGCAAAGGGCCTGTTATTGAACCTGTACCAACTGATGTGCCAGCTGCTGATGATCTTTCTAAGCAGATGGAAGAAGTATTGAAAATCATTCGCAAGATTGATTATGACATTGTTGATCAATTGGGGCATACTCCCTCCAAGATTTCTATGTTGTCTTTACTATTGTGTTCTGAGGCACATGCCAAAGCCTTGATCAAGTTTCTGAAGACTGCTCATGTACCAAATGAAATTTCTGTTGATCAGTTTGAAAATTGTGTGGCACACTTGACCTATTATAATGGGTTAGGTTTCTCCGATGCTGATTTGACTCCTGCCAAGAGGGATCATAACAGGGCTCTACATATCTCCATTGAATGCAGGGGAACTACCCTGTCACATGTATTAATAGACAATGGTTCCTCTCTGAATGTGTTGCCCAAAGAAGTTCTGAATAGGCTGAGTCCTGAAGATGCTGTGCTGAAGCCCAGTAACATAGTGGTGAAGGCTTTTGATGGCTCGAGAAGAGTGGTGCATGGAGAAATTGATCTCCCAATCAAAGTTCGTTCTCAGGTTTTCAATGCTACCTTTTATGTAATGGATATTCGTCCGTCGTATTCTTGTTTGCTTGGGCGTCCCTGGATCCATGGGGCAGGTGCTGTAACCTCCACTTTACATCAGAAGCTGAGATATCCAGTGGAAGGGAAGGTTGTTACTGTCTACGGAGAGGAAGGGTATATGATTAGCCATGTGAACACCTTTAAGTATCTTGAAGTGGAAGGTGAATACGTTGAAACTCTGTGTCAGACATTTGAAGTGGTTCCTTGGATTTTTAATGATTATGAAGCTCCTCCTGTTGTCAAGAAAGTTCCCCTGGTCACTAGAGTACCTCCAACAATAGCCTCCCTCAAAGATGCTAGAGCTGTGGTGGATGAAGGTGGTTGTACTATTTGGGGTCAGCTTCCTGACATTCCTTACAAGTCTGACAAATTTGGTTTGGGTTTTACTGCAGAGTCTCAGAAGGCTGTTCGTCGTGCTCGTGCTATTCGTATCACCAATCAAGGGATTATGAAAAATCAGATCAATGATGTGGGTGACTATGATGAAGACTACAACTTGGATGCTTGGATTTTTCCTACTGTGGGTGATGGGCTCAACAACTGGAAGGCTGAAGATGTTATTCCTATCTCCTTTAGTCAGGAGTAAATACTATTACTGTGTTGTTACTTTTAAGTTTGTAATTTCTTGAACAATTAAACTTTCAAGCCTTGTGCCATACCCCGGGCACAATGGTGTGCTTGTTACGGGATGTCATTTCATTTGCATACTTCATTCAATAAAAATCAGTGGACGTTTCGTTTTAGAAAATATTGTGTTCCTTGTCTTTCTTTTCTTTTATTTTTGTTTTATCAGCTATGTGTTCTTACACACACCCACATCACTAAAATGCAGATCCTCATCCACTCTGGATCCTGTTGATAACAGTCCTACTATTGCCAATTATAATTTCGAGAATCCGATCTATCAAGCTGAAGACGGAAATGAGGACGATTGTGAAGTACCTGTAGAGCTTGCTAGGTTGTTACAACAAGAAGAGAAAGCTATACAGCCACATGAAGAGCCAGTCGAAGTTGTGAATCTGGGAACTGAAGAAAACAGGAAAGAGGTCAAGATAGGGGCTGAATTAGAGGATAGTTTTAAGAGCAGATTGATTCAGATGCTACGTGACTATGTGGAGATCTTTGCTTGGTCTTATGAAGATATGCCAGGGTTGGATACAGACATTGTGGTTCACCGTTTACCAGTAAAAGAAGATTGTCGTCCAAAGAAGCAGAAGGTTCGTCGCATGCGTCCTGAAATGTCAGAAAAGATCAAAGCAGAGGTAATGAAACAGTTTGATGCAGGGTTCTTAGCTGTGACTTCTTATCCTTAGTGGGTTGCAAATGTGGTACCGGTACCTAAGAAAGATGGTAAGGTACGTATGTGTGTGGACTACAGGGATTTGAACAAGGCCAGCCCCAACGATGACTTTCCACTTCCTCATATTGATGTTCTGGTAGACAACATTGCTCAGCATAAGGTATTCTCTTTTATGGATGGTTTCTCTGGTTACAATCAGATCAAGATGGCACCTGAAGATATGGAGAAGACAACATTTGTTACACAGTGGGGCACTTTTTGTTATAAGGTGATGCCATTTGGTTTGAAGAATGCAGGGGCAACATATCAGCGTGCTATGGTGGCTTTGTTTCATGATATGATTCATCATGAGATGGAGGTATATGTGGATGATATGATAGCCTGGTCCCAGAAGGAAGAGCAACATCTTGATCATCTGCATAAGTTGTTTGAGAGGTTGAAGAAATACAAGTTGAGATTGAACCCAAATAAATGTACTTTTGGAGTTAGATTTGGTAAGCTCCTGGGTTTCATTGTCAGTGGAAAAGGTATTGAAGTGGATCCTGCAAAAGTGAAAGCTATACGAGAAATGCCAGCTCCCCGTACTGAGAAGGAAGTTAGAGATTTCTTGGGACGATTGAATTACATTGCAAGATTTATTTCCCAATTAACTGCTACATGTGAGCCAATCTTCAAGTTGTTAAAGAAAGATCAGGTAATGGAATGGAATGATGAGTGTCAGACAACATTTGATGAAATCAAGAAGTATCTGCTAGAACCACCAATTTTGATGCCACCAGTTGATGGAAGACCTTTGATCATGTACTTAACAGTATTAGACAACTCAATGGGGTGTGTGTTAGGGCAACATGACGAGTCTGGTCGAAAAGAGCAGGCAATATACTACCTTAGCAAAAAGTTTACCGACCGTCAAACAAGATACTCACTGCTCGAGAAAACTTGCTGCGCTTTGGCATGGGCTGCTCGCCGACTAAGACAGTATATGTTGACTCATACCACCTTATTGATTTTGAAGATGGACCCAATCAAGTACATATTCGAGAAACCTGCTCTCTCCGGAAGAATAGCAAGATGGCAAATGATTTTGACAGAATATGACATACAATATACTACTCAAAAGGCCATTAAAGGAAGTGTTGTAGCTGATCATTTGGCTCATCAAGCAGTGGATGATTATCAGTCAATGAGTTTTGAGTTCCCTGATGAAGATATTATGGTTATTACCAAAGAACCTGGACAATATGACGAACCTGAACAAGGATCCCGATGGACTATGGTTTTTGATGGAGCTTCTATGCACTTGGTAATGGTGTTGGTGTTGTGATCAGTTCCCCTGAAGGTTGTCATACCCCTATTACTGCCAGACTTTGTTTTTATTGTACCAATAACATGGCTGAGTATGAGGCATGTATCCTGGGTATTAAAGCTGCCATTGGTATGAAGATTCAGTTTCTGGACATATATGGAGATTCAGCCCTGGTAGTAAGTCAGATTAAAGGAGATTGAGATACTAAACATGATAATCTTATTCCTTACAGAGAGCATGTGTTGTCTTTGATCCCACATTTCAAAGAGATTACCTTCGGACATATTCCACGAAGAGAGAATCAGTTGGCAAATGCATTAGCCACCATGGCATCCATGTTTGAGATCAGCTGGGATGATGAAGCTCCCAAGATTACTATTGATAGATTTGAAAAGCCTGCATACTACAATGAGATTGACACTGAAGAAGCGGAGGAAAAGCCTTGGTATTATGAAGTGAAAAGATATCTTGAAGCTCAGGAGTTCCCTGAAGGGGCA
Organism: Lathyrus aphaca; assembly: GCA_963966055.1. Taxonomy (NCBI): domain Eukaryota; kingdom Viridiplantae; phylum Streptophyta; class Magnoliopsida; order Fabales; family Fabaceae; genus Lathyrus; species Lathyrus aphaca. The sequence goes on along the minus strand of OZ014522.1, from coordinate 61,073,278 downwards.
TCTGTCAAAGATAGGAAGTTTCTGAGAAGGTTTTCTGCTAAGTTCTTTTTGAGTAATGGGATTTTGTACAAGCGCAATCATGATTCAACTTTGCTTCGTTGTGTGGATAAGAAGGAAGCAACTGAGATTATGGAAGATATGCATGATGGGATATTTGGCACTCATTCTAGTGGTCATACCATGGCAAAGAAGATATTGAGAGCAGGTTACTATTGGTCTACCATGGAAGCTGACTGCTATCAGCATTCCAGAACGTGTCACAAGTGTCAAATATATGCTGATAAAGTCCATATACCTCCCTCACCATTGAATGTGTTGACTGCTCCTTGGCCTTTTGCCATGTGGGGCATTGATATGATTGGTGAGATCAAGCCTACTGCTTCTAATGAGCATCGTTTCATCTTGGTTGCTATTGATTACTTTACGAAGTGGGTAGAGGCAGCTTCATTTGCATCTGTTACTAAGAATGTGGTGGCTCGATTCATTAAGAATAATCTCATATGTAGGTATGGCATCCCTGAAAGGATTATTACTGACAATGGCTCTAATCTGAACAACACTATGATTACTGATCTCTGCACGCAGTTCAAGATTAAGCATCACAACTCTTCTCCGTATCGTCCGAAGATGAATGGGACAGTTGAAGCTGCTAACAAGAATATTAAGAAGATTCTACAGAAGATGACTATTACTTATAAGGATTGGCATGAGATGCTACCGTTAACTCTTCATGGTTATCGTACTACAATACGTACTTCAACAGGGGCAACCCCATTCTCCTTAGTCTATGGTATGGAAGCAGTTCTGCCCATTGAAGTTCAGATCCCCTCCTTAAGAATTATGAAGGATGCAGGCTTGGATGAAGATGAGTGGATTCAGACTCGACTTGACCAGATAAATTTGATTAATGAGAAGAGGTTAGCAGCAGTCTGTCATGGCCAGATGTACCAGAAACGGATGATCAAAGCTTTTAACAAGAAGGTTAAGCCAAAGGTATATCAGGCTGGCGACTTGGTAATCAAGCGTATCATATTACCACAGGGTGATCCTAGGGGCAAGTGGACTCCAACATATGAAGGACCATTTGTGGTCAAAACAGTATTTTCAGGAGGTGCCATGATACTTACTACTATGGATGGTGAAGACTTCCCACAGCCCGTAAATGCAGACATAGTTAAAAAATACTATGCATAAAAAGAGACCCGCTAGGTTGACTTGCCTAGGCAAAAATAAGGGCATCCCGGAGAACCAAAAGGTTTCGGGCAAAAATTAGGGATATATATAAAAAATGTACACCCGGCAAGTCGAAAACCTGAAAAGGCGGCTTGGGCAAAAAAGGGTATCCCGGTGGATTGAAAACCTGAAAGGGGAATCCAGGAAAAAGTTAGGGATCAAAGCGTATATGTCTCGTTTGGATCACCCATGAAACTACAACCAGTTGTGTTACTTAATCAAGTTTGAACAGATAAAGCTCAATCCAATCGTTTCCGTCTCAACAAAAGAAGATGAGATACTTGAAGATAATGGCAATAGTAGAATTGAAACTCAATAGGATTATTTCTCACATAGCTGATTTTCTTTGTTTTGTAAAACTTTATGACAAATTCCTCTTACTAGGATTTATGTCTCCTTGTTCAAACCTACCTATGTATAGGTAACTTTTTGATATAAATAAAATTCCATCTTTGAGTCCTGATTTACTTTTACCCTATTTACATAAGCGAAACGTCCATTGGTTGTGTTTGAATGTATGTATGCTTTTGAATATGATTGATGTTTACCAGAAATGCATAAATGCTTTTGAATATGATTGATGTTTACCAGAAATGCATGAAAATGCAGTAATAGTATTTACGAAGGACAAGCGAGGGAAAGATTTCAACGAAGCTTCGCCGGTTCATTCCCACCAGACAGCTACAAATCCCCAGTAGGACAAATCCATCTTCATAAGTACTTCGAGTCACATCTCCCCTGGAATTTATATCCATCTCTTTTATCCTCATACGGATAGTCAGGAATTTATTCTTCCAATAGGAGTACGACGAACGAAGACGGGAGGTTATGTATACCCTACTATCGAACGAAGACGGGAGGATATATGTAGATGTTTAAGAATTGGCAGAATTTTTGACCAACAAGAAATGTTGAATTCAGTTCAGAATGTTTATCAGATGTTGGGACATTATCAAACAGAGGATAAGAACTTAATTCAGGATGTCTCACCAGATGTTGGGACATTGTGTAAATGACTTAAGTTCAGTTTTTCAGGATGTCCCAACAGATGTTGAGACATCTCAAACCTGCTACCAGAATTAATTAATGACTAACTGATCAGAGATATTTAAGGAGAGTTATCTGGAATTAATTAATGATGGATAAAAACAGAACAAGTCGCATTTGTAGGGAGTTTTATATTGAGGATTCAGATTAAAACAGAAGACCTAAATCACCTAGAATCTAGGAAGTAACAAACCCTAATTCAAGGTGGAAGTTGCATGCGCATTAGGGCTGGATCATCCTACAGAAAGCCCAAATTACAGACACCTATTTAATCAACAGAAAATCACAGAATTGAGTACGAATTTCAGAAGACCAAATAGGGTGTCTAGTGTTTTAATAGCAGGTTGTTTTATTGTACCACTTTATGAGCTTTTAAGCAAAAGTGCATTTGTGACTTGATTGAAACTGTGAAGTAAGATCAAGCTGTTTTGTTTGAAGTATGACTTCAATTTCATTAAACTTGTAAACAAAATCACTGTGTGATTGAGGGGGAGTGAGTAGGGTACTCTTATCTAAGTTGTTTCTTAGGTAGAAATTGCATTGGGTAGTTATTAAGTGATAGATTAAACAGGGTGGTTTAAGTCTAGAATTAATATTACTTATAGTGGATTTCCTCCTGGCTTGGTAGCCTCCAGATGTAGGTGTGGTTATACACTGAACTGGGTTAACAAACTTCTGTGTTGTTTACTTTTATTGCTATTTAAGTTTTGGTTAAATATGTCAAGTGTTGGGACATCTCATACCTGATCACAGAATTTCAATTGGCATCAGAGCAGGCACCCTGCATGTTTATACTGGGTGAGATCTAGGGAATACAAATTCTGGAAACATGGACAGAGATATAGGATCAGTAAATAGACCACCTATACTGGATGGATCTAATTATGACTACTGGAAGCCAAGAATGATTGCATTCTTAAGATCACTTGACAACAGGGCATGGAGAGCAGTCAACATTGGATGGGATCATCCTGTCCAAGACACCAAAGATGGATCAAAAGTGTTGAAACCTGAAGAAGAATGGAGTAAGGAGGAAGAAGATTCAGCACTAGGCAACTCAAAGGCCTTAAATGCTTTATTCAATGGCATTGATAGGAACATCTTTAGACTTGTGCATCACTGTGAGCTGGCCAAAGATGTTTGGGACACTCTCAAAACAACTCATGAAGGAACATCAAAGGTAAAAATGTCAAGACTTCAACTTCTCACCACCAAGTTTGAAAACTTGAGAATGAAGGAAGATGAAACAATTCATGAATTCTACATGAATATCTTAGATATAGCCAATACTTCTGGAGCCTTGGGAGAAAAGATGACTGATGAAAAGCTTGTAAGAAAGATTCTCAGATCTTTGCCAAAAAGATTTGACATGAAAGTCACAGCAATAGAAGAAGCTCAAGACATATGCACAATGAAAGTTGAAGAGCTCATTGGTTCCCTTCAAACATTTGAGATGGGAATGAATGACACAAATGTAAAGAAGAACAAAAGCATAGCCTTGGTGACAAATACTGATGAAGAAGAAGATGATAAATCAGAAACTGGTGAAAGCTTATCAGACAACCTTGCTATGCTTGGAATACAATTCAAAAAGATTCTCAGAGGAATGGAAGGCAAATCCAAATCCAGTGGAAGATACACAAACTCTTCTGAGAACAAAAGATCTTATGATGCTAACAGAAGATCAAATTATGATGAAAAAACCAGTCAAGAAAAAGGAATTAAATGCCATGGATGTGAAGGATATGGACACATCAAGAATGAATGTCCTACCTTCTTGAAAAGGCAAAAGAAAGGACTCTCTGTAACCTGGTCTGATGAAGACTTAGGAGGTGATTCAGAAGAAGAATCAGCTAAGCATATCACTGCTCTAGCTGGATTATGTGAATCTGAAAGTGAATCCAGTGATGGGGAGCTTACTGTTGAAGAACTTGAGCAAGCATACAAAGATCTATACAAAAGAAGCACTGAAATATGTGGTGAAGTTATAAAGCTAAAGAAGCAGAATGAGGCACTAAAGGATGAAAAAGCAAGTGATCTAGAGATCATTGACACCTTAAAAAAGTGAAGTAAGTCTTCTTAACTCCAAGTTAGAACACATGTCCAAGTCTGTTAGAATGCTGAACAGTAGCTCAAGTACATTGGATGTTATTCTCAACAACAATAAGCATTCAGGGGACAAAAGTGGACTGGGATATAACAGAGTTCATAAGGATGAAGCTAGCTCAAGCAAAACTTATTCAAAGTCCATACAGTCAAACAAGATGTCCCAACAGATGCTTCAACATCATGAAAAGAATACAAAGTCAAACATAATGTTCCAACAGATGTCTCAACATTCTGAAAAGAACAAAATGAAGAAGAAATATCAAAGATGGAGATGTCATCATTGTGGAAGATTTGGACATATCAAACCTCATTGTTATAAGCTGCATGGATATCCAAATCAGATGTATCAGCAACCTTCTAAGCAGAAAATAGAAGTTACCAAGAAAGTGCTGCATAGACATCAAAGAAATCAACAACCTCCTAAGCAAAAGACAGAGGTCATCAAGAAGGTATGGAGACCAAAAGCTAGCATTCAGGCTGATCAAAGCCACATACCCAAGAACAAGATCAACAATCAATCTTGGAGATCCAATGATGAACAACACACAGGGCAGAGGCATCAAAAGAAATCTCAACTCAAATGGTCAAAGAAAAATGCTGCATATATAGCACATACATCACTAAGAGTATCAGCTAAAGAAGACTGGTATTTTGACAGTGGATGTTCAAGACACATGACTGGATTGAAGAATCTGCTAGTAGACTTAAAGTCTCATTCATCCAGATATGTAACCTTTGGAGATGGAGCTAAAGGAGAAATCAAGGGAGTTGGGACCTTGGACTGTCAAGATGTACCAAGACTAAATGATGTGCTACTAGTTAAAGGTTTAATTGCTAACCTGATCAGCATAAGTCAATTATGTGATCAAGGGTACAGTGTAAACTTCTCCAAAACTGAATGCATAGTGACTAACAAAGAACAAGAGGTTGTCATGAAAGGAGCCAGATCTAAAGACAACTGTTACATGTGGGAACCACAAGACTTCAGTCTCACTTCAACTTGCTCTTTAGCTAAAGAAGAAGAAGTGAAACTATGGCACCAAAGACTAGGTCATCTTCATTTCAGAGGCATAAAGAAGATCATATCTATGGATGCTGTAAGAGGTATTCCTAAACTGAAGATTGATGATGGAAAAATATGTGGTGAATGCCAAATAGGCAAGCAAACCAAGATGTCCCATCCAAAGCTCCAACATCTGACAACTTCCAAAGTTTTGGAACTTTTGCATATGGATCTTATGGGACCTATGCAGGTTGAAAGCCTTGGTGGTAAGAGGTATGCCTATGTGGTGGTTGATGACTTTTCAAGATATACATGGATAAATTTCATCAAAGAAAAGTCTGATGTATTTGATGTATTCAAAGAATTATGCCAAAGAATACAAAGGGAAAAATCCAGCTGTGTGATCAGAATAAGAAGTGATCATGGAAAAGAATTTGAGAACCAAAAGTTCTTAGATTTCTGCTCTTCAGAAGGAATCAATCATGAATATTCTTCACCAATCACTCCTCAACAGAATGGGATTGTTGAGAGGAAGAATAGAACTATTCAAGAATCAGCAAGAGCTATGATCCATGCTAAAAAGTTAAGTACTTCCATGTGTTTGGAAGTAACTGTTATATTCTGGCAGATAGGGAGCAAAGGAGAAAAATGGATCCTAAAAGTGATGAAGGGATTTTTCTTGGTTACTCTATAAACAGCAGAGCATATAGAGTATTTAATTCTAGAACCAAGGTTATCATGGAGTCTATAAATGTGATAATTGATGATGCTCCTACAGATGTCCCAGAAGATGTTGGAATATCTGCTGATATCAAGATTAAAGCTGAAGAAAAGAGTGATCATTATGACTTCACTCAAACTGATGCAAGGAAAGAACAATCAAGCAAACCTCCCTCCATCAGAATTCAGAAGGATCATCCCAAAGATTTGATAATTGGTGATCCCAACAGAGGTGTGAGCACTAGATCAAGAGAAGTGATTTCAGGTTCCTGTTTTGTTTCTAAAATAGAACCTAAAAACATCAAAGAAGCTCTTACTGATGAATACTGGATTTGTGCTATGCAAGAGGAATTAGGTCAATTCACAAGGAATGAAGTGTGGAACCTTGTTCCTAGACCTGATGACATAAATGTGATTGAAACTAAATGGGTGTATAAGAACAAGTCAAATGAGCAAGGAGTTGTTACAAAGAACAAAGCTAGACTTGTAGCTCAAGGATACACACAAATTGAAGGAGTAGACTTTGATGAAACCTTTGCACCAGTAGCAAGGCTTGAATCAATCAGACTACTTTTGGGAATTTCTTGTATCTTAAAGTTCAAGCTATTTCAAATGGATGTGAAAAGTGCCTTTCTAAATGGTTATCTTAATGAAGAGGTATATGTAGAACAGCCTAAAGGATTTTTTGATCCAAGCTGTCCAAATCATGTATACAAACTAAAGAAGGCTCTTTATGGTCTGAAGCAAGCTCCAAGAGCATGGTATGAAAGGCTGACTACTTTTCTTATCAAGCAAGGGTACAGGAAAGGTGGAATTGACAAAACCTTGTTTGTTAAAGATGAAGAAGGAAATGTCATGATTGCTCAAATTTATGTAGATGACATTGTCTTTGGTGGGATGTCTGATAGGATGGTCAAACATTTTGTCAACCAGATGGAATCTGAATTTGAAATGAGCTTAGTAGGAGAATTAACCTACTTTCTTGGACTGCAAATAAAACAAATGGAGGACTCCATGTTCATTTCCCAAACCAAGTATGCTAAGAACATAGTCAAGAAATTTGGAATAGACAGTGCTACTCATAAGAGAACTCCTGCCCCCACACATTTAAAGCTGACCAAAGATGAAAAGGGTGAGAATGTAGATCAAAGCATATACAGAAGCATGATTGGAAGCTTGTTATATTTGACTGCTAGCAGACCAGACATAGCATTTGCAGTAGGTGTATGTGCAAGATATCAAGCTGATCCAAAAGTCAGTCATCTCAATCAAGTCAAGAGAATTCTTAAATATGTTAATGGTACTTATGACTATGGCATAATGTACTTTCATGGATGCAAACCTATTCTCACTGGCTTCTGTGATGCTGATTGGGCTGGAAGTGCTGATGACAGAAAAAGCACTTCAGGAGGATGCTTCTTTCTAGGAAACAATTTGATTTCTTGGTTCAGTAAGAAACAAAATTGTGTATCCTTATCTACAGCTGAGGCTGAATATATAGCAGCTGGAAGCAGTTGTTCTCAGTTGGTTTGGATGAAGCAAATGCTCACTGAGTACAATGTCCCACAAGATGTCATGACATTGTACTGTGACAACTTAAGTGCAATTAACATATCAAAGAATCCTATCCAACATAGCAGGACCAAGCATATTGATATCAGACATCATTTCATCAGAGATCTTGTAGAAGAAAAAGTGATTTCATTGGAACATGTAGCTACAAATCTACAGTTAGCTGATATCTTTACAAAAGCATTGGATGCTACACAATTTGAGAACTTAAGGGGCAAATTGGGAATCTGTTTATGTGAGATTTAGCAGTTAATGAGATGTGCCAACATGTCATATGACATTGTATGGCATAAGTTCCAGATGGCAACACCAGTCTGGTCAAGAACCTTGGGTATTCCATTCCTAATCATTTTCAATGTAACGGCTACTTATATAATAACATTATGCATTCAGCTATCCATATTCTCATCATACTATCAAAAGCGAATTGCATTATCTAGCTGTTCTTCAGAAATCATCAACCCTAAAACTCCTCATTCATCTTCTTTGAAAATGTCTCAAAACCCTAACACTCCTGAAGAAATTCTCAACAAAGAAGATGTGGTTCATGCAACCCCCATCTCTGTGGTTCCCATGAAGTCAACCCCATTGGACGAAATCAGAGGAAGTGCTTCTCATGCTAAAAAGCCAAGAACTCCAAAAAGAGCAAAAGATCAAGTCTGCAGCAAATCCAAAGGCATTCCTTCACCAGCAAACATGCCTCCAAAATCTTCTGAATATGTGGATGCTTCCATAAAGGAGATAGTCAACAAGATTCTTTTTGAACAAAGAGTGGTTAGTGGCATATCTATCCCACTGAACACCATGCCAGCTCCACAAGAAGATCATCAAAATCAAGCTGCAAAGGACACTCCTGATCAACAGGATGTCCCAATAGATGTTGAAACATCTGAAGATGATCAAAAGGCTTCATCTGATGCTGTTGTGGAAGAATCTGAGGACCAGAAAAAGGCCTCAAATGAAAGTGATGAAGAAGAATCTGAGGATCAGACCAAAGCCTCAACTGAAGAGCATATCTCTGCTGATCAACCAGCTGAAGAAGAGACTGCTCAATCTCCTCCTGTGGTGAATCTAGAGCAGGATTCTGATACAGAGATCATTGCCTCTGTAAAACCTAGCATAGCCAAAAGGCTCAGGACTAGGAAAGAAAAGATGCAAGCAGGACATGCAATTCCTGAGAAGAAGCAAGCTACTCCAAAGAAAGGCACAGCCAAAACTGTTTTTGGTCCTACCAAACAATGGAGCAAAGTCCAAACTCAAAAGAGGAAAGATGTCACTCCTCCAGACTCAGATGTTGAAGCAGATGTCCCAACATCTCCTCCAAAGAAGAAACCAGCACCCTCTAGGGCATCAACTGTTGTTCCAGAAGCTCCCTTGGACAACATCTCATTTCATCATGTTTCAAGTGTAAACAGATGGAAGTTTGTGTACCAAAGAAGGGTGGCACTTGAAAGAGAGCTGAGCAGTAATGCACTTGAGTGCACTGAACTAATTGACCTCATATCTGCTGTTGGCCTCTTCAAAACAGTCTCCAATCTCTCTCCCTGCTATGAGCTTCTTATCAAAGAATTTATAGTCAATCTTCAGGAAGATTGTGCCAATGGTAAGTCTTCTGAATTTAGAAAAGTCTTTGTTAGAGGCAGGTGTGTAGAGTTCTCTCCTCAAATCATCAACCAATATCTTGGAAGAGAAACAGATGGTCCAAATGAGCTAGGGAAGACTGATAACCAGGTCTGCAAGGTTATCACTGCAAACCAGGTCAAGGCTTGGCCAATGAAAGGAAAGCTCTCAGTGAGCATGCTGACAAGAAAATATGCCATGCTGAACAGGATTGGTACAGCAAACTGGGTGCCTACCAATCACACATCTTCAATATCCACTGGCTTGGGCAGGTTTATTTATGCTGTGGGCACTCAAATTAAGCTAGATTATGGTGCCTACATATTTGATCAGACCTTGAAGCATGCTAGCTCATCTGCAACAAAGCTGCCAATAGCTTTTCCTTCATTGTTGTGTGGTATAGTGCTAAGTCAGTACCCTGGGATCCTCACTGAGAAGGACACAGTCTGCAAAAGAGAAAGCCCTCTGGCCTTTCACTACAAACTGTTACTGAGTCATCATGCAGCAGATGTTGAAGCACCCTCTGGGACATTTGCAGGTCCTTCAACTGCCAAGACTCCAATCTCCAAGGCTGCATTAATTGCTGAACTGAAGAGCACATGTAAAGAACTTGAAGCTAGGAAGAAGAAGCTTGAGGAAATTATCCAAAGGCTGGAGAGTGAAGGTGATCAGAAAGCTGCTTCTGATGAAGAAACTGAGGATGATGAAGAAACTGAAAGTGAGGAGTCTGAGTGATCATTGTATGTGAGGAAAAATGTATGACAGCTGCATTGTAATTTAGATTTAGTCTATTTGGCCCCAAATTTTGTGTCTAACAAGGGGGAGAACAACACCAACAACAATGTGTAATGCTGTTTGATTATGAATGAAAAATCTGTTTGCTTCTGAACTGAATAAATGTGTTTTTGTTTCTGTTGCAACAAGATTGGATACATGTATGTTTGAGGGGGAGTAATCTCAAATATGATTCAACAGAAAAGTAATGCTATACTCTGATAAAAGTTCTTCTACTGCACTCTGATAACCAGAAAAGATGTTAGCCAAAAATTAGCCAAAGGGGGAGTTTGTAGATGTTTAAGAATTGGCAGAATTTTTGACCAACAAGAAATGTTGAATTCAGTTCAGAATGTCCTATCAGATGTTGGGACATTATCAAACAGAGGATAAGAACTTAATTCAGGATGTCTCACCAGATGTTGGGACATTGTGTAAATGACTTAAGTTCAGTTTTTCAGGATGTCCCAACAGATGTTGAGACATCTCAAACCTGCTACCAGAATTAATTAATGACTAACTGATCAGAGATATTTAAGGAGAGTTATCTGGAATTAATTAATGATGGATAAAAACAGAACAAGGCACATCTGTAGGGAGTTTTATATTGAGGATTCAGATTAAAACAGAAGACCTAAATCACCTAGAATCTAGGAAGTAACAAACCCTAATTCAAGGTGGAAGCTGCATGCGCATTAGGGCTGGATCATCCTACAGAAAGCCCAAATTACAGACACCTATTTAATCAACAGAAACTCACAGAATTGAGTACGAATTTCAGAAGACCAAATAGGGTGTCTAGTGTTTTAATAGCAGGTTGTTTTATTGTACCACTTTATGAGCTTTTAAGCAAAAGTGCATTTGTGACTTGATTGAAACTGTGAAGTAAGATCAAGCTGTTTTGTTTGAAGTATGACTTCAATTTCATTAAACTTGTAAACAAAATCACTGTGTGATTGAGGGGGAGTGAGTAGGATACTCTTATCTAAGTTGTGTCTTTGGTAGAAATTGCATTGGGTAGTTATTAAGTGATAGATTAAACAGGGTGGTTTAAGTCTAGAATTAATATTACTTATAGTGGATTTCCTCCTGGCTTGGTAGCCTCCAGATGTAGGTGTGGTTATACACTGAACTGGGTTAACAAACTTCTGTGTTGTTTACTTTTCTTGCTATTTATGGTTTGGTTAAATCTGTCAAGTGTTGGGACATCTCTTAGGACATCTCATACCTGATCACAGAATTTCAATTGGCATCAGAGCAGGCACCCTGCCTGTTTATACTGGGTGAGATCTAGGGAATACAAATTCTGGAAACATGGACAAAGATATAGGATCAGTATATAGACCACCTATACTGGATGGATCTAATTATGACTACTAGAAGCCAAGAATGACTGCATTCTTAAGATCACTTGACAACAGGGCATGGAGAGCAGTCAACATTGGATGGGATCATCCTGTCCAAGACACCAAAGATGGATCAAAAGTGCTGAAACCTGAAGAAGAATGGAGTAAGGAGGAATAAGATTCAGCACTAGGCAACTCAAAGGCCTTAAATGCTTTATTCAATGGCATTGATAGGAACATCTTTAGACTTGTGCATCACTGTGAGCTGGCCAAAGATGTTTGGGACACTCTCAAAACAACTCATGAAGGAACATCAAAGGTAAAAATGTCAAGACTTCAACTTCTCACCACCAAGTTTGAAAACTTGAGAATGAAGGAAGATGAAACAATTCATGAATTCTACATGAATATCTTAGATATAGCCAATACTTCTGGAGCCTTGGGAGAAAAGATGACTGATGAAAAGCTTGTAAGAAAGATTCTCAGATCTTTGCCAAAAAGATTTGACATGAAAGTCACAGCAATAGAAGAAGCTCAAGACATATGCACAATGAAAGTTGAAGAGCTCATTGGTTCCCTTCAAACATTTGAGATGGGAATGAATGACACAAATGTAAAGAAGAACAAAAGCATAGCCTTGGTGACAAATACTGATGAAGAAGAAGATGATAAATCAGAAACTGGTGAAAGCTTATCAGACAACCTTGCTATGCTTGGAATACAATTCAAAAAGATTCTCAGAGGAATGGAAGGCAAATCCAAATCCAGTGGAAGATACACAAACTCTTCTGAGAACAAAAGATCTTATGATGCTAACAGAAGATCAAATTATGATGAAAAGACCAGTCAAGAAAAAGGAATTAAATGCCATGGATGTGAAGGATATGGACACATCAAGAATGAATGTCCTACCTTCTTGAAAAGGCAAAAGAAAGGACTCTCTGTAACCTGGTCTGATGAAGACTCGGGAGGTGATTCAGAAGAAGAATCAGCTAAGCATATCACTGCTCTAGCTGGATTATGTGAATCTGAAAGTGAATCCAGTGATGGGGAGCTTACTGTTGAAGAACTTGAGCAAGCATACAAAGATCTATACAAAAGAAGCACTGAAATATGTGGTGAAGTTATAAAGCTAAAGAAGCAGAATGAGGCACTAAAGGATGAAAAAGCAAGTGATCTAGATATCATTGACACCTTAAAAAGTGAAGTAAGTCTTCTTAACTCCAAGTTAGAACACATGTCCAAGTCTGTTAGAATGCTGAACAGTAGCTCAAGTACATTGGATGTTATTCTCAACAACAATAAGCATTCAGGGGACAAAAGTGGACTGGGATATAACAGAGTTCATAAGGATGAAGCTAGCTCAAGCAAAACTTATTCAAAGTCCACACAGTCAAACAAGATGTCCCAACAGATGCTTCAACATCATGAAAAGAATACAAAGTCAAACATAATGTTCCAACAGATGTCTCAACATTCTGAAAAGAACAAAATGAAGAAGAAATATCAAAGATGGAGATGTCATCATTGTGGAAGATTTAGACATATCAAACCTCATTGTTATAAGCTGCATGGATATCCAAATCAGATGTATCAGCAACCTTCTAAGCAGAAAATAGAAGTTACCAAGAAAGTGCTGCATAGACATCAAAGAAATCAGCAACCTCCTAAGCAAAAGACAGAGGTCATCAAGAAGGTATGGAGACCAAAAGCTAGCATTCAGGCTGATCAAAGCCACATACCCAAGAAAAAGATCAACAATCAATCTTGGAGATCCAATGATGAACAACACACAGGGCAGAGGCATCAAAAGAAATCTCAACTCAAATGGTCAAAGAAAAATGCTGCATATATAGCACATACATCACTAAGAGTATCATCTAAAGAAGACTGGTATTTTGACAGTGGATGTTCAAGACACATGACTGGATTGAAGAATCTGCTAGTAGACTTAAAGTCTCATTCATCCAGATATGTAACCTTTGGAGATGGAGCTAAAGGAGAAATCAAGGGAGTTGGGACCTTGGACTGTCAAGATGTACCAAGACTAAATGATGTGCTACTAGTTAAAGGTTTAACTGCTAACCTGATCAGCATAAGTCAATTATGTGATCAAGGGTACAGTGTAAACTTCTCCAAAACTGAATGCATAGTGACTAACAAAGAACAAGAGGTTGTCATGAAAGGAGCCAGATCTAAAGACAACTGTTACATGTGGGAACCACAAGACTTCAGTCTCACTTCAACTTGCTCTTTAGCTAAAGAAGAAGAAGTGAAACTATGGCACCAAAGACTAGGTCATCTTCATTTCAGAGGCATAAAGAAGATCATATCTATGGATGCTGTAAGAGGTATTCCTAAACTGAAGATTGATGATGGAAAAATATGTGGTGAATGTCAAATAGGCAAGCAAACCAAGATGTCCCATCCAAAGCTCCAACATCTGACAACTTCCAAAGTTTTGGAACTTTTGCATATGGATCTTATGGGACCTATGCAGGTTGAAAGCCTTGGTGGTAAGAGGTATGCCTATGTGGTGGTTGATGACTTTTCAAGATATACATGGATAAATTTCATCAAAGAAAAGTCTGATGTATTTGATGTATTCAAAGAATTATGCCAAAGAATACAAAGGGAAAAATCCAGCTGTGTGATCAGAATAAGAAGTGATCATGGAAAAGAATTTGAGAACCAAAAGTTCTTAGATTTCTGCTCTTCAGAAGGAATCAATCATGAATATTCTTCACCAATCACTCCTCAACAGAATGGGATTGTTGAGAGGAAGAATAGAACTATTCAAGAATCAGCAAGAGCTATGATCCATGCTAAAAAGTTACCTTTGTACTTCTGGGCTGAAGCTATGAACACTGCTTGTTACATCCATAACAGAGTTACTTTAAGGAAAGGAACTTTGTCCACAATATATGAAGTCTGGAAGGGCAGAAAACCCACAGTTAAGTACTTCCATGTGTTTGGAAGTAACTGTTATATTCTGGCAGATAGGGAGCAAAGGAGAAAAATGGATCCTAAAAGTGATGAAGGGATTTTTCTTGGTTACTCTATAAACAACAGAGCATATAGAGTATTTAATTCTAGAACCAAGGTTATCATGGATTCTATAAATGTGATAATTGATGATGCTCCTACAGATGTCCCAGAAGATGTTGGAACATCTGCTGATATCAAGATTAAAGCTGAAGAAAAGAGTGATCATTATGACTTCACTCAAACTGATGCAAGGAAAGAACAATCAAGCAAACCTCCCTCCATCAGAATTCAGAAGGATCATCCCAAAGATTTGATAATTGGTGATCCCAACAGAGGTGTGAGCACTAGATCAAGAGAAGTGATTTCAGGTTCCTGTTTTGTTTCTAAAATAGAACCTAAAAACATCAAAGAAGCTCTTACTGATGAATACTGAATTTGTGCTATGCAAGAGGAATTAGGTCAATTCACAAGGAATGAAGTGTGGAACCTTGTTCCTAGACCTGATGACATAAATGTGATTGAAACTAAATGGGTGTATAAGAACAAGTCAAATGAGCAAGGAGTTGTTACAAAGAACAAAGCTAGACTTGTAGCTCAAGGATACACACAAATTGAAGGAGTAGACTTTGATGAAACCTTTGCACCAGTAGCAAGGCTTGAATCAATCAGACTACTTTTGGGAATTGCTTGTATCTTAAAGTTCAAGCTATTTCAAATGGATGTGAAAAGTGCCTTTCTAAATGGTTATCTTAATGAAGAGGTATATGTAGAACAGCCTAAAGGATTTTTTGATCCAAGCTGTCCAAATCATGTATACAAACTAAAGAAGGCTCTTTATGGTCTGAAGCAAGCTCCAAGAGCATGGTATGAAAGGCTGACTACTTTTCTTATCAAGCAAGGGTACAGGAAAGGTGGAATTGACAAAACCTTGTTTGTTAAAGATGAAGAAGGAAATGTCATGATTGCTCAAATTTATGTAGATGACATTGTCTTTGGTGGGATGTCTGATAGGATGGTCAAACATTTTGTCAACCAGATGGAATCTGAATTTGAAATGAGCTTAGTAGGAGAATTAACCTACTTTCTTGGACTGCAAATAAAACAAATGGAGGACTCCATGTTCATTTCCCAAAGCAAGTATGCTAAGAACATAGTCAAGAAATTTGGAATGGACAGTGCTACTCATAAGAGAACTCCTGCCCCCACACATTTAAAGCTGACCAAAGATGAAAAGGGTGAGAATGTAGATCAAAGCATATACAGAAGCATGATTGGAAGCTTGTTATATTTGACTGCTAGCAGACCAGACATAGCATTTGCAGTAGGTGTATGTGCAAGATATCAAGCTGATCCAAAAGTCAGTCATCTCAATCAAGTCAAGAGAATTCTTAAATATGTTAATGGTACTTGTGACTATGGCATAATGTACTTTCATGGATGCAAACCTATTCTCACTGGCTTCTGTGATGCTGATTGGGCTGGAAGTGCTGATGACAGAAAAAGCACTTCAGGAGGATGCTTCTTTCTAGGAAACAATTTGATTTCTTGGTTCAGTAAGAAACAAAATTGTGTATCCTTATCTACAGCTGAGGCTGAATATATAGCAACTGGAAGCAGTTGTTCTCAGTTGGTTTGGATGAAGCAAATGCTCACTGAGTACAATGTCCCACAAGATGTCATGACATTGTACTGTGACAACTTAAGTGCAATTAACATATCAAAGAATCCTATCCAACATAGCAGGACCAAGCATATTGATATCAGACATCATTTCATCAGAGATCTTGTAGAAGAAAAAGTGATTTCATTGGAACATGTAGCTACAAATCTACAGTTAGCTGATATCTTTACAAAAGCATTGGATGCTACACAATTTGAGAACTTAAGGGGCAAATTGGGAATCTGTTTATGTGAGATTTAGCAGTTAATGAGATGTGCCAACATGTCATATGACATTGGCATAATTTCCAGATGGCAACACCAGTCTGGTCAAGAACCTTGGGTATTCCATTCCTAATCATTTTCAATGTAACGGCTACTTATATAATAACAGTATGCATTCAGCTATCCATATTCTCATCATACTATTAAAAGCGAATTGCATTATCTAGCTGTTCTTCATAAATCATCAACCCTAAAACTCCTCATTCATCTTCTTTGAAAATGTCTCAAAACCCTAACACTCCTGAAGAAATTCTCAACAAAGAAGATGTGGTTCATGCAACCCCCATCTCTGTGGTTCCCATGAAGTCAACCCCATTGGACGAAATCAGAGGAAGTGCTTCTCATGCTAAAAAGCCAAGAACTCCAAAAAGAGCAAAAGATCAAGTCTGCAGCAAATCCAAAGGCATTCCTTCACCAGCAAACATGCCTCCAAAATCTTCTGAATATGTGGATGCTTCCATAAAGGAGATAGTCAACAAGATTCTTTTTGAACAAAGAGTGGTTAGTGGCATATCTATCCCACTGAACACCATGCCAGCTCCACAAGAAGATCATCAAAATCAAGCTGCAAAGGACACTCCTGATCAACAGGATGTCCCAATAGATGTTGAAACATCTGAAGATGATCAAAAGGCTTCATCTGATGCTGTTGTGGAAGAATCTGGGGACCAGAAAAAGGCCTCAAATGAAAGTGATGAAGAAGAATCTGAGGATCAGACCAAAGCCTCAACTGAAGAGCATATCTCTGCTGATCAACCAGCTGAAGAAGAGACTGCTCAATCTCCTCATGTGGTGAATCTAGAGCAGGATTCTAATACAGAGATCATTGCCTCTGTAAAACCTAGCATAGCCAAAAGGCTCAGGACTAGGAAAGAAAAGATGCAAGCAGGACATGCAATTCCTGAGAAGAAGCAAGCTACTCCAAAGAAAGGCAAAGCCAAAACTGTTTTTGGTCCTACCAAACAATGGAGCAAAGTCCAAACTCAAAAGAGGAAAGATGTCACTCCTCCAGACTCAGATGTTGAAGCAGATGTCCCAACATCTCCTCCAAAGAAGAAACCAGCACCCTCTAGGGCATCAACTGCTGTTCCAGAAGCTCCCTTGGACAACATCTCATTTCATCATGTTTCAAGTGTAAACAGATGGAAGTTTGTGTACCAAAGAAGGGTGGCACTTGAAAGAGAGCTGAGCAGTAATGCACTTGAGTGCACTGAACTAATTGACCTCATATCTGCTGCTGGCCTCTTCAAAACAGTCTCCAATCTCTCTCCCTGCTATGAGCTTCTTGTCAAAGAATTTATAGTCAATCTTCAGGAAGATTGTGCCAATGGTAAGTCTTCTGAATTTAGAAAAGTCTTTGTTAGAGGCAGGTGTGTAGAGTTCTCTCCTCAGATCATCAACCAATATCTTGGAAGAGAAACAGATGGTCCAAATGAGCTAGGGAAGACTGATAACCAGGTCTGCAAGGTTATCACTGCAAACCAGGTCAAGGCTTGGCCAATGAAAGGAAAGCTCTCAGTGAGCATGCTGACAAGAAAATATGCCATGCTGAACAGGATTGGTACAGCAAACTGGGTGCCTACCAATCACACATCTTCAATATCCACTGGCTTGGGCAGGTTTATTTATGTTGTGGGCACTCAAACTAAGCTGGATTATGGTGCCTACATATTTGATCAGACCTTGAAGCATGCTAGCTCATCTGCAACAAAGCTGCCAATAGCTTTTCCTTCATTGCTGTGTGGTATAGTGCTAAGTCAGTACCCTGGGATCCTCACTGAGAAGGACACAGTCTGCAAAAGAGAAAGCCCTCTGGCCTTTCACTACAAACTGTTCCTGAGTCATCATGCAGCAAATGTTGAAGCACCCTCTGGGACATCTGCAGGTCCTTCAACTGCCAAGACTCCAATCTCCAAGGCTGCATTAATTGCTGAACTGAAGAGCACCTGTAAAGAACTTGAAGCTAGGAAGCAGAAGCTTGAGGAAATTATCCAAAGGCTGGAGAGTGAAGGTGATCAGAAAGATGCTTCTGATGAAGAAACTGAGGATGATGAAGAAACTGAAAGTGAGGAGTCTGAGTGATCATTGTATGTGAGGAAAAATGTATGACAGCTGCATTGTAATTTAGATTTAGTCTCTTTGGCCCCAAATTTTGTGTCTAACAAGGGGGAGAACAACACCAACAACAATGTGTAATGCTGTTTGATTATGAATGAAAAATCTGTTTGCTTCTGAACTGAATAAATGTGTTTTTGTTTCTGTTGCAACAAGATTGGATACATGTATGTTTGAGGGGGAGTAATCTCAAATATGATTCAACAGAAAAGTAATGCTATACTCTGATAAAAGTTCTTCTACTGCACTCTGATAACCAGAAAAGATGTTAGCCAAAAATTAGCCAAAGGGGGAGTTTGTAGATGTTTAAGAATTGGCAGAATTTTTGACCAACAAGAAATGTTGAATTCAGTTCAGAATGTCCTATCAGATGTTGGGACATTATCAAACAGAGGATAAGAACTTAATTCAGGATGTCTCACCAGATGTTGGGACATTGTGTAAATGACTTAAGTTCAGTTTTTCAGGATGTCCCAACAGATGTTGAGACATCTCAAACCTGCTACCAGAATTAATTAATGACTAACTGATCAGAGATATTTAAGGAGAGTTATCTGGAATTAATTAATGATGGATAAAAACAGAACAAGGCGCATCTGTAGGGAGTTTTATATTGAGGATTCAGATTAAAACAGAAGACCTAAATCACCTAGAATCTAGGAAGTAACAAACCCTAATTCAAGGTGGAAGCTGCATGCGCATTAGGGCTGGATCATCCTACAGAAAGCCCAAATTACAGACACCTATTTAATCAACAGAATCTCACAGAATTGAGTACGAATTTCAGAAGACCAAATAGGGTGTCTAGTGTTTTAATAGCAGGTTGTTTTATTGTACCACTTTATGAGCTTTTAAGCAAAAGTGCATTTGTGACTTGATTGAAACTGTGAAGTAAGATCAAGCTGTTTTGTTTGAAGTATGACTTCAATTTCATTAAACTTGTAAACAAAATCACTGTGTGATTGAGGTGGAGTGAGTAGGGTACTCTTATCTAAGTTGTGTCTTAGGTAGAAATTGCATTGGGTAGTTATTAAGTGATAGATTAAACAGGGTGGTTTAAGTCTAGAATTAATATTACTTATAGTGGATTTCCTCCTGGCTTGGTAGCCTCCAGATGTAGGTGTGGTTATACACTGAACTGGGTTAACAAACTTCTGTGTTGTTTACTTTTCTTGCTATTTAAGTTTTGGTTAAATCTGTCAAGTGTTGGGACATCTCTTAGGACATCTCATACCTGATCACAGAATTTCAATTGGCATCAGAGCAGGCACCCTGCCTGTTTATACTGGGTGAGATCTAGGGAATACAAATTCTGGAAACATGGACAAAGATATAGGATCAGTAAATAGACCACCTATACTGGATGGATCTAATTATGACTACTAGAAGCCAAGAATGACTGCATTCTTAAGATCACTTGACAACAGGGCATGGAGAGCAGTCAACATTGGATGGGATCATCCTGTCCAAGACACCAAAGATGGATCAAAAGTGTTGAAACCTGAAGAAGAATGGAGTAAGGAGGAAGAAGATTCAGCACTAGGCAACTCAAAGGCCTTAAATGCTTTATTCAATGGCATTGATAGGAACATCTTTAGACTTGTGCATCACTGTGAGCTGGCCAAAGATGTTTGGGACACTCTCAAAACAACTCATGAAGGAACATCAAAGGTAAAAATGTCAAGACTTCAACTTCTCACCACCAAGTTTGAAAACTTGAGAATGAAGGAAGATGAAACAATTCATGAATTCTACATGAATATCTTAGATATAGCCAATACTTCTGGAGCCTTGGGAGAAAAGATGACTGATGAAAAGCTTGTAAGAAAGATTCTCAGATCTTTGCCAAAAAGATTTGACATGAAAGTCACAACAATAGAAGAAGCTCAAGACATATGCACAATGAAAGTTGAAGAGCTCATTGGTTCCCTTCAAACATTTGAGATGGGAATGAATGACACAAATGTAAAGAAGAACAAAAGCATAGCCTTGGTGACAAATATTGATGAAGAAGAAGATGATAAATCAGAAACTGGTGAAAGCTTATCAGACAACCTTGCTATGCTTGGAATACAATTCAAAAAGATTCTCAGAGGAATGGAAGGCAAATCCAAATCCAGTGGAAGATACACAAACTCTTCTGAGAACAAAAGATCTTATGATGCTAACAGAAGATCAAATTATGATGAAAAGACCAGTCAAGAAAAAGGAATTAAATGCCATGGATGTGAAGGATATGGACACATCAAGAATGAATGTCCTACCTTCTTGAAAAGGCAAAAGAAAGGACTCTCTGTAACCTGGTCTGATGAAGACTCGGGAGGTGATTCAGAAGAAGAATCAGCTAAGCATATCACTGCTCTAGCTGGATTATGTGAATCTGAAAGTGAATCCAGTGATGGGGAGCTTACTGTTGAAGAACTTGAGCAAGCATACAAAGATCTATACAAAAGAAGCACTGAAATATGTGGTGAAGTTATAAAGCTAAAGAAGCAGAATGAGGCACTAAAGGATGAAAAAGCAAGTGATCTAGAGATCATTGACACCTTAAAAAGTGAAGTAAGTCTTCTTAACTCCAAGTTAGAACACATGTCCAAGTCTGTTAGAATGTTGAACAGTAGCTCAAGTACATTGGATGTTATTCTCAACAACAATAAGCATTCAGGGGACAAAAGTGGACTGGGATATAACAGAGTTCATAAGGATGAAGCTAGCTCAAGCAAAACTTATTCAAAGTCCACACAGTCAAACAAGATGTCCCAACAGATGCTTCAACATCATGAAAAGAATACAAAGTCAAACATAATGTTCCAACAGATGTCTCAACATTCTGAAAAGAACAAAATGAAGAAGAAATATCAAAGATGGAGATGTCATCATTGTGGAAGATTTGGACATATCAAACCTCATTGTTATAAGCTGCATGGATATCCAAATCAGATGTATCAGCAACCTTCTAAGCAGAAAATAGAAGTTACCAATAAAGTGCTGCATAGACATCAAAGAAATCAGCAACCTCCTAAGCAAAAGACAGAGGTCATCAAGAAGGTATGGAGACCAAAAGCTAGCATTCAGGCTGATCAAAGCCACATACCCAAGAACAAGATCAACAATCAATCTTGGAGATCCAATGATGAACAACACACAGGGCAGAGGCATCAAAAGAAATCTCAACTCAAATGGTCAAAGAAAAATGCTGCATATATAGCACATACATCACTAAGAGTATCATCTAAAGAAGACTGGTATTTTGACAGTGGATGTTCAAGACACATGACTGGATTGAAGAATCTGCTAGTAGACTTAAAGTCTCATTCATCCAGATATGTAACCTTTGGAGATGGAGCTAAAGGAGAAATCAAGGGAGTTGGGACCTTGGACTGTCAAGATGTACCAAGACTAAATGATGTGCTACTAGTTAAAGGTTTAACTGCTAACCTGATCAGCATAAGTCAATTATGTGATCAAGGGTACAGTGTAAACTTCTCCAAAACTGAATGCATAGTGACTAACAAAGAACAAGAGGTTGTCATGAAAGGAGCCAGATCTAAAGACAACTGTTACATGTGGGAACCACAAGACTTCAGTCTCACTTCAACTTGCTCTTTAGCTAAAGAAGAAGAAGTGAAACTATGGCACCAAAGACTAGGTCATCTTCATTTCAGAGGCATAAAGAAGATCATATCTATGGATGCTGTAAGAGGTATTCCTAAACTGAAGATTGATGATGGCAAAATATGTGGTGAATGTCAAATAGGCAAGCAAACCAAGATGTCCCATCCAAAGCTCCAACATCTGACAACTTCCAAAGTTTTGGAACTTTTGCATATGGATCTTATGGGACCTATGCAGGTTGAAAGCCTTGGTGGTAAGAGGTATGCCTATGTGGTGGTTGATGACTTTTCAAGATATACATGGATAAATTTCATCAAAGAAAAGTCTGATGTATTTGATGTATTCAAAGAATTATGCCAAAGAATACAAAGGGAAAAATCCAGCTGTGTGATCAGAATAAGAAGTGATCATGGAAAAGAATTTGAGAACCAAAAGTTCTTAGATTTCTGCTCTTCAGAAGGAATCAATCATGAATATTCTTCACCAATCACTCCTCAACAGAATGGGATTGTTGAGAGGAAGAATAGAACTATTCAAGAATCAACAAGAGCTATGATCCATGCTAAAAAGTTATCTTTGTACTTCTGGGCTGAAGCTATGAACACTGCTTGTTACATCCATAACAGAGTTACTTTAAGGAAAGGAACTTTGTCCACAATATATGAAGTCTGGAAGGGCAGAAAACCCACAGTTAAGTACTTCCATGTGTTTGGAAGTAACTGTTATATTCTGGCAGATAGGGAGCAAAGGAGAAAAATGGATCCTAAAAGTGATGAAGGGATTTTTCTTGGTTACTCTATAAACAGCAGAGCATATAGAGTATTTAATTCTAGAACCAAGGTTATCATGGAGTCTATAAATGTGATAATTGATGATGCTCCTACAGATGTCCCAGAAGATGTTGGAACATCTGCTGATATCAAGATTAAAGCTGAAGAAAAGAGTGATCATTATGACTTCACTCAAACTGATGCAAGGAAAGAACAATCAAGCAAACCTCCCTCCATCAGAATTCAGAAGGATCATCCCAAAGATTTGATAATTGGTGATCCCAACAGAGGTGTGAGCACTAGATCAAGAGAAGTGATTTCAGGTTCCTGTTTTGTTTCTAAAATAGAACCTAAAAACATTAAAGAAGCTCTTACTGATGAATACTGGATTTGTGCTATGCAAGAGGAATTAGGTCAATTCACAAGGAATGAAGTGTGGAACCTTGTTCCTAGACCTGATGACATAAATGTGATTGAAACTAAATGGGTGTATAAGAACAAGTCAAATGAGCAAGGAGTTGTTACAAAGAACAAAGCTAGACTTGTAGCTCAAGGATACACACAAATTGAAGGAGTAGACTTTGACGAAACCTTTGCACCAGTATCAAGGCTTGAATCAATCAGACTACTTTTGGGAATTGCTTGTATCTTAAAGTTCAAGCTATTTCAAATGGATGTGAAAAGTGCCTTTCTAAATGGTTATCTTAATGAAGAGGTATATGTAGAACAGCCTAAAGGATTTTTTGATCCAAGCTGTCCAAATCATGTATACAAACTAAAGAAGGCTCTTTATGGTCTGAAGCAAGCTCCAAGAGCATGGTATGAAAGGCTGACTACTTTTCTTATCAAGCAAGGGTACAGGAAAGGTGGAATTGACAAAACCTTGTTTGTTAAAGATGAAGAAGGAAATGTCATGATTGCTCAAATTTATGTAGATGACATTGTCTTTGGTGGGATGTCTGATAGGATGGTCAAACATTTTGTCAACCAGATGGAATCTGAATTTGAAATGAGCTTAGTAGGAGAATTAACCTACTTTCTTGGACTGCAAATAAAACAAATGGAGGACTCCATGTTCATTTCCCAAAGCAAGTATGCTAAGAACATAGTCAAGAAATTTGGAATGGACAGTGCTACTCATAAGAGAACTCTTGCCCCCACACATTTAAAGCTGACCAAAGATGAAAAGGGTGAGAATGTAGATCAAAGCATATACAGAAGCATGATTGGAAGCTTGTTATATTTGACTGCTAGCAGACCAGACATAGCATTTGCAGTAGGTGTATGTGTAAGATATCAAGCTGATCCAAAAGTCAGTCATCTCAATCAAGTCAAGAGAATTCTTAAATATGTTAATGGTACTTGTGACTATGGCATAATGTACTTTCATGGATGCAAACCTATTCTCACTGGCTTCTGTGATGCTGATTGGGCTGGAAGTGCTGATGACAGAAAAAGCACTTCAGGAGGATGCTTCTTTCTAGGAAACAATTTGATTTCTTGGTTCAATAAGAAACAAAATTGTGTATCCTTATCTACAGCTGAGGCTGAATATATAGCAGCTGGAAGCAGTTGTTCTCAGTTGGTTTGGATGAAGCAAATGCTCACTGAGTACAATGTCCCACAAGATGTCATGACATTGTACTGTGACAACTTAAGTGCAATTAACATATCAAAGAATTCTATCCAACATAGCAGGACCAAGCATATTGATATCAGACATCATTTCATCAGAGATCTTGTAGAAGAAAAAGTGATTTCATTGGAACATGTAGCTACAAATCTACAGTTAGCTGATATCTTTACAAAAGCATTGGATGCTACACAATTTGAGAACTTAAGGGGCAAATTGGGAATCTGTTTATGTGAGATTTAGCAGTTAATGAGATGTGCCAACATGTCATATGACATTGTATGGCATAAGTTCCAGATGGCAACACCAGTCTGGTCAAGAACCTTGGGTATTCCATTCCTAATCATTTTCAATGTAACGGCTACTTATATAATAACAGTATGCATTCAGCTATCCATATTCTCATCATACTATCAAAAGCGAATTGCATTATCTAGCTGTTCTTCAGAAATCATCAACCCTAAAACTCCTCATTCATCTTCTTTGAAAATGTCTCAAAACCCTAACACTCCTGAAGAAATTCTCAACAAAGAAGATGTGGTTCATGCAACCCCCATCTCTGTGGTTCCCATGAAGTCAACCCCATTGGACGAAATCAGAGGAAGTGCTTCTCATGCTAAAAAGCCAAGAACTCCAAAAAGAGCAAAAGATCAAGTCTGCAGCAAATCCAAAGGCATTCCTTCACCAGCAAACATGCCTCCAAAATCTTCTGAATATGTGGATGCTTCCATAAAGGAGATAGTCAACAAGATTCTTTTTGAACAAAGAGTGGTTAGTGGCATATCTATCCCACTGAACACCATGCCAGCTCCACAAGAAGATCATCAAAATCAAGCTGCAAAGGACACTCCTGATCAACAGGATGTCCCAATAGATGTTGAAACATCTGAAGATGATCAAAAGGCTTCATCTGATGCTGTTGTGGAAGAATCTGAGGACCAGAAAAAGGCCTCAAATGAAAGTGATGAAGAAGAATCTGAGGATCAGACCAAAGCCTCAACTGAAGAGCATATCTCTGTTGATCAACCAGCTGAAGAAGAGACTGCTCAATCTCCTCCTGTGGTGAATCTAGAGCAGGATTCTAATACAGAGATCATTGCCTCTGTAAAACCTAGCATAGCCAAAAGGCTCAGGACTAGGAAAGAAAAGATGCAAGCAGGACATGCAATTCCTGAGAAGAAGCAAGCTACTCCAAAGAAAGGCAAAGCCAAAACTGTTTTTGGTCCTACCAAACAATGGAGCAAAGTCCAAACTCAAAAGAGGAAAGATGTCACTCCTCCAGACTCAGATGTTGAAGCAGATGTCCCAACATCTCCTCCAAAGAAGAAACCAGCACCCTCTAGGGCATCAACTGCTGTTCCAGAAGCTCCCTTGGACAACATCTCATTTCATCATGTTTCAAGTGTAAACAGATGGAAGTTTGTGTACCAAAGAAGGGTGGCACTTGAAAGAGAGCTGAGCAGTAATGCGCTTGAGTGCACTGAACTAATTGACCTCATATCTGCTGCTGGCCTCTTCAAAACAGTCTCCAATCTCTCTCCCTGCTATGAGATTCTTGTCAAAGAATTTATAGTCAATCTTCAGGAAGATTGTGCCAATGGTAAGTCTTCTAAATTTAGAAAAGTCTTTGTTAGAGGCAGGTGTGTAGAGTTCTCTCCTCAGATCATCAACCAATATCTTGGAAGAGAAACAGATGGTCCAAATGAGCTAGGGAAGACTGATAACCAGGTCTGCAAGGTTATCACTGCAAACCAGGTCAAGGCTTGGCCAATGAAAGGAAAGCTCTCAGTGAGCATGCTGACAAGAAAATATGCCATGCTGAACAGGATTGGTACAGCAAACTGGGTGCCTACCAATCACACATCTTCAATATCCACTGGCTTGGGCAGGTTTATTTATGCTGTGGGCACTCAAACTAAGCTGGATTATGGTGCCTACATATTTGATCAGACCTTGAAGCATGCTAGCTCATCTGCAACAAAGCTGCCAATAGCTTTTCCTTCATTGCTGTGTGGTATAGTGCTAAGTCAGTACCCTGGGATCCTCACTGAGAAGGACACAGTCTGCAAAAGAGAAAGCCCTCTGGCCTTTCACTACAAACTGTTCCTGAGTCATCATGCAGCAGATGTTGAAGCACCCTCTGGGACATCTGCAGGTCCTTCAACTGCCAAGACTCCAATCTCCAAGGCTGCATTAATTGCTGAACTGAAGAGCACCTGTAAAGAACTTGAAGCTAGGAAGCAGAAGCTTGAGGAAATTATCCAAAGGCTGGAGAGTGAAGGTGATCAGAAAGCTGCTTCTGATGAAGAAACTGAGGATGATGAAGAAACTGAAAGTGAGGAGTCTGAGTGATCATTGTATGTGAGGAAAAATGTATGACAGCTGCATTGTAATTTAGATTTAGTCTCTTTGGCCCCAAATTTTGTGTCTAACAAGGGGGAGAACAACACCAACAACAATGTGTAATGCTGTTTGATTATGAATGAAAAATCTGTTTGCTTCTGAACTGAATAAATGTGTTTTTGTTTCTGTTGCAACAAGATTGGATACATGTATGTTTGAGGGGGAGTAATCTCAAATATGATTCAACAGAAAAGTAATGCTATACTCTGATAAAAGTTCTTCTACTGCACTCTGATAACCAGAAAAGATGTTAGCTAAAAATTAGCCAAAGGGGGAGTTTGTAGATGTTTAAGAATTGGCAGAATTTTTGACCAACAAGAAATGTTGAATTCAGTTCAGAATGTCCTATCAGATGTTGGGACATTATCAAACAGAGGATAAGAACTTAATTCAGGATGTCTCACCAGATGTTGGGACATTGTGTAAATGACTTAAGTTCAGTTTTTCAGGATGTCCCAACAGATGTTGAGACATCTCAAACCTGCTACCAGAATTAATTAATGACTAACTGATCAGAGATATTTAAGGAGAGTTATCTGGAATTAATTAATGATGGATAAAAACAGAATAAGGTGCATCTGTAGGGAGTTTTATATTGAGGATTCAGATTAAAACAGAAGACCTAAATCACCTAGAATCTATGAAGTAACAAACCCTAATTCAAGGTGGAAGCTGCATGCGCATTAGGGCTGGATCATCCTACAGAAAGCCCAAATTACAGACACCTATTTAATCAACAGAAACTCACAGAATTGAGTACGAATTTCAGAAGACCAAATAGGGTGTCTAGTGTTTTAATAGCAGGTTGTTTTATTGTACCACTTTATGAGCTTTTAAGCAAAAGTGCATTTGTGACTTGATTGAAACTGTGAAGTAAGATCAAGCTGTTTTGTTTGAAGTATGACTTCAATTTCATTAAACTTGTAAACAAAATCACTGTGTGATTGAGGGGGAGTGAGTAGGGTACTCTTATCTAAGTTGTGTCTTAGGTAGAAATTGCATTGGGTAGTTATTAAGTGATAGATTAAACAGGATGGTTTAAGTCTAGAATTAATATTACTTATAGTGGATTTCCTCCTGGCTTGGTAGCCTCCAGATGTAGGTGTGGTTATACACTGAACTGGGTTAACAAACTTCTGTGTTGTTTACTTTTCTTGCTATTTAAGTTTTGGTTAAATCTGTCAAGTGTTGGGACATCTCTTAGGACATCTCATACCTGATCACAGAATTTCAATATGTATACCCTACTATCAAATGAAGACGGGAGGTTATATATACTATATTATCAAACAAGACGGGAACGAGTTCCTCGTATTCTCCAGCAACAAATCGGGATTTATTTTCCCTGGCCAGCAGTTGTTATATGAAGATATCCAGATGCTTCAGGCTGCATGATGCATACATACATCATTTACATCATATCATACATGTCCATAAATACATAATACATTACTTAAGTGCATCATACTATACATGCATACATAATGCATAAACTAATATTATCTTACTAATATTATACATCATGATATTTGTATCGAGCTAATCTTGTTTTTCAGATTAATTCTCCAGCAGACAAACTTCATCAACAACTTGTGACTATTGGGCCGTTGTTTATCTTCCCAAAAGTTACCATTTCCTCAGGACGTTGGTTATCCTCCTGAAAGCATATCATGACCTTGGGCCGTTGTTTATCTTCCCAAAGGCTACCTCATTATACCTTAGGACGTCGTTTATCCTCCTGAAAGCTTCTTATACCTCAGGACATTGTTTATCCTCCTGAAAGCTTCTTATACCTCAGGCCGTTGTTTATCCTCCTGAAAGCTTCTTATACCTCAGGAAGTTGTTTATCCTCCTGAAAGCTATCATCATACCTCAGGACGTTGTTTATCCTCTTGAAAGCTATCATTACCTCAGGACATTGTTTATCCTCCTGAAAGCTATCATTTCTTTTGGGCCGTTGTTTATCCTTCCAAAAGTTATACTTATACCTCAGGACGTTGTTTATCCTCCTGAAAGCTATCATTACCTCAGGACGTTGTTTATCCTCCTGAAGGTTATACCTTTACATTGGGCCGTTGTTTATCCTGCCAAAGGTTATCTCACTATCATAGGACGTTGTTTATCCTCCCAAAGGTTATCTCACTATCATAGGACGTTGTTTATCCTCCCAGAAAGTTATATCTTAATATCTTGGACTGATTTATCCTCCAAGAGACATATTTGAAGAACTTTTATCCAAGTGGCATCTTTAAGCCCACTCAAAGCATATACAACAAGTCATCAATATCACTTTACGCACCGGTGAGTGCAAATTTTTGGGCTTTTATGTTCAATCCCCTTCAACCTTCCAGGTCACGACTGGCAAATATACCAATCTAACCCCTCAGGTTTCAGAAAATTGAACAGGGGCAGCTGTTGCACCCCAAAATTTGCCCTCACAATACAAGACTTTGTGTGCTAAGAGGTTCAAAAGATTCACAAGACACCGAATGAGGTTCACAAGGTTCACAAGACCTTTCATGAGGTTCATGAAGTTTACAAGACACTTTATGAGGTTCACAAGGTTCACAAGACCTTTCATGAGGTTCACAAGATTCACAAGACATCTTATGAGGTTCACAAGGTTCACAAAGTTCATCCTGGGTCAGAAGATTTGACAAATCCCTCAGGCAAGGCATTCTCCTAAGCAGTGCATCCAAAACTAGGGTTTTGACTTTAATCAAGCTAAATGGATTTTCAAGACTTCAAGTGAGCTTCATAGCATCTTATATGTGTCTTAGAATCCCCATGACAAATTTCAGAACTTTTCTCAAAGGTTTGCTCAGTCAGATAATCAGATAAGTCAAAATCAGTCAAAGCAGTTAAAAAGTCAAACTGAGGTCAATTGTGGTCAAACCAAAGTCAAACTTCATGATTTTTTGCCAACATCAAGTATATGAAGTAAAATTCATCATTTGATCAAGGGTTGATCATGATTCATCAAGGATATTTCAGATCATCAAGAATCAGGGGTTTCTAAATTAGGGTTTCCAAAGGAAAAGTCAACTGAACTTTGACCAGCCATAACTTTCACATGCTGCATCACATTTTTTCCATCCAAAGCTCATTTTGAAAGAAATTGAATTCTCTACAACTTTGTGTCTCACAAGCCAAGCCCAAAAATGCTTCATTTGGAAGGTATGAGCTAAGACATTATAGGTCCTTTTGAAAGTCAACAAAAAGTCAACAACTTCAAAAGGGCATAACTTGAGAATGGTAAATTATATGAACATGAAACCAATGGGGTTGGTTAGAGGACTCTACAAGCTTTCCAAAAAGTCCAAGAACACCCTCATAGCATTAAAATTGAAGGATATGTGACCTTGCAAAGTTGGGGAATTTTTGGGTGGTTTATGAAGAAAATAGGGTCTTAAAACCAAATTTTTCTAAATGGGCTGAACTTTTTGTGACCCAAAGTGTTCCATGACATCATACACGAAATTTATTTGATATTTTCATAATTTTATTTTATTTAATTTATTTATTATGATTTTTTACATTAAAAATCATTTTAAATTTAAATAAAATATCAAGTATGAAAATTTAAAATATATTTTTGTTCTAGAATGTCATTAACATAAATTGGATTGACTTGATACACAATTGATGATGATTGGCTTGAAATAGAAAGGTCTCATTCACAAATATTTGAAATTTAAGTTCTAATCTTTTTCAATCTTAAAAAATCAAAAAGTCCATACAAGGATCCAATCTTTTGACCTAATTTCATTGTACTATAAGTATACAAGATAACCCAATGCAAAGAGAACGAATTCCCTGCCTCAAAGAGTAAGTTTGCATATAAAAAAAAATCACCAAAAACTTCAATTCGGATTCTCCATTACCAAGTGTTTCAAGGTATTTTAAGGACACTATCAGCTTCCTCAAGCATTCCTGAGTCGAAACCAATCATCATACACCTCTGAATCATGACATAATGCACAAACCGAATCCATGTTCATCTTAAAATTGAAATTTTCGATTTCATTCACACAAGCATTCTAACATGATTTTGGTTATTGATTCTTGTTTGTAATTGTATGTGGATGGTTTCTGGCATATTTGATTTCATTTTCACTACAGGTTTAAGGAGTTGCCATGGCTAGGGTTTCGGCCAAGCAATTAGGGTTTTACACTAAACCTAAAATAAATAAATTCTAAGGACATAGAATGATCATGTGAACTCTGGGGATCGTAATACACCAATCAATTTTGAAAAATTTCACTGTTTTGATGGTATTCCAATTTCGTAGGTTTCTGTTTTGAAAAATTCGCAGGAAACTTCGTAAGTGATTTTGCAGGTGTTTTCGCAGGAAAAAGGTTGAAGACGAAGGCCCTTGGCGCCAAGTTCTTCATTCAAATACTTGATATAATATTTTTTGAATTGTTTGTTGTTTTGTTTCACAATTGCAGTGTTGGCTCAGTGGCAAGAAACGCGTGTGTTATGCTTGAAGGTCCTTGGTTCGAATCCTGGATGCAGCAACCTTTTTCTTATTTTTCCATGTAATTAGCAAACTTAATATATTATTTATTGCGATGGACATAATATCAGTTGCGCCCTCCCGGCTGGATGGTAAGTGTGTCTGCGTGTTATGAGAAGGTCCTGGGTTCGAATCCCCCCCAGGCGTTTTGTGCAATTTCTTTTTGTTTTATCATGATTTTTTCCAGGTTAGCCACAAAACCTCATAGAGTGCATTTGTTATCACCTGCGTGCGCATGGCCCAGTGGTTGGTGTGCTGGTCTTGAAGGTTGAAAGCTTAGGGACTGGGTTCAAATCCCAGCCCAGGTAAGTTTTGTTTTTTTTTCATTCTTTTTTCTGATTTTCTTATTTAATTAATATTATAATTAAACAAATTTAAATAGTAAAATAAATAGAATGTTTATATTATTTTAGAACTCATCTTTTTTTAATTTAAATCTTATTAGAAAAATTATTTATTTTTGTAAATTATTAATGTTGTATAATTCCACATAGTATTTAATTAATCCTAATTTAATTTTCTAAAAAACCCTAAAATATCTTTTAAAACCTAATTTTTTTTATAAACCCTAATAGTACTTTTAAACCCTAATTATTTCATGTAAATGTTAATTATGTCCATATTTTTTTTATTTGATATAATTCTTGTATATAGATAATTTTAGATAATTAATTAAAACTTGCTAATTAAATTTGTAAATATAATAATATGATTATTTAATTATAATTAACCTTATTTTCATAATATGTATATATTTTATAATTTGTTTATAATTTAATTTTTGTATGTAAATAAATTTTAGTATATGCTTAAAAATAATTAAAAAAAACTTGCTAATTTGATTTTGCAAATATAATTTATTTTCATAATATGTTTATAATTAACCTAATTTTTATAACATGTATATAATTTAAAATTTTATAATAGTTAATATATAATATGAATTGTTTATGTTTTCTTATTAATCTTAAAATATAATTGTTTATAAAGAATTGAACTTTTAAGTATTATGCTAATATTTTTGTTTATTATTTTTATTATTAGTTCTATTTATATGCTATTTATTTTATTATTACTAACCCCATTTATATATTGTGATTTATTATTATTATTATTACTAACCCAATTATTTATTATTATTTATTTTGCTTATTTATTTAATTTGTTAATTATTATTATTATGTAATTGTCTCCTTTATGTAATATTTTAGTAGTAATATTTATTTTTAAATGTTATGGTTAGTAAAATAGGGAGTGAAACAGGTTTGTATGTAAAAAAATTAATTTAGATCACTAATTTAAAAGATAAATATTTAAAATTGTACACTCACACACGTAAGTCGATCTTTGATCGCCATCTCACTTTCTAGGGTTACCTCTCATGTTGCCTAAAACAAAAGGTCAAGTAGGGTGTATAAAGCAAAGTCCCTCACCTCACATCATCTAGTCCCTTAACAGATAAAAAGATCAAGTCCCTCC
Organism: Lathyrus aphaca; assembly: GCA_963966055.1. NCBI lineage: Eukaryota > Viridiplantae > Streptophyta > Magnoliopsida > Fabales > Fabaceae > Lathyrus > Lathyrus aphaca. Next base: position 61,040,387 of record OZ014522.1, on the reverse strand, counting down.
ATGGTTTCCTTCGTAATGATCTTGTCCCTTTCGAATAAAGATGATAAGTCCCTTCGAATTGCTTATACACGCTATAGTTGCCTAAATAACAGATGTCCCTTCACTTGTCCCGCACATCCAAGGTAATGACTACCTATTCCTTAATAATAGGGATAGTCTTACCATTTAAAGGATTCAAGAACAGAAAAGACTTAAACTTAGGGTAGGTTCCTCTTAGATACTTGCTCACTCTTCAAAACATTTCAAACACTTCATACATTTCAAACAATTTTCAAAACAAAGGTTTTATATACATCTGTACATGGATCATTATAAAATACTTAAGAAAATTTCTATTCACACACTTCACATTTCAAAAACATTTTAAAGTGAGCTAAGTAACTAAGAGCCCATGGATAACCATGGATGTAAAGGGTGCTAACACCTTCCCTTTACATAACCTACCCCCCGGACCCGAAAATCTTTTAAAAGGTCTTTCCTGTTCTTTTATGCCTTTCCTTTGGATAAAATAAAAGTCGGTGGCGACTCTTGCTATCCGCAACATTTAACTAAAGTCAGTTCTCCCACCGTGTTACAGTCCCCAGCAGAGTCGCCAGCTGTCGTACCCCGAAAAATACGACCTTACGCGATCCGAAAAGACGGGAGCCGCGCGCCGGACGGACTGAAGAGTCGCCACCTAATTCTATTTATTCCCAAAGAGGGAAAGGGGAGATATAGATACAACCCGGGAAGAGAAGGATAAGGGCAAAGGTCAACGGAACCATTGCCTGGGTTCGGGAGTCGGTTATGCAGGGGGAAGGTATTAGCACCCCCTACATCCATCGTACTCGATGGGAACAATCTAAGTTAACGCGCGAGAAAGGATGTCTATGCTTAAACGAATTGCTTGCTAGAGGGAAATGAGTTGAATTATAAGTTAGATTGGACCTAGGTATTCGGCAAGGATTGAGATCCTCGTGCCTACGTACTCCCGTGTGCAATGGGAAAGTCAGAGCCTCGTAGTTCGGCCTACTAAGGGTAATGGTTGTTGATTTTATTACCTTTCTTCGATGAAAGGGTTTAGGAGTTGAAATGAACTAAAGACTATGGATAGTTTATCTCGCCCAACAAGACGAGCGTCCTGCGTCGAAATAATCGGAGCGAGTAACGAGAGCTCGTTATCCTCCTTTCTACCGCTTAAGGCTCGTGGCGTACAAATCTTCTCGTTTTTGTTAAAGTGTTTTATTATCCTATGACCGCTTGACGTTGGATCAAGAGTTTGGATCTAATCGAAACATTTTGGTTTTTTGAGGTTAAAGGGGTAAATGCAACATTTTGTGGTTTGTTTAGCGAGGCACGAAGCGCTCAGCTCGCAAGGAGTGGATCCTAATAAAGGAAATGAAATAAAAAGGTGTGAGTGTGCAAGTGCAATCGCTTGGCGTTGGACCAAGGATTCGGAATTAAATAAAATGCGGAAAATAAAATACGTACAAAGTAATGGGAGAGGGGTACAAAATAAATACAGGGGATTGCGAGAAATAAAGAGGTCTCGTTGTAGTTAGCCCAAGAGGAAGCGTGTGTGTAGTGTTTTTGAACGGTTCGAAGGCGTTCTGCCTTTTAATCGGGACGCAACTATTCGAAGGCGTTGGACCTTTTAATCGAGCGCAACTATTCGAAGGCGTTGGACCTTTTTTTTGGGACGCGGCGAAATTTTGTTCGTTTACTTCCTTAGAGCCGGTTTAAAGAAACCGTTCTATGAGGAGTCGAAACATAATTTGAAATGCGAAATTAAATAAATTGAATCGCAAAAAATAAATAGAATCATAAATGCAAATAAATAAATAAATTAAATAATATTGAGAATAATGAATAAATTTAATTAAATTACAATTTTTGTTCAAAAATAAAATAATAAGATAAAATAGAAACAGGAGGGCCTCATATTGACCAAATATCACCGATTTAATGAAATCGGGCGAAAAATGACCTTTTATTATATCATTGGCCCTAAAAAAATAAGGAATCTAAATATAAATTAAAGCAAAATAATAAATAATAAATAAGACAAATGGAATCCCAACCAAAAGATGTAGCAGTTAACACAAAGTGATAAATATATATAAATCAAAATAGAAAACGAATAATAATAATAAAAATAAGTAATGAGGGAAAGGAGTTTAACGTTGTGTGTAATGTGAAAAACACATAGGCTCACCAAGCCCACATCATAATAACATAAATCAAATAAAATATGATTCTAGTATTAACCATTTATTAAAGAATAAATCTACAAATAAAATAAACTAAAAAAGACTTAGAAGCATAATAATAATAAGGTAAATAAAATAGATGAAAAAAAATATTATGTGAATCAAACAACCTAGATTCATAAATTCGTAGCCCACATACACATTAATTAGTCAACAAACAATGGCAAGTGAATTCAATGGGACAAATATCAGTGGGAAACAGAAATCAATATAATGGATTCAATATAATATTAATAGGAAACTACTTATTTTCTATTCAAAAGGCATTAAACTTGTAATATTAGACAACAAAACCACAGACTCTCTTCTGCATATCTTTCTCTCTCTCTCTCTCTCAAGAAAACGTTTTTTCGAAAATAAAGAACTCACCCTTATGAGACGACGGCGGCGATTCGTCTCTCTCGCAATCTCTGTTCTCCGTCTCGCTCGTTCGCGGATCTATCTCTCTCACGCGGTGGTCACCTCTCTCACGGCTTCGATTTGGCCTCTCTCGGTGGTCAGCGGCGCGGGTAGTGTCGGTGGTTTCCGACGGCGATTCGTGCGCGTCGGTGGTTTGTGGAGTGAGGTTTTGTTTCTTCGGTTGTATTTCGGTTTAGGTGAGTGTTCGAAGGTGGTTTCAATGATTTGGTGGGTTTCGAACGACGGAGTAAGTGGTGGTGGTTCGGTTTGCGTGCGGTGATGGCGGTTTTGAGAAGTGTGTTTCGGAGTTTGCGATTTGGGTTTAGCAGCACGGTTTCAGCGGTGTGGCTGAGTGGGTGTTCGTTGGTTTTCTTTTGTTTTGTGAAGGTTGGCGGTTTTGAGGCTGAAGAAAAAATAGTGATTTTCTGTGTTAATGGAGGTGGTGTTATGGTTTTGCGATTGATTTCGAAGGAGAAAGGTGAGTGATATTTGTTAGTTTCTGGCTTTTTCACAGGTCTGAACTGGTTTTATTTTTTGAAGATTTGTTGTATGAAAAGGATTAAAAATGAAGTTTGGTTAATGATGAGTGAATGAGGCAGGTCTGCAAATGATGATGAAGAAGAGGGTTGTGTTGCGTGAGTTTTGAGGGTGAGATAAGGAAACTCAGTGATTTTGGTTTGTGAGCTTCTTCGTTTTTTTTGGTTGAGGCTTGCAGAGATTTTATTCTTCTTTTTTGTGGCCTTGTTATACAAAGAGATAAAGGGTACTTAAGGAATACCTGGGTATAAAGTTTGGAATAACTTTTTTGTCAAGGTACAGGCTGTGAATCGGTAGTGGTTGTGCGGGGTATTGGTGTTGAGAAATAGCTGGAAATGGTATGCAGCGTGGAAATGGATTGTTGTTTGGGGTTAGTGTAGTGGCTACTAAATATACTACAAGTGACTTGTGTGAGTTGTAAATAGAAATAATAACTAATAATAACAATAATAATAATATAGATAATAGAAATAGTAAAGAAAAGAAAAATAAGAAATAATAATAATAATAACGGAAAATAATAATAATAATAGTAATAATAAAATAAAAATTTTAACAATAGGAAGAATAATAATAAAAAATAGTAATGACTAATAAGAGTAATAACAATAATAATGGATAATAATAATAATAATAAAATAGAAAGCAAATTTTTGGTATTTTGTGTAGACAAATGGGCCTAGGTAAATGAGAATTTTTTTTTACTTTTTTTTTAAATTGGACTTAATAAATAAATAATAATAATATGATAAAACTAAGAAAGATTTTTTTTGTGATTTTATTTAAATATTTAATAAATGGGCTTAAGAAAAACGGGCTTATGTGAAAATGATTTTAATAAAAATAATAACAAATTTTTGTATTTTTTGGATAATGAACTAAATAACAAAAATAAAAAGAGAATTTGAATTTTAAATTTTAAAAGAAATAAATGCATTTTTTTTTGAATTTTTCAAATACTAGACAGAGAAATAAAGTAATAATATATTTTGGATTTTTTTGAAATTATGGTTAGACAGTAAAATAAAATTGGGCGGGTAGGAAAAATATTAGGTATGACACGTAGTAAGATCACCATTAGTAAAACCTAGTCCATGACTAGTATTGACATTGGAAACCACCATCTCTAGCTGATTAACTGTAATCTCTTCTGGCATGTAAGCTGCGTGCAGAACTTTGATAAGTGCATTCTTGTGGGCTTCGGAACACATTAGTAGTGATAAAATAGAGATTTTGGAGGGTGTATGATGGAGCTGGTCCACAACCTTATAGTCACTCTTCTTGATTATTCTCATGAACTTGTCTACATCCTGGTCAAAGGATGTCTTATGAGTTTCCTTGGTAATAGGCTCTTCAGGAACCACACTCTTACCCTTAGCCTTGGCAGTATCTTCTGCTTCAACATTAGTTCTTTGGAATTGTGAGGCAAAAAGACATCTGCTTCGAGTGAAGCCTCCGCCTCCCCCCACATTATCAATCTGTGGTGTAGAAGTGTCAAGAGTGACTTCCTTTCCGTCGCAATACAAATCTGAGCCATAGTGCCAAGGTACGCTACTGCTGCTGTCATATGGAACTAGTCCTGGTATCGTGATAGTAACCAGACTGATTGTTGGGGGAAGAAGGAGTTGAGACAGTCTAAGGTTCATAATAAATTGTAACAAGAGGTCTGACCGGAGATGGTGCAGGTGATGAAGGTTGCTGATGTTGATGGAGATATTGGTGTGAATCTGGAACGTGGATTGTTGTCGGATCGTAGTAAATGGTAATTGTGGAAATGTCTTCATTGATAGTTGTTGTTGTTGTAGAAGGGTGTGTTGAACTGATATCTGTTGATGTTGAAGAAAGAATGGTTGTTGATGTTGTAGAAGAATCTGTTGGAATGATTGTTGTTGAAGTTGTAGGAGTGATATCTGTCATATCTGATGGAATGACATGTGTTGGAGTTGTAGGAGGAATGGTTGTTGATGTTGTAGGAGCTAGAACTGTTGAAGTGATCTGTAAAGTGCCTTCTTTGATAAGATTGTTGATACCGGTCTTCAAATTTGCACAACCATTGATAGAAGTCTTGCAAGCTTTACAATGTGCCTCACAACCCGGAAACACCTGGCACTTCAAAAGCTGGGCTTTAACCTCGGTCATAGGTGTTTGAATGCTTGCAATACTGTCAATTTGGTTTATTGGTTGATCCTCCTCAATGGCATTTATCCTAGGCCCACCATGGCTAGGCATAGGATTCTTGGTAACACTTGGAGGGGGTGCAAAGTTGACTGCCTTAGAATCAATCAAATCCTGAACCTTCATGTGTAAGGCTCTACACTTTTCTATTGTATGGCTAGGTGTGTTGGAGTGGATGGCACACCAGGCGTTGATATCATAGTTTCTTGGAAGATTTTGAGGATATGGGGGAGCCAGAGTCCTTAATTCAATCAGATTGAGCTTCAGTAACTGTGGAAGTAAGGCAACATAGGGCATCAGAATGAGATCGATAACCCTGTTGATTTGTGAAGTCCTTGGTTGAAACTGACGTTATTGCTGATTGTTATTGTTGTAAGATCTCTGTTGAGGAAATTGTTGTTGTGGTGGGAAGTGTTCTGGTTGTGGAGGATACTGTTGTTGAGGTGCTGGAGCTGGAATAGTGACAACAGCCACTGATCTTGGCATGTATTGAGGCCTGCCTCTTCCCATGTGTACTAAGTTGGTCTCACCTGTCCTTCAAGGTCCCGAGAAGGGTTTCCTGGCATTGCTGGAACTAGCACTGTTGTCTGAAATTTTGCCCATCTTCAAAATACTCTCAATTCTCTCACCAGCTATAACTACATCAACAAAACTAGTGGAAGAGAAAGCAGCAAGTCTGTCAATGTATGTTCCTTACAATGTGTTCATAAACATGTCAGCCATCTCTCTTTCTGACATCAGAGGCTGGACAGCACCATCAAGCTGTCTCCATCTTTGGGCATATTCCCGTAAACTTTCTCTTGAAGATTGAGACATACCCATCAGGAGGGTCCTGTTGGAAGCCATGTCCAAGTTATATTGATACTGGCGTATGAAAGCTTCGGCCAAATCCTCCCATTTTCTGACTGTTGCTCTGGACAAGTGAGAATACCATTCACGGGATGCCCCGGTCAAACTGTCTTCGAAGTAGAACATCCACAACTTTTCGTCCATGGTGTAAGCTTTCAACCTCCCCAGAAAGGATTGCAGGTGAGTACAAGGACAAGAGGTACCATTATATTTCTCGAAGCAAGGAGGTTTGAATTTGTAGGGGATTCTGACTCCCTCTACTAAACCCATGTCCATTACATCAAATCCCAAAGAGTTTTGGGACTCCAAAGATCTCAACATCTCCGCTATTTCGTCCAGACGACGATCATAGGCTTCATCCCCAACACCAATTACTGTAAACTGTTCTTCTTGAGGGTCCTCTTTCAAGGCACGACCTCTAGTGTTTCCTTGAGTATTTCCAATAACATTGACTTCAGGATTGAGGTGAGGCCCAAACTCCGGCGAATTTGTTCGTGGCTGCCCGTGATCATTGTTACTAGTACCTCCTGTGCCTGGATGATTCTCTTCTGGAGTTTGTCGCTCAACTAACTCTCTTAATCTTTCTTGGCTCTGAGCCAACCCAGTCATTACTGCCACGAACTGGTTCATCTGAGCCCTCATCTCAGTTCTCTCATTAGCCATCTGAGTTCTCACGTCAGTCAAATCTTATTGAACTTGGTCCATCTGTAATCTCGGAAGGTTGTTTCTGGTAGGATACCGGTGAACTCTGTTGATGGGGAAAATCCTCCTACGAGCAATGTTTCCTGAAACACACAGCAAAGTGGGAAAACAACAACAAAAAACCTTGCAAAACAAAGAGAATGAGGTTAGCATGCAATGCAGTATGTCTATTTGTCTTCCAAGGGTATCCAGTTTGGTTCTTTGGTTTTGACCTTCCAGACCTCTGGGAATGATGCAGGTGTTGAGGAGAAATGAAGTCCATCAGAAAATCCAAGTAATACATAAACCGTACATTACAAAATGTCAAAAGACAAAGTTTATGATTACAATAAGTTCACATGGTGGGTCGAAATACAATCAAGTCAAGAAATATAATAATCAAAATCACCATGGTGAATTAAAGTACAACCAAAATAAAAATACAAGCAAAAGAAATCAAACATCCAGCCCAAAGTCATCCCCTCTAAATTCCTTCAGGAGAGCATCAGTCACTGGTCCAACTGGATGCTCTGTGATGGTCCTGATAAGAAGGTTCCTGGTTGCAATGGCATTTGTCAACTTCTGGTACTTGTCTTGGTCTTTTGATCTCTTCAACCCCTCCCGGAGTTTCAACTCGAAGATTTCCTTCTGTGCTGCTAACAAGGTTTCATGACTCTTCTTCTCATTAGCTTCCAACTGATCTATCTTAGCCCGTGTCTTCTGATCTTCTTGCAAACGAGCCTCAGTGATCCTAATCCACCTAGCCTGACTCTCTTCCAAGTAATGCTCAGCTCCGGCCTTCTGAATCTTATCTTCTTTGCAAGCATTCTTCAATACCAACTCCCCTGCTCGGGCTTTTCTGATGTAATTGCCAGTCTTCTTGATCTTGGTCACATGCTCGATACGGAGCTTCTCCAACCTCTAATTGTCCAGACGACTATCATTCCTTTCCCAGAGGGTCTTCTTTAGAGCTTCAGAAAGCTGGGCATTCCTCTCCTTCAACTTCTCAAACTCCTCTAAACAGACTGTAGCTACAGGCTCTACTGCTGATGGCCCTGGCACATCTTCTAGGGTGAAAGGCATGTGGGTGATTTGTCCTCTGATGTGACACCAATCAATGTACTGGGCTGAAGATATGTTGTTGCACTTGCCAAGAATAGCAGTCCCTTTTGTCTGAATGTTGTCCCAAGCCCAGGCTGCTTGTCGGGTGATGGCATGATTATTCTGAATATCACAGTAAAGGGTCTCTGCTAAATCCTGCTGTCTGGGTGGATATACTAAGGCATATCCTAACTGTCTTTTGAAAAGCAAAGGGTTGTAGTCGATGCAACCCTTCACTCCAATAAGAGGTACATTGGGATACTGCCCACAACTTGTAATCATGTCTCTGCCCTTGGTGCTCTGAGTACACCACCTGATGTCTTCTGAAGTGAAAGCAATCATTATCTTAGCCCAATTTCTTGACTTATGAGGATTCAGGAAAGCTTTTGTCTTCGGCCGGTGTCTCAACAACCAACAATAGAAGAGAGGTGCATAGCATCTGACTAATCTTCCCCTCTGCTTCTCATTCCTTTGATGAACTGAGTAGTAGAAATCTCCTAACAAGGTAGGAACTGGATTCTTCAGCAGGAAGATGTGGATATCATTCTTGCTTACAAACTTAGGCTCATTTGCAAACAAGATGATTCCATATATACTAAGAGCCAGGAGAGCACAAACAATTTCCCATTTCCCTGCTGCAGCATGACTGGTGGCCTGAGTGATCAAGAAGTCCAGATGGAGGCCTGGGATTCCAACCTTGGTGGTCATATGCTGATCAATGATGGTGCTTTCCAAATGTAAAGCTTTATCTATGTCTTCATTCCTAGGAGTAGTCATCTCAGGGTTGAAAGGAATTCCTCTCTTGATAGGGACACTCAACAAAATGGAAAACTCTTCCAACAAAGGACCCATCTGAAAGTCTGGGAAAGTGAAACATCTGAGAGGAGGGTCATAGAACTGAAGGCAAGTGTGAATCATGCTCCTATGTGATGCATCCAAGTCCATGATCATGTCCATGATACCACCATAATGTTCTCTGAATAAAGGAACATGATCGGGAGTGATAAGTGTCTGAATTAGACTGATGCCTGCTAAAGATGGCTCAAAGAAATGGTGGTGATGTTGTTCTTCCTGGATGAATCCATGCTGACAATGGATGCTGATGAAGATAACTGAGGAAAATAACTGATGAAGACAACTGGAGAAGATATCAGCTGAAGAAGATCTCTGATGAAGATAATTGATGAAGATGGATGAGCAGAAGGACAATCAAAACCAAACCAAAGATGATGTGGATACCCTGTAAAACAAATAGACAAATGTTAAATGATGCAAAATAATGTATGCAAAATGATATGCAAGGGTTTGTGTTATGTGCAAAATGATGTATGCAAAATGAAATGCATAAAAACAGTAAATGAAAGGAATAAATAAAGCTATACAGAAAGCATTAAATAAAGCAATAAACCAAAATCACACATAGTACATAACACCCCCATAAACACAAATCAAACAAATGCTAGGGGAAACCCACAAAAAGAACCAGGAGCCATGGCTGCAAGATATTTCCCCAGCAGAGTCGCCAAGCTGTCGCTCCCCTGAAAAGACACTAGGTCCCAAGGTGCAGACGCGAACGGCCGGCGAAGGAGAAAGAATGAGGTTGAATTGAATAGAGTCTCCAGCTAGGAATTTTATCCCGAAGGAAAGGTAATGCTGCATAAACCTGGAAAGCGATGGATAAAACGGTTGCAAACCAGAGAAACTGAGAAAGGGGGTTGGTTACGTCCTGGGAAGGTATTAGCACCCAGATCGTCAGTCGTACTCGACGGGATCCATGCTTATAAGATTGTGTTTAAAGGGGTAGCTGTATGTGCTATCTGTGTGGAAAAGCTAAGGAAATAAAGTATAGGTGTCAGTGCAAAAGGTGTGAATTGCTCAGGAACTGAGGCTTAGAAAGAATGCTGAAAGAAGGGGAAGACAAATAGACTTTTGTTCGATAACTGTTAAGCTATGCCTATGTATCCTCGCGTGCAATGAGGAAGTCAGAACACCGTAGTTCGACTCAAAGAGACTGAAAAATAAATTGACTGTGAACTGCTTGTCTATGCTCAAGTGCATGACTCGTCTGGCTCGAGTGCTAACTGTCTTGCATTAGACGGGAGAAACAAGTTCTCGTTTGTGAATGAGTGTGATGAGAAAAGAATCCCGGAGGAGATAATTATTGTTTGTTTTTTGTGTTTTCAGTTTTTTATTATTTTTGGTGTTTTGCATAGGATTATGAGCTTAAGCCTAAATAAAGGGTTGTAAACTCATTATATCCTCCCTGATTAGGGATAATGAGCCTACTTAAGTATGTTATAAGCATCTCAACTTAATTACCATGATGATGTAGGATTAAGATCATTAACCTACTGTAGCGGTAAAAACATGAGTGTAAGCTATTGGTTAACTTAACTCAAAGTAAACAGAGTCGCACTGCGCTTTTGTTTTATTCCAAGAGGAAAAGGAAAAAAGAGCGAATAAATCCTAATGAATCTAAAAAGCTAAAGCTAAAGAAACACAATAGAGAAACATGTAAGGGTATAGGTTACACAATGTGAAGGTTTTACGCACCCAAAATGTCCGTGGTACTCCACGGGAGCCCTTTGAAAAATTTACCGCTTTTGATTTGAAAATGGTTGGTTAAATGAAAGTGGAGGGATGAGAAAAGAATTATTTTTTTTATATTTTTGTGTTTGGAGAGGTTTACCACCTCATGCCTACGTACCCAAAAAGTGCAATGCAAGATCAAAACCTCGTAGTTCGTGGTAAAAATAGTGAAAAGGGTGGGTTATGATTCATTTTATTAAGTGAAGAGAATTTGTCATCTTCAAGTGGATGGCCAAACAAACTACCATGAGAATTAAGGCATGGACTCATACATCATTATGGGAGGGTGCCAACTCGGATAAAATCAACGAGTATGCCACTAAACCCCCACGAATGACAAGATACTCAATTGCATCAAACTACAACCATGGAGATTGAGAGACTTGCACCCGACTAAAGAATAATGACTCATAATCGGCACTTTTTAAAGAAAACAAACAAAAGTGCACAAAGGAACAAAACAAATTGAATGAGTTTGGTTCTTTATATTTTTTGAATTAAAGTCAACATGATTAGATTCATTGATTTTAAAAGAAAAGAAAAAGATATTAAAAGACACTTGACAAAAGTCAAGGTTTTTGTTTATTAAAGAGGTGATGATTTAAGAAAAAGAAAGAATCCTTTGAAAAAGGGAGAAGGTTTTGAAAATTGAAGAATGGGAGGAGATGAAAGGACTATCCTAAAAAAATAAAAAATAAAGATAAGGGAAGAAAGATCTAACCGAACTTGATGACATTCCAAATTATGAGCATAAGAGTTCCATCCTTATAAGCTAGCAAATGGCCAAATAAAGGCTAAATCCAACTTCATGAAGATCAAAGCAAGGGGAAGGGATCCTAAGATCTAAGTCCAAAGTTTCCATTCCAATACCAAGGATAGTAACCAATAGTCTTCAAATTAAAGTCACAATCTTTTTAGATGTTTAATCCTTTATTAATGTTTTTTGGTGTCCAAATGGACAAAAGGAAAATCAACAATTAGAATAATAAGAACAAATAATAAACATGATATGGATGAATAAAGAAAAATAGAATAAAGGCAATAAAAGTGCAAGAAATTAAATGTTAGTAACAAAAAGAAATTAAAGTGCAAGAATCTAAAATATTAATAGTAGTAGTAATATAATAATATTTACATAATAATGGTATGGTGAACTTAATCAACCACAACCAAAAATAAGGAGTAACCAAACTCGAAGGCAACCAGATCCGTTTAGCATCTTACACTATAGCGATCAATCAAGGCAAACTGAACAGAATTCAATGAAATTTGAAAGGCGATTGGGAGACCCAAAGCACCTACGCATCAAACATTCATAAGTCTTGATTCTTAATGCAATATGATTAACCACTTTGGGATTACGCGATCAACAAGAGATCCGGTCCACGAAAGTGCAAGTACCCAATTAGATTTTTATTCCGAAGTCGGGACACATTTAGGTCTATGTTAAGAAATCGCCGAGTAATTTACATAGTAATTACCCTACAAATGAGACCGGCCACCACCAATTAAGGTGCATAATGTTAGTGCTAATTGTTGCACCCCAAAATTTGCCCTCACAATACAAGACTTTGTGTGCTAAGAAGGTTCACAAGGTTCACAAAACCTTTCATGAGGTTCATGAAGTCTACAAGTCACTTTATGAGGTTCAAAAGGTTCACAAGATTCACAATACTTACAAGACCTTTCATGAAGTTCATGAAGTTTACAAGACACTTTATGAGGTTCACAAGGTTCACAATGCTTACAAGACCTTTCATGAGGTTCATGAAGTCTACAAGACACATTATGAGGTTCACAAGGTTCACAAGACCTCCCATGAGGTTCACAAGGTTCACAAGACATCTTATGATGGTTCACAAGGTTCACAAAGTTCACAATTGGTCAGAAGAGTTGACAATCCCCTCAAACAATGCACCTCCTAAGCAGTGCATCCAAAACTAGGGTTTTGACTTTAATCAGGCTAAATGAACTTCCAAGACTTCAAGTGAGCTTCATAACATCTTATATGTGTGTAAGAATCCCCATGACAAGTTTCAAGACTTTTCTCAAAAGTTTGCTCAGTCAGATGATCAGATAAGTCAAAATCAGTCAAAGTAGTTAAAAAGTCAAACTGAGGTCAACTGTGGTCAAACCAAAGTCAAACTTCATGATTTTTTGCCAACATCAAGTATATGAAGTAAAATTCATCATTTGATCAAGGGTTGATCATGATTCATCAAGGAGATTTCAGATCATCAAGAATCAGGAGTTTCTAAATTAGGGTTTCCTCAGTAAAAGTCAACTGAACTTTGACCATCCATAACTTTCACATGCTTTATCACCAAGTCTCCATCCAAAGCTCATTTTTAAGGAAATTGAATTCTATACAACTTTGTGTCTCACAAGCCAAGCCCAAAAATGCTTCATTTGGAAGGTATGAGCTAAGACATTATAGGTCCTTTTGAAAGTCAACAAAAAGTCAACAACTTCAAAAGAGCATAACTTGAGAATGGTAAATGATATGGACATGAAACCAGTGGGGTTGGTTAGAGGACTCTTCAAGCTTTCCAAACTTTTCACGAACATCCTCATAGCATTAAAATTGAGGGATGTGTGCCCTTGCAAAGTTGGGAAATCTTTGGTTGGTTTATGAAGAAAATGGAGGCCTAAAACCAATTTTTTCTAAATGGGCTTGCCATATGATGACCCAATCCATACTATAACCTCATGCACGACCCAAGTCAACAAAAATCGGATTTTTTATCATTTTATTTTTATTTATTTTGATTTAATTCATTAAAAATCATTTTAAATTAAAATAAAATATAAAAGTCTAAGATTTAAAAAAGATTAAGCTTCTAGAAATTCATAAATATGATTGGATTAAAGTGGTAAGAAGATCATGATGATTGGCCTAAAATAGCAAGTGTTTATGCAAAAATATTTGATTTTCAAAGCCTATCTTTTTGAATCTTTTTGGATCAAACTTCTCACACAAGTATCAAGTTTTTCTGACCTAATTGATCACTCTATAAGTACATGAGATAACCCTAATCACTATTCACGAATTCCAGCTCAAAAGTGTAAGTTTGCAAATTTCAAAAACCTCTCCAAAACTCAAATTCGGTTTCCCTTCCACAAGGCCTTTGAAGGTATTTGAAGGACATAAGAGTGATCCATGAACATCACTGAATCATTACCAATCATTATTTGCATCAAAAACCTCATGAATTGCATGAACCAAATGAACATTGTTCTTGTTTTCTTCATTTTTCGATTTCATTAATTTGTTCATTATAAACTGTTTTTGTGCCTATAATCTGGTTTGTTATTGCATAAGGATGATTTCTGGGCAGGTGAATTGAAGTTTGGATGCACGAATGCTTAGACACCATTATTAGGGTTTCTTCGGCCAAAATTGGGATTCAACGATTGAGCCAATATAAATAATTTCTAAAGACATAGGATGATTGCAAATGTTGTCTGGAATTCAATGATGGTTTCAATTTTGTGAAACTTTACTGTTTTGTTGATGTTTGAGTTTTATAGGATTTGCTGCAATTTAAATTTCGCAGGAAATGTTGCAGGAAAATTCGTAGCAAAAGTTGCAGGGCTTGAGGAAGAAGATGGTCTTTTGCGCGCGTGTTTCATAATTCAAAAGTTTGTTTAAAAATATTATGTATTATTTCTGTTTGTATTTCACAAGCTGGTGCTTGTCCTAGTGGTAAAGCAGACGCGCGTATTGTTGGAGGGCTGGTGTTCGAATCCTGGCTCCAACCAGTTTTTATTATTTTTCCATTTTAATTGCAGCCTTAATATATTATGAATTAAAGTGGTTATATTAACAGGTTCGCTCTCCCAGCTGGAATGGTAACGTGTTTGTGTGATTGTTTGCAAGGTCCTGGGTTCGATTCCCCCAGGCCTTTTGTTTTCTTTCTTTTTTTTCTGGATTTTCAGGATTAAGGAACAAAAGCAAATGAAGCCTTGTTTCTAACACCTGCGCGCAGGCTGGCCCAGTGGTGACTCTTCATCCAGGTTCCAGGGAGGTCCTGGGTTCAAAACCAGGCCTCCCTTTTTTTCTCTCTCTTTATTTTCTTTGTTTGATTAATGTTATTGTTTTGTTTTCTTAATTAATAATTAAATGGTAAACCTATTTTTTTAATTCTAAAAACTTTCATAAACCCTAATTCATCATTATTAATTTTAATAAGTTTTTTTTATTATTATATAAATGTTATTTTATTTTATTATGTAATGTAAAAAAATGGTTTTTTTATTTGTAAATAATTAGGTTAACCCTAGTTTTAATTCAAAATTTTCTTTTATTTAAAATTTAACCTTATTATTATAATCATTATTTATAAATCTTCATCACATGTATATATCATACAATTTATTTATAATTTAAATCTTATATAAATATGCTTAATATTAAAATTTTGTTAATTCTAATTAAATTCCATAAATTGTTTATAATTAAATCTTCGCATGTAAATAATTTTATTATATATTTAAAAACTATGTAAAAATTGCTAATTTAATTTTTATAATTATAATTTATTTTTCATAATATGATCCTAATTGATTTAATTTTATAATTTACATACAATTTCAAATTTTATAATAATTAATATGATTGTTTATATTTTCTTATTAACTTTTAAATTTTGTTTATTATAATATCTTTGTTTATTTCATTATTATTATTAATTATGTTTATATGATTATTACTAACCCCATTTATCTTTAAATTATTATTATTATTATTTTCACTAACCCAATTATAATTGCTTACTTATTTTGCTTATTAATATTTTGCTTATTTATTTAAATTGCTTTTATTATTATTATTGTAATTGCTCCTGGATGTAATATTTTATAATGTTTAAATTAATTATTTTATGTCATGGTTAGTAAAAATAGGGAGTGTAACATGTATGTTTATTTAAAATTAATTTAGGTCATTTAAATTAAAAGATAAATATTAAATTGTACACTCACACACGTAAGTCGATCTTTGATCGCCATCTCACTTTCTAGGGATACCTCTCATTGTTGCCTAATCAAAAGGTCAAGTAGGGTGTATAAAGCAAAAAGTCCCTCAAAATAAAGTCATCTAGTCCCTTAACAATAAAAGATCAAGTCCCTTTTCGAATGTTGCCTTCGTAACGATCTTGTCCCTTTCGAATAAAGATGGCAGTCCCTCCAAAATTGCTTAATACACCCCACAGTTGCCTACATAAACAGATATCCCTTCACTTGTCCCTCACATCCAAGGTAATGACTACCTATTCCTTAATAATAGGGATAGTCTTACCATTTAAAAGATTCAAGAACAGAAAAGACTTAAAACTTAGGGTAGGTTCCTCGTAGTTACTTGCTCATTATTCAACAACTTTTCAAACACTTCACAATTTCAAACAATTTTCAAAACAAAGGTTTTTTACGCATCCGTACATGGATCATTATTAAACTCTTAAGAAAATTTCTATCCACACACTTCACATTTCAAAAACATTTTAAAGTGAGCTAAGTAACTAAGAGCCCATGGATAACCATGGATGTAAAGGGTGCTAACACCTTCCCTTTACATAACCTACCCCCCGGACCCAAAAATCTTTTAAAAGGTCTTTCCTGTTCTTTTATGCCTTTCCTTTAGATAAAATAAAAGTCGGTGGCAACTCTTGCTATCCGCAACATAACTAAAGTCAGTTCTCCCACCGTGTTACAGAACTGGCGACTCTGCTGGGGATTTAATAAAAGAGGGGTACCCTTAGGAATTAGATCACTTTAAAATTGTTTGCTTTGTTTACTTTATACTTACTTGTTGGGTGCTCTTATGTGTGAAAGATCCTAACCCGGATCTAGTATGCCTTAGGTAAATGGCAATAGACCAAGGAAACTGTACGGCGTATACCGATATGGTTGATCTGGTGGCCATAGTTAGTGTGACTTCTTGGTTGGTGCTTATGTTCCTTAAGTCAAGTTGAGGATAATATGAGGCTGCCATATGTTGTCAATGCACTAACTAACTTTTAGAACCCTAGTTATCCCATCTTGGCCTTTAGAAAAGTAGTGAGATAACCGGCTTTGGTGCAGACTGAAGTTGGTTGATACTCGATACTACGCTCATTGAGATTCTAAACTTGGAGGGTTTTGGTTGGCAAGTAAGTTGCCTACTGAACAACCACCCTTGTGAAGGATCAATGATATTGAGATCCCTTAGAACCTGGTTACTTTATAGGACAGGATGAACCATCTAAACTTCAGGGGAGGGTACTTACCTTTGAACTTCATGCAAGCCTTTAAACCTAGGGTTATGGTGTGACTTGTCTGTGTGTGCCACATGTTTGTGATTGAGCATAACATCATGACATCATCATGCATCATAAGCATAACATTTTCACTAACCATTTCAAGGACCAAAGGATTTATCTTTGTTCTTTGTTGCAGGTCATGGCTTCTGCTCGTAGAAACACCATCAGGATCAACTTTGTGGGCATACCTGCTAAACTTAAAGAGTTGGTTTCTCAAGTGTCTGATCACTCCCAGTTTATCAAGAGACATGGTCACCTATTGGATCTAGTCACTTCAGGATTCAATGAAGACATGATGAGTGTTCTGTTCCAGTTCTTTGACCCTAAGCACCATTGCTTTACATTCCCTGACTATCAGCTGGTTCCTACAATGGAAGAGTTCTCTAAACTTCTGGGTATACCTGTTCTTGATCAAAGACCCTTCACAGGCTTGGAGAAGGAGCTTAAACTAGAGGTTATTGCTGCAGCTCTACATCTGAAGAAGTCTGACATTGTTCTAGAAGCGAGAAGTGGAGTTAAGGGTATTCTTGCCAAGGTGTTGATAGAGAAAGCTCAGGTGTTCTTGAAGGCCATGAGCTATGATGCTTTTAAGGAGATCTTAGCCTTGCTGATTTATGGCTTAGTATTGTTCCCCAATCCAGATCAGTTCATAGACGTTCATGCCATCAACATATTCCTGAGTCACAATCCAGTGCCTACATTGCTTGGAGACATACTACATTCTCTTCATACCCGTACTACAAGGGCAAGAGGAACTTTGATGTGTTGCATACCTTTGCTCTCTAGGTGGTTTATTTCTCACCTTCCTCGCTCAGTAATGAAGAATGAGCAAGGGTTCAGATGGTCCAAGAGGATCATGCCACTCTCTCATTCAGATATTCATTGGTGCTCAAGATCTATGGAGAATGTCACTATCATTGACCGATGTGGGGAGTTTCCTAATGTGCCACTTCTAGGCATAAGAGGAGGCATCACCTACAACCCCTCTCTAGCTTTACGACAGTTTGGTTACGCTCGGAGTGATGGCCCACATGACATGTTGATTCAGGGCATTGTGTTTGACTACGACAACGATCTTCAAGGTTACCGTCAGAGATTCATACGAGCCTGGGGAAAAGTAAACAGGGTTGACAGCAAGACACTGGAGCCTAAGTACACTATTCCTATGGAAGCTTATCTCAGATGGGTGCGATCTCGTGCTCAGACTCTCATGATGCCATATCCTGCTATCCTGCCAGTTACCATGGAACCTGTTGCTGAAGGAGACACTGCTTATGCCATCCTTCACCCAGACATGCCTACTGACATGGAAGACTTGCAGAGATCCTGGATCCAGTTGAAGGAGCAAAGGGATACTTTCGAGGCTCATTACAAAACAAGCCAAGAAAGAATCCTAGAACTAACAAAGCAACTTCACGAGGAACGAAATCTCAATTCATACCTCAACACAAAGAGGAAACGTCCATGGGAGACTTAAAACCCCATCTTTTGTACTTATTTCATTTCATTTTCTGTAAGCCCAAGAGGCAAAACAAATTTATTACTAATAAAAGTTTACTTTCTTGTTTGTTTAAACAAATTTAAATCCTGCGGTCCTTGAAAACATTGCATATACATTCACATATCATCTCATTGCATCACAGGTTTATAATTGTGCACAGGTTTCTCATCTTCTCGCTGTTTATTTCAGCAATGGCTCTTGAACAAACAGTTAAGGATCTCCAGACACAAAATGCACAGTTCCAAGAGCTGATCCTGAACCTGACCAAGGGGCAGGATGAATTGAAGACACTGCTGGCCAAGAAGACTAAGAAGACTAGAAGATCAGGTGGCCTGATCAACATGGGAAGAAGGTTCAAAGGTCTTGCCAAGACCAAAGAACCAGTTGAAGATTATGAATCTGAAGAGTCCGAAAAAGAGGGAGGCAGTCTCCACAACACTATGGGGGACTCTGATTCTGAGGCTAATTACTACCATGAGCCTAATGAAGACAAATTCAAGATGCTGGTGGATAGAATGGATGCTATGGAATTGCAAAAATCTTTTGGGCTGGATTTTGAAGATTTGAGTCTAATATCTGGGGTAGTCATACCCATTGGTTTCAAGGTTCCTACCTTTGTTGTTTATGATGGGGTCTCTTGTCCCAAGTTGCATCTGAGGTCTTATGTCAGAAGAATCCAACCTCACACTGCTGATAAGAAGCTGTGGATCCATTTCTTCCAAGAGAGCTTATCTGGAGCTCAATTGGAGTGGTATTATCAGTTGGAGAGTGTCAACATCCGGGATTGGAATGATCTTGCTGAAGCTTTCTATAAGAAGTATCAATACAATGCTGACTTAGCTCCCACTCGCATGTAGCTGCAAAGCATGTCTATGGGTGCCAAAGAAAGTTTCAAGGAGTATGCTCAGAAGTGGAGAGATTTAGCTGGAAGAGTTCAACCCCCTTTAACTGATAGGGAATTGGTTGATATGTTCATGTGTACGCTGAATGGTCCTTTTTACAATCATCTCATTGGAAGCTCGTCATCTGGCTTCACTGAGTTGATAATGACAGGAGAGCGCGTGGAAAATGGTATAAAGAGTGGCAAGATCCAAGTGGGTACTTCTTCATCAGGTGCTGCAAAGAAGCCTCCCACTGGGAAGAAAGAATCCAATGCTGTTTATGGTCAGCCTGATCGTAATAGAAGGCATCAGTCTGTGAGTGCAGTTCATATTTCAAATCCAACTCCTGCAACAACAGAGTAGCCACAGGGCAACCAATAGAGGGCTAGAAGGCAGTTCACAAAGATCAACATGTCAATGGCTCAGGAATTACAACACTTGTTGAAGGATGAACTTATTACTCTGAAAGAGGCTCCTCAGAATCCCAATGTTACCTCTCCCAGGTACAATCCCAATGCACGATGTGCATATCATTCAAACTGTCAGGGACATGATACTAATAGCTGCTGGGTCTTGAAGAACAAAATTCAAGATATGATTGAGGCTGGAGAAATTGAGTTTGACCCTCCGGGTACTCCAAATGTGATTACTGCTCCCATGCCAAATCATGAGAAGACTGTCAATGCCATTGATGAAGATTTACATATCTATTCAGTTGCAGAGTTGACCACACCATTGTCTGTTATCAAGAAGAAGTTAGTGCAAGCTGGGTTCTTTCCAGGTTGTCGTGAAGATTGTTTGTATTGTACCTATAAGCCGGATAGTTGCTGGAGATTGAGAGATGGAATTCAACGTCTCATGGATAAGTATACCATAGTGTTTGAGAGGACTCCATCGTCTGTAGAAAGTATGGTGGATCATATTACTAAAGGAAGAAGGACTGAAGAGATTGATATGGTTGATAAAGTACCGGTAAGGATCACTTCAAAGGGACCTATTAAAATCACTCATAAGGGTCCAATTAAGATTACTGCTGAAGGCCCTATGAAGGTTGTTGCTGAAGCCAGAGTGGCTCCTATGGTCATTACTACTCCTGGTCCTATTCCGTATACGTCTGATAAAGCTGTGCCTTGGCATTATGGGTCTGATGTTTACATCCATGGTGTTAAGCAGGAACCCTTAGCTGATATGCCTGTTGATGTTGACAATATTGCTGGATCTAGTAAGATCACACGAAGCGGAAGAGTCTTCTCTCCTCCAATTACTTCCAAGAATGCAGTTACTCCTGTTGCTACCTCTACCACTGATGCTCGGGGCAAAGGTCCTGTTATTGAGCCTATACCTACTGATGTACCAGCTGCTGATGATCTCTCTAAGCAGATGGAAGAAGTACTGAAAATCATTCGCAAGAGTGATTATGACATTGTTGATCAGTTGGGGCATACTCCCTCCAAGATTTCTATGATGTCTTTGTTGTTATGTTCTGAGGCTCATGCCAAAGCTTTGATCAAGTTTCTGAAGACTGCTCATGTACCCAATGCAATTTCTGTTGACCAGTTTGAGAATTGTGTTGCCCACCTGACCTATGATAATGGGTTAGGGTTTTCTGATGCTGATTTGACCCCTGCCAAGAGGGATCATAACAGGGCTCTGCATATCTCAATTGAATGCAGGGGCACTACCCTATCACATGTATTGATAGACAATGGTTCCTCTCTGAATGTGTTGCCCAAAGAAGTTCTAAATAAGCTGAGTCCTGAAGATGTTGTGATGAAGCCCAGTAGTATAGTGGTAAAGGCTTTTGATGGTTCGAGAAGAGTGGTGCATGGAGAAATTGATCTCCCAATCAAAGTTGGTTCTCAGGTCTTTAATGCTACATTTTATGTTATGGATATTCGTCCTTCGTACTCTTGTCTGCTTGGTCGTCCCTGGATCCATGGGGCAGGTGCTGTAACCTCTACATTACATCAGAAGCTAAGATATCCGGTGGAAGGAAAAGTTGTTACTGTCTATGGAGAGGAAGAGTATTTTGTTAGTCATGTAAACACCTTCAAGTATCTGGAAATGGAAGGTGAATACGTTGAAACTCCATGTCAGACATTTGAAGTGGTTCCTTGGATTGTTAATGATTATGTAGCTCCTCCGGTTGTCAAGAAAGTTCCTGTGGTCACCAGAATACCTCCAACAATGGCCTCCCTCAAGGATGCTAGAGTTGTAGTGGATGAAGGTGGTTGTACTATTTGGGGTCAGCTTCCTGATATCCCATACAAGTCTGACAAATTTGGTTTGGGTTTCACTGTAGAGTCCCAGAAGGCTGTTCGTCGTGCTCGTGTTGTTCGTATCACCAATCAAGGGGTTATGAAAGATCAGATCAATGCTGTGGGTGACTTTGATGAAGACTACAACTTGGATGCTTGGATTTTTCCTACTGTGGGTGCTGGGCTTAACAATTGGAAAGCTGAAGATGTTATTCCTATCTCCTTTAGTCAGGAGTAAATACTATTATTGTGTTGTTGTTTTTTAAGTTTGTAATTTCCTGAACAATTGAACTCTTAAGCCTTGTGCCTTGCCCGAGGCACAATGGTGTGCTTGTTACGGGATGTCATTTCATTTGCATACTTCATTCAATAAAAATCAGTGGACGTTTCGTTTTCATAAATATTGTGTTCTTTGTCTTTCTTTTCTTTTATTTTTGTTTTATCAGCTATGTGTTCTTACACACACCCACATCACTAAAATGCAGATCCTCATTCACTCTGGATCCTGTTGATAACAGTTCTACTATTGCCAATTATAATTTCGAGAATCCGATCTATCAAACTGAAGACGGAAATGAGGACGATTGTGAAGTACCTGTAGAGCTTGCTAGGTTGTTACAACAAGAAGAGAAAGCTATACAGCCACATGAAGAGCCAGTCGAAGTTGTGAATCTGGGAACTGAAGAAAACAGGAAAGAAGTCAAGATAGGGGCTGAATTAGAGGATAGTGTCAAGAGCAGATTGATTCAGATGCTACGTGACTATGTAAAGATCTTTGCTTGGTCTTATGAAGATATGCCAGGGTTGGATACAGACATTGTGGTTCACCGTTTACCAATAAAAGAAGATTGTCGTCCAAAGAAGCAGAAGGTTCGTCGTATGCGTCCTGAAATGTCAGAGAAGATCAAAGCAGAAGTAATGAAACAGTTTGATGCAGGGTTATTAGCAGTGACTTCTTATCCTCAGTGGGTTGCAAATGTGGTACCGGTACCTAAGAAAGATGGTAAGGTACATATGTGTGTAGACTACAGGGATTTGAACAAGGCCAGCCCCAAAGATGACTTCCCACTTCCTCATATTGATGTTCTGGTAGACAACACTGCTCGGCATAAGGTATTCTCTTTTATGGATGGTTTCTCCGGTTACAATCAAATCAAGATGGCACCTGAAGATATGGAGAAGACAACATTTGTTACACAGTGGGGCACCTTTTGCTATAAGGTGATGCCATTTGGGTTGAAGAATGCAGGGGCAACATATCAGCGTGCTATGGTGGCTTTGTTTCATGATATGATACATCATGAGATAGAAGTATATGTGGATGATATGATAGCCAGGTCTCAGAATGAAGAGCAACACCTTGATCATTTGCATAAGTTGTTTGAAAGGTTGAAGAAATACAAGTTGAGATTGAACCCAAACAAGTGTACTTTTGGAGTTAGATCTGGTAAACTCTTGGGTTTCATAGTCAGTGGAAAAGGTATTGAAGTAGATCCTACAAAAGTGAAAGCTATACGAGAGATGCCACCTCCCCGTACTGAGAAGGAAGTTAGAGGTTTCTTGGGACGACTGAATTACATTGCAAGATTTATCTCCCAGTTAACTGCTACCTGTGAGCCAATCTTTAAGTTATTAAAGAAAGATCAGGTAATGGAGTGGAATGATGAGTGCCAAATTGCCTTTGATGAAATCAAGAGATATCTGCTAGAACCTCCAATTCTGATGCCACCAGTTGATGGAAGACCCTTGATTATGTACTTAACAGTATTAGACAACTCAATGGGGTGTGTATTGGGGCAACATGACGAGTCTGGTCGAAAAGAGCAGGCAATATACTACCTTAGCAAAAAGTTTACCGACTGTGAAACAAGATACTCACTGCTCGAGAAAACTTGCTGCGCTTTGGCGTGGGCTGCTCGCCTACTAAGATAGTATATGTTGACCCATACTACCCTGTTGATTTCAAAGATGGATCCAATCAAGTACATATTCGAGAAACCTGCTCTCTCTGGAAGAATTGCAAGATGGCAAATGATCTTAACAGAATATGATATACAGTATACTACTCAGAAGGCCATTAAAGGAAGTGTTGTGGCTGATCATTTGGCTCATCAAGCAGTGGATGATTACCAGTCAATGAATTTTGAGTTCCCTGATGAAGACATTATGATTATTACCAAAGAACCTGGACAATATGATGGTACTGAACAAGGATCCCGATGGACTATGGTTTTTGATGGTGCATCCAATGCACTTGGTAATGGTGTTGGTGTTGTGATTAGTTCCCCTGAAGGTTGTCATACCCCGATTACTGCCAGACTTTGTTTCTATTGTACCAATAACATGGCTGAGTATGAGGCATGTATCCTGGGTATTAAAGCTGCTATTGATATGAAGATTCAGTTCCTTGATGTGTATGGAGATTCAGCCCTGGTAGTGAGTCAGATTAAAGGAGATTGGGATACCAAACATGATAACCTCATTCCTTATAGAGAACATGTATTGTCTTTGATCCCACATATAAAAGAGATTACCTTTGGACATATTCCATGGAGAGAGAATCAGTTGGCAGATGCATTAGCCACCATGGCATCTATGTTTGAGATCAGCTGGGATGATGAAGCTCCCAAGATAACTATTGATAGATTTGAGAAGCCTGCATACTGCAATGAGATTGACACAGAAGGAGCAGAGGAGAAGCCTTGGTTTTATGAAGTGAAAAGATATCTTGAAGCTCAGGAGTTCCCTGAAGGGGCATCTGTCAAAGATAGGAAGTTTCTGAGAAGGTTTTCTGCTAAGTTCTTTTTGAGTAATGGGATTTTGTACAAGCGCAATCATGATTCAACTATGCTTCGTTGTGTGGATAAGAAAGAAGCAACTGAGATTATGGAAGATATGCATGATGGGACCTTTGGCACTCATTCTAGTGGTCATACTATGGCAAAGAAGATATTGAGAGCAGGTTACTATTGGTCTACCATGGAAGCTGATTGCTATCAACACTCCAGAACTTGTCACAAGTGTCAAATTTATGCTGATAAAGTACATATACCTCCATCACCATTAAATGTGTTGACTGCTCCTTGGCCGTTTGCCATGTGGGGCATTGATATGATTGGTGAGATCAAGCCTACTGCTTCTAATGGGCATCGTTTCATCCTGGTTGCTATTGATTACTTCACGAAGTGGGTGGAGGCAGCTTCATTTGCATCTGTTACTAAGAATGTTGTGGCTCGATTCATTAAGAATAATCTCATATGTAGGTATGGCATCCCTGAAAGGATTATCACTGACGATGACTCTAATCTAAACAACATTATGATTACTGATCTCTGCACGCAGTTCAAGATTAAGCATCACAACTCTTCTCTGTATCGTCCAAAAATGAATGGGGCAGTTGAAGCTGCTAACAAGAATATCAAGAAGATTATACAGAAGATGAATGTTACTTACAAGGATTGGCATGAGATGTTACCATTTGCTCTTCATGGTTATCGTACTACAATACGTACTTCAACAGGGGCAACCCCATTCTCCTTAGTCTATGGTATGAAAGCAGTTCTGCCCATTGAAGTTCAGATTCCCTCCTTAAGAATTATGAAGGATGCAGGCTTGGATGAAGATGAGTGGATTCAAACTCGACTAGACCAGATAAATTTGATTGATGAGAAGAGGTTAGCAGCAATTTGTCATGGCCAAATGTACCAGAAACGAATGATCAAAGCTTTTAACAAGAAAATTAAGCCAAAGGTATATCAGGCTGGTGACTTGGTAATCAAACGTATCATATTACCACAGGGTGATCATAGGGGCAAGTGGACTCCTACATATGAAGGACCATTTGTGGTCAAAACAGTATTCTCAGGAGGTGCCATGATACTTACTACTATGGATGGTGAAGACTTCCCACAGCCTGTAAACACAGACATAGTTAAAAAATACTATGCATGAAAAGAGACCCGCTAGGTGGACAGGCCTAGGCAAAAATAAGGGCATCCCGGCAAACCAAAAGGGTTTGGGCAAAAATTAGGGATATATATAAAAAGATGTACACTCGGCAAGTCGAAAACCTGGAAAGGCGGCTTGGGCAAAAAAAGGGTATCCCGGTGGATTGAAAACCTGAAAGGGCAATCCAGGCAAAAGTTAGGGATTAAAGCGTATGACTATGTCTCGTTTGGATCACCCATGAAACTGCAACCAGTTGTGCTACTTACTCAAGTTTGAACAGATAAAGCTCAATCCAATCATTTCCGTCTCAACAGCAGAAGATGAGATACTTGAAGATAACGGCAATAGTAGAATTGAAACTCAATAGGATTATTTCCCACATAGCTGATTTTCTTTATTTTGTAAAACTTTATGACAAATTCCTCTTACTAGGATTTCTATCTCCTTGTACAAACCTACCTATGTATAGGTCACTTTTTGATATAAATAAAATTCCATCTTTGAATCCAGATTTACTTTTACCCTATTTACATAAGCGAAACGTCCATTGGTTGTGTTTGAATGTATGTATGCTTTTGAATATGATTGATGTTTACCAGAAATGCATAAATGCTTAATATGATTGATGTTTACCAGAAATGCATGAAAATGCAGTAATAGTATTTACTAAGGACGAACGAGGGAAGGATTTCAACGAAGCTTCGCCGGTTCATCTCTACAAAATAGCTACAAACCCTCAGTAGGACAAATCCTTCTTCATAAAGTCACATTTCCCCTGGAATTTATATCCATCTCTTTTATCCTCATACGGATATTCGGGAATTTACTTTCTAATAGGAGTACGACGAACGAAGACGGGAGGTTATGTATACCTTGTTATCCCCAGTAGACGGGAGGTTATATATACCCTACTATCGAATGAAGACGGGAGGTTATGTATACCTTGCTATCCCCAGCAGACGGGAGGTTATGTATAATATATTATCAAACAAGATGGGAATGATTTCCTCATATTCTTCAAGCAATGAATCGGGATTTATTTTCCCTGGCCAGCAGTTGTTATACGAAGATATCCAGATGCTTCAGGCTGCATGATGCATACATACATCATTTACATCATACCATAACATACATATCCATAGATACATAATACATTACTTAAGTGCATCATATTATACATGCATACATAATGCATAAACTAATACTACCATATAGAATGCTACCTTGTTTTCAGGTTAATTCTCCAGCAAACAGACTTGTGACTATCAGGACTGCTTTATCCTCCTGAAAGTTATCAATCCCTCAGGACTGCTTTATCCTCCTGAAAGCTTCTTATACCTCAGGACGTTGTTATCCTCCTGAAAGCATATTATCTCCTTGGGTCGTTGTTTATCTTCCCAAAGGTTATCATCATTACCTCAGGACGTTGTTATCCTCCTGAAAGCATATTATCTCCTCAGGACGCTGTTTATCTTCCTGAAAGCTATCATCACTTCCTCAGGACGTTGATTATCCTCCTGAAAGCATATTATTACTTTGGGCCGTTGTTATCTTCCCAAAGGTTACCACTTCCTCAGGACGTTGTTATCCTCCTGAAAGCATATTATTACCTCAGAACGTTGTTTATCTTTCTGAAAGCATATCACTCCCTCAGGACACTGTTATCCTCCTGAAAGCATATTATTACCTCAGGACTGCTTTATCCTCCTGAAAGCATATTATTACCTCAGGACTGCTTTATTCTCCTGAAAGCATATTATTACCTCAGGACTGCTTTATCCTCCTGAAAGCTATCATTTTACCTTCATATTTTGGACTGCTTTATCCTCCAAGAAATATGCCTGAAGAATTTTTCTCCAAGTGGCATCTTTAAGCCCACTCAAGCATATTCAACTAGTCATCAGTATCACTCTACGCACTGGTGAGTGCAAATTTTTGGGCTTTTGTGTTCAATCCCCTTCAACCTTCCAAGTCACGACTGGCACATATACCAGTCTAACCCCTCAGGTTTCAGAAAATTGAACAGGGGCAGCTGTTGCACCCCAAAATTTGCCCTCACAATACAAGACTTTGTGTGCTAAGAAGGTTCACAAGGTTCACAAAACCTTTCATGAGGTTCATGAAGTCTACAAGTCACTTTATGAGGTTCACAAGGTTCACAAGATTCACAATACTTACAAGACCTTTCATGAAGTTCATGAAGTTTACAAGACACTTTATGAGGTTCACAAGGTTCACAATGCTTACAAGACCTTTCATGAGGTTCATGAAGTCTACAAGACACTTTATGAGGTTCACAAGGTTCACAAGACATCCCATGAGGTTCACAAGGTTCACAAGACATCTTATGATGGTTCACAAGGTTCACAAAGTTCACAATTGGTCAGAAGAGTTGACAATCCCCTCAGACAATGCACCTCCTAAGCAGTGCATCCAAAACTAGGGTTTTGACTTTAATCAGGCTAAATGAACTTCCAAGACTTCAAGTGAGCTTCATAACATCTTATATGTGTGTAAGAATCCCCATGACAAGTTTCAAGACTTTTCTCAAAAGTTTGCTCATTCAGATGATCAGATAAGTCAAAATCAGTCAAAGTAGTTAAAAAGTCAAACTGAGGTCAACTGTGGTCAAACCAAAGTCAAACTTCATGATTTTTTGCCAACATCAAGTATATGAAGTAAAATTCATCATTTGATCAAGGGTTGATCATGATTCATCAAGGAGATTTCAGATCATCAAGAATCAGGAGTTTCTAAATTAGGGTTTCCTCAGTAAAAGTCAACTGAACTTTGACCAGCCATAACTTTCACATGCTTTATCACCAAGTCTCCATCCAAAGCTCATTTTGAAGGAAATTGAATTCTCTACAACTTTGTGTCTCACAATCCAAGCCCAAAAATGCTTCATTTGGAAGGTATGAGCTAAGACATTATAGGTCCTTTTGAAAGTCAACAAAAAGTCAACAACTTCAAAAGAGCATAACTTGAGAATGGTAAATGATATGGACATGAAACCAGTGGGGTTGGTTAGAGGACTCTTCAAGCTTTCCAAACTTTCCACGAACACCCTCATAGCATTAAAATTGAGGGATGTGTGCCCTTGCAAAGTTGGGAAATTTTTGGTTGGTTTATGAAGAAAATGGAGGTCTAAAACCAATTTTTTCTAAATGGGCTTGCCATATGATGACCCAATCCATACTATAACCTCATGCACGACCCAAGTCAACAAAAATCATATTTTTTATCATTTTATTTTTATTTATTTTGATTTAATTCATTAAAAAATCATTTTAAATTAAAATAAAATATAAAAGTCTAAGATTTAAAAAAGATTAAGCTTCTAGAAATTCATAAATATGATTGGAATTAAAGTGGTAAGAAGATCATGATGATTGGCCTAAAATAGCAAGTGTTTATGCAAAAATATTTGATTTTCAAAGCCTATCTTTTTGAATCTTTTTGGATCAAACTTCTCACACAAGTATCAAGTTTTTCTGACCTAATTGATCACTCTATAAGTACATGAGATAACCCTAATCACTATTCACGAATTCCAGCTCAAAAGTGTAAGTTTGCAAATTTCAAAAACCTCTCCAAAACTCAAATTCGGTTTCCCTTCCACAAGGCCTTTGAAGGTATTTGAAGGACATAAGAGTGATCCCTGAACATCACTGAATCATTACCAATCATTATTTGCATCAAAAACCTCATGAATTGCATGAACCGAATGAACATTGTTCTTGTTTTCTTCATTTTTCGATTTCATTAATTTGTTCATTATAAATTGTTTTTGTGCCTATAATCTGGTTTGTTATTGCATAAGGATGATTTCTGGGCAGGTGAATTGAAGTTTGGATGCACGAATGCTTAGCCACCATTATTAGGGTTTCTTCGGCCAAAATTGGGATTCAATGATTGAGCCAATATAAATAATTTCTAAAGACATAGGATGATTGCAAATGTTGTCTGGAATTCAATGATGGTTTCAATTTTGTGAAACTTTACTGTTTTGTTGATGTTTGAGTTTTATAGGATTTGCTGCAATTTAAATTTCGCAGGAAATGTTGCAGGAAAATTCGCAGCAAAAGTTGCAGGGCTTGAGGAAGAAGATGGTCTTTTGCGCGCGTGTTTCATAATTCAAAAGTTTGTTTAAAAATATTATGTATTATTTCTGTTTGTATTTCACAAGCTGGTGCTTGTCCTAGTGGTAAAGCAGACGCGCGTATTGTTGGAGGGCTGGTGTTCGAATCCTGGCTCCAACCAGTTTTTATTATTTTTCCATTTTAATTGCAGCCTTAATATATTATGAATTAAAGTGGTTATATTAACAGGTTCGCTCTCCCAGCTGGAATGGTAACGTGTTTGTGTGATTGTTTGCAAGGTCCTGGGTTCGATTCCCCCAGGCCTTTTGTTTTCTTTCTTTTTTTTTCTTGATTTTCAGGATTAAGGAACAAAAGCAAATGAAGCCTTGTTTCTAACACCTGCGCGCAGGCTGGCCCAGTGGTGACTCTTCATCCAGGTTCCAGGGAGGTCCTGGGTTCAAAACCAGGCCTCCCTTTTTTTTTCTCTCTTTATTTTCTTTGTTTGATTAATGTTATTGTTTTGTTTTCTTAATTAATAATTAAATGGTAAACCTATTTTTTTTTTAATTCTAAAAACTTTCATAAACCCTAATTCATCATTATTAATTTTAATAAGTTTTTTTTATTATTATATAAATGTTATTTTATTTTATTATGTAATGTAAAAAAATGGTTTTTTTATTTGTAAATAATTAGGTTAACCCTAGTTTTAATTCAAAATTTTCTTTTATTTAAAATTTAACCTTATTATTATAATCATTATTTATAAATCTTCATCACATGTATATATCATACAATTTATTTATAATTTAAATCTTATATAAATATGCTTAATATTAAAATTTTGTTAATTCTAATTAAATTCCATAAATTGTTTATAATTAAATCTTCGCATGTAAATAATTTTATTATATATTTAAAAACTATGTAAAAATTGCTAATTTAATTTTTATAATTATAATTTATTTTTCATAATATGATCCTAATTGATTTAATTTTATAATTTACATACAATTTCAAATTTTATAATAATTAATATGATTGTTTATATTTTCTTATTAACTTTTAAATTTTGTTTATTATAATATCTTTGTTTATTTCATTATTATTATTAATTATGTTTATATGATTATTACTAACCCCATTTATCTTTAAATTATTATTATTATTATTTTCACTAACCCAATTATAATTGCTTACTTATTTTGCTTATTAATATTTTGCTTATTTATTTAAATTGCTTTTATTATTATTATTGTAATTGCTCCTGGATGTAATATTCTATAATGTTTAAATTAATTATTTTATGTCATGGTTAGTAAAAATAGGGAGTGTAACATGTATGTTTATTTAAAATTAATTTAGGTCATTTAAATTAAAAGATAAATATTAAATTGTACACTCACACACGTAAGTCGATCTTTGATCGCCATCTCACTTTCTAGGGATACCTCTCATTGTTGCCTAATCAAAAGGTCAAGTAGGGTGTATAAAGCAAAAAGTCCCTCAAAATAAAGTCATCTAGTCCCTTAACAATAAAAGATCAAGTCCCTTTTCGAATGTTGCCTTCGTAATGATCTTGTCCCTTTCGAATAAAGATGACAGTCCCTCCAAAATTGCTTAATACACCCCACAGTTGCCTACATAAACAGATATCCCTTCACTTGTCCCTCACATCCAAGGTAATGACTACCTATTCCTTAATAATAGGGATAGTCTTACCATTTAAAGGATTCAAGAACAGAAAAGACTTAAAACTTAGGGTAGGTTCCTCGTAGTTACTTGCTCATTATTCAACAACTTTTCAAACACTTCACAATTTCAAACAATTTTCAAAACAAAGGTTTTTTACGCATCCGTACATGGATCATTATTAAACTCTTAAGAAAATTTCTATCCACACACTTCACATTTCAAAAACATTTTAAAGTGAGCTAAGTAACTAAGAGCCCATGGATAACCATGGATGTAAAGGGTGCTAACACCTTCCCTTTCAATAACCTACCCTCCGGACCCAAAAATCTTTTAAAAGGTCTTTCGTGTTCTTTTATGCCTTTCCTTTGGATAAAATAAAAGTCGGTGGCGACTCTTGCTATCCGCAACATAACTAAAGTCAGTTCTCCCACCGTGTTACACTAATGCATGCGAGATAAACGATATGTAAATCGTTATCCGGACGCGATACCGCACAAAACTAAAGGTGAATACCAAATTGTAACACCCCAAATTTGCCCTCTTCTTTTTAAGCATCATCATCATACCATTATCATCATAAGCATATCATATCCTTGGCATCTTTGCATGGAAAGATGAGGCATAACACTCTCATGACCTAACATTAAGCATATGATCATCTGTGGAGAGATTTGAGGCATCACAAGCTATAACAGGAGGCCCAGTGGATTTGTCCAAGTCCTATGAGGGGTCTACATTACATTCACAAGTTCAAGATCATTCACGAAAGCCCAGGAGGTTGGAAGATCACCAGTAAATTCAGGCTAGGGCAAGCTCCTACACAATGATCCCAAATTAGGGTTTCACTTTCAAACATGAAAACTTTGTGAATTTGGCCATTTCATCTGGGCAAAGTCTTTCATATGATAAGAGGATCCTAGGGATGAAATTTGGTGAGAAAACTCCTTGTGGAAGTCAGGTATTTCATTAGTTGCTTGTAAAAGAAGAAATTGGTCAATTGTGCATTCTAGAAGTCAACTGTGAGATTTCAAAGGGTCCAACCATATTTTTCAAGTCAAGGGATGTTCTTATAACCTTAGAAGAGGTTTGGAAAAGTCAAAGATCAAGAATCAAAAGGTTTTGAGGAGTTTTCCATTTTTGGCATGTGGTTGGTCATGGAATTTGCCATTTTTAGCAACTTTTTGCCCTAATCTTCAAAGACACATAACTTGGTAAAAAAAGCTTCAAATGAGTTTCCATTATACAGGAAAGTTGAAGATTAAGTTCTACACTTTTTAAAAAGTATAAGTACATTTTCATAGCCCTCATGGATTGGGAGATAAGCCCTTCGAAAGTTGCTTGAATTTTAGGGCATGCCATGAATTTCAAGCTTCCTTCAAATGCAAAAGCTCATGTACATCATTTCCAAGTTATTTCATGGACCAAATAAGATCATATTATTACAAGGCATTGCATAAGTGTTGTTTTGCTCCAAAAATATCATCAATTTTGTGCATGAGGTGAAGTATACCACACAAGAGGCAAAATTGCATAATCATTCAAAAAGCATGTTACACTCACAACCAAAGGTCAGGATTGATTCAAGAGAAATCAAGGGATGGATTGAAGTCAGAATGCACACTTGAGGGAAGGTTTGCATATGTGTATGAGGCATTCACACTTTTCATGCAATTTGGCAAATGCACCTCAATCACACTCCTCATGCCACTTTTGATTCAAAAACCCTAGCCAGGTGAAAATAAAAAGCATATAAAAGAAAAGCATGCCCTAAATTCGTGTGGAGGCTCTCTCATTTCTCAGATTCACTTTCTCTTGCTCACTTTCATTTCTCTTCGAATTTCTCTCCTCAAGCACTCTCTTCACAATCTCTTCACACATTCTGCTTCCTTGAACCCTAAGGATCACTTTGCACACAATCATTCAAGCTGAGAGAGAAGATTCATAAAGGTTCCATTCAAGAGAAAGGGCTTTCGGATTCCCAGATCCAGCTTCCCTCAAGCTCTATCTTGCATTTATTTTGCAAGAGGAGGTCAAAGTGAGCAGATCTGCAGCTGTAGGAGCATTATCTTGGTGTTTTGAATGAGTTGCAAGTTCAGGTATGATCTGAAATTCGTGGATCTAAACTTGAAATTAAATGTATGCATTGTGATCTACTAGTTGTGCTGATGATTCTATGCTAATTAGTTTGGAAAATGGATGAGTATTAAGTGTTTTATGATGATTGAAAGTTTGACATGTAAATCTGTTTGTCTTCGATCTGAATTATTCTTTGATCCATTGTGAATTTTGTTGCCATATTTGGATTCAGCATGTTTTGTTTGTTTGATATGGATAGTTTGAGTCATTTTTGTGGTGCTTTGTTCTTGATTTGAATTTTCCGGTGTCGGAGCCCTAGCTCCGGTCACCGGATTCTGGAGATTGATCACCTGAGTTTGAAAGGAAGAAGATGAAGCCTGGCCTTTGGATCTGGGATCTGGACGGAGGAAAACATGAGAACGCATTAAAACCACCCCCTCCCTCTCACGTGTTTTATATTTTAATTTGTAATCTGAATAATGCATTTTGTTTCTCACCTCACCGTAACACCATGCACTCTCACCCCTGACCAATGAATGTGATGACCTGGATTTTTGTTTGACCTAATCTCACGCGTACCTTTGATCCATTGGTTTGTCATTTTTCCTGAATTAATTGAATTTCCATAATAATTATTGTGAGCTGCGCTGAAACCATTGAGCTTACCCTGCTATCCCCACCCCCCTGCGTTGAAGGCCCATTCAAAATGAACTGATCTGCTTGCTGTTTGCACCTCAGCTTCTTTATTTCTTATTTTTTATTTTATTTTATTTTCAGTTTGATTTTCAATTTTTAAAAATAGAAATAGCTCTTCAAAAATTATAAAAAAATTCATGAGTGATCCTTTTAGTTTTCTCTAATATTTGGTATTTTTATTTGTCATTTATTTTTAATTGCCACGTAGAAATTAATTGTTTCCTTTAATTAATTGTTTTTATTTCATTTTGAAGCATGCTGTCTTGTTCATTTTCTATATTGGTCATTAATTTGAATTTTGAGAGGATTCTTTTTGCTCTGGATTCATGATGAGATGTAGTTTGTTGATGATTTTTGTTCTGATTTTTAGAAGTTAGCTTAATTGATTTTGGTCTCTAACTTGTGCATGAAGCCTTCTAACTCTAATCCATGTTTGAACCTTTATTTGAATGGCTAAGCTTCTGATTTTGATCCCCTCCTTTTGGCATGTTGATATTGTATGATTGAAGATCATTTGTGCAAGTTTGTGGAATTTTTGGATGTATACTTGAATTGATTTGAATTTTTGTTCCTTACTTGTTCCCTTTTGCTTCTTTTGAGTCATATGGTCATTCCTTAGGTTAGAAGGGAACTTGTGCCAACTTCTTTAAGTTGTTTAGAGCCATCTTAGGTTGTTGATACCCCTCTGGTCTTGAGTAGATGCTTGTACCTTGAGAAGTTGGTGTTTGTTTGCTCTTGAAGTTCATTCATTCTTATGCATGCTCACTTCACTTCCTTTGCTTCTTTACTTCTCATAATGTAAATACTTGACTTTGTGTGCTTCTTCTCTTCATCTCACATGATCCTTAGGCACTTTCTTAACATGTTAGGGTTATGGTCTTTAACTTTGTGGTGTTGCTTTGACTATTTTGCTTTGTATCTTCTCATGTTTACTTTGTTTTGTCATGGTGATTAATAATGCTTCATGTTGAGTTGTATAGTTCTTTTTTCATTCTTATGCTTTGAATTTGCATTTGGAATTTGTGATTAAGACTTCACTTCTGGTTGTGTGACTTTGGTTTGACATTATGTTCATTTTGTGATGCATTTGTTCTTGTGTTACTAACCATTTCAGGGGCTTTGGTAAGTGAGAGGTGTGGATGTGATTCCCACATCTCCAAGTATTATCTCTTATCTTTTCTTCATTGATACTATTCTTGTGATTGTTGGGGCTTAGGCCTTACTTCCTGCCTCTTCTATTCTTCATTCTTCTCTTTCTTTTCTTCTTTCTTCTCTTCCTTTAGAATAGTAAACCTCACTAACTTAGGATTACCTTGCATGATAACAATTAGGATTCATTAGTCCCCCATTAGACTTTTACCTTTGTGATCCTTTTGTTTCTCTTCTCTTCTCATCTCAAAACCCTAAAAAGACATTTAATAAGGATTGAAGTGATATCTTGAGCAATAGCCTTATTCCATGAGACACTTGTAGTTTTCCCATCTTGGGATAGTACAAGCTTGTCTTGTGATGCACAAGTCTGATCAAGATACTATCTTCACCAAGAAAACCATAAAAAAACACCTCTTCATCAAAAATACAAAAACACTTAATAAATTTAATGAGTTAGTGAGCCTAAACCCTAATCTCTGGAATCAAGTTTTGGGGATCTTCTCCTTACTTGAGTCTGCTTGTTCTATTATTCCATCTTGGAATGTAGTGACAGGTGCAAATCCCATGGAAAAGAGCTTGAGTTCACTTCCTTGTGACACACTCCTAAAAGCTTCTGAAAAAACACAAACAAACAATAAACGTCTCTCCTTCGGGACTTCTTTTCTCATCTCCTTCGCTCCGTCCGCGAACTTGCTCCTACTTGTCATTTTGCAAGACGGTTACGCACTCGTCGTACGAGCCTGCAACACCTAAGCATTTCCATAAGAAGTTCAAGCCTTAATTCACAAGCAATCTTTTTCACCCCTAGTTAGGGGAACTACGACACCTCTAATCCTCATTGTCCATATGAGGTACGTAGGCAGTGGGGTAGGGCCCGTTCGAGCACACTATTTTATTTTACCTACATATTCCCCCTTTCTTTTCTTTTCTTTTCCAGTTCCAGTCTCATTTTTGTAGCAACTCTCATTTCTTCACCCTTTGAAACATTTTCTTTGCAAGCGTGGATCCCGTCGGGTACGGCGGACGATCTGGGGTGCTAATACCTTCCCAGGTCGTAACCAACTCCCGAACCCAGTCTCTTTGGTTCGCAGGACCCGTGTCCTTCCTCTTCTTTCTTCTAGTTTGTGCAGCATTACCATTCCCGTTCCTTCGGGATAAAAATTCCTGGCTGGCGACTCTAACCTTTTCCGTGCCACTTTCGCGTTTGTACCAGGATGGAAATCCGGGGAGCGACAGCTGGCGACTCTGCTGGGGATCGAACCCAGAATCTCTGGTTCCCCTATGAGTCTCTCCTAGTGCTTGCGTGTTTCTGTTTCTTTGGGTGTTGATTGTTTGTTGTTGCGTGTTTATTTTACTGTTGTTTATTTACAGTTTTATTTACAGCTTTATATACAGTTTTCAGTATTTATTTTATGCATCATATATTATACTGGACTATCTGGACTGGATTTTCTGTTTGGTGGGCTTGGGTGATACTGTTTCTGAGAGATGAGCTCATTACCACGGCTCAAGTGCACCTTAGGACTTAGAGTGGTTCCACTTTGGCCTCATGAGATCTTATCATGGGGGTAGTAGTGAGTTCCACGCCCAGATTTGTGACTGTCTTGGAAATGTCTTGATTTGGGGATCTTCCTCTCTCATTTCATAACCTTGATAGTTATGTGCAGCTGGGGACCGATCATTGAGAACCTTGTGGAAACATCCCTCTCTAGTGATGACAGTGGCAGACCACATTGTGTCGCAAACCCACTCGCACCCGAGGGCCCACCTGGAACTCACATAGGATGAACTTGTTTTCCCGGACTCAGCTGAGGCCTCACTGCGTAGTACATAATGCCGAACCGATTCCCTGATTTGATCATGAGCCATTTCTCGGAAATGGTGAATGTATTATTGCTATTCGGCTTTGAGAGTCCGTGATGTTTGACCCGGAGCATACCAATGAGATTGGGAGGGGTTTACAGGTTTGCAGGAACCCTTGACCTCCACATACCCTCATTATTAGTGGTCCTTGTTATGATTTGGTCCTTATGGTTCTGGATTTCTTGTTCTCTTGGTTCTAAGAGTTTTTATCAGAGGGTTATGGCTCAGAGGATTTTGGTTTTCAGTTATTCAGAGGGTCCTTATATCCAGTGTCCAGTATCCAGATGGTCCCAGATTGATCATATGCCTGCATTGCATTTGCATTGCATCATACTTGCATTAACTATTTGTGTTTCCATTTTTCAGGTTATTGTTCACAGTTAGCACCCAGTTTTGGTAATTATAAGCTTTCCAGATGGCAGAAGTTAAGAGAATCACAAGGAAAAAGAATGTTCATTATACTTTTCTTCAACCAGAGGTCAAAAGTGTTCAGAAATTAGCAGGGCTGATGAATGACCAAGTCTTAGGGAATTTAAGAAAGAGGTATGGTCAGATATTGAAGTACATGGACAAACCTACTACAGACCAGAAGGATAGCTTGCACACTTTGCTTCAGTTTTATGATCCCTTGCTGTGGTGTTTTGTATTTCCAGACTACATCTTGGCTCCTACCTTGGAGGAGATTTCCAGCATTTTGGGTGTTCCCCTCAGAGATACTTTGCCTTACTATGGGTCTGAGGTGGTTCTTAAGGAAGAAGACATAGCCAGAGTCTGTCGTTTACTATTTTCTAAGGTCAAGAAGGCTTTGAAGGACAGTGAAGGCAGAGGACTTCCTTGGAATGTGCTTATACCAGAGGCTGAAGAGTATGCCAAAGAGGGTAAGTGGGGAGACTTTGGTGCTATGCTGGCTTTGATGGTGTATGGATCTAGTCTTTTCTCGGGAGAAAAGGAGTTTGGGAGCCTGGAAATGATCTCCATATTTTCTAAAGGAAATCCTGTGCCAACTCTGTTGGGAGATTTCTACTACAACGTTCATTACCGGAATGAGAAAGGCAGAGGTGGACCAGTGGGCTGTTGTGCTTCATTATTTGCTGAGTGGTTTGCTAGGCAATTTCCAAAGTCAGGCTCTTTCAAGGAGATGAGAGATGAGTGGAGATGGTCTAGGAGGCTGATGGGACTAACTTCTGAGGATATAGCTTGGGGGTATGACAGAGATTTGTTGGGAAAGGAGTTGCTGGTCAGTTGTGGAAGATTTGCTGGAGTGCCTTTGCTAGGAAGAAAGGGGGTGATCGGTTATCATCCAACATTAGCCAGGAAGCAATTTGGCTATCCTCTGAGAGATCCACCAAATATGGAAGAATTTTCTGAGTCTTTGTACTTTCCTGTGGAGGGAAACAAAGAGTTAGTCCTACAAGCATCTCAGGCTTGGGCCCATAGGATGAAGAAAGGTAAGAAGGACTTTGGCAGAGTAGATCCCAAGACATATCCTCCTTTTGCTACATGGTTCCAGAAACGTGTAGAGGAAGTTCTCATGCCATTCTCAGTGGAAGCTCCATTATATCCCAAAGAAGTGCCATGCTAGAGTACTATCTCTCTTGAAGAATATAAGAAACTGGAAGCTCAGTTGCACGAAGTCCGGGTAGAGAATGCTGAAATGGTTAACTTGTACCATCTTGCCAACCGGGCTAAAAATGAAGCAGAGGGAAAGCTACAGAAGATGCAAGCCTCATTGGAAGCTAAAGAGAAAGAGTTTGCTGGAAGGGAAGCTCACTTTCAGAGATTGGGTCTGATGGAGTCAAAAAGAGAAACGGAGCGTAAGAAGACTTTGAAGACTCTTAAAGAAGCTCGCTGTAAACACCCCAAATTTTCCCTCACCCATTCACATCATGGCTTGTGGTCTTTTCATATGCATAAATTCAACCATAGCATCTCATATTGCATCTTTTGCTTCACTGCATTGTTTCAAAGTCATCTGCATCTAGGGTTTGTGATCTGAGCCATCCCTGAGCCATTTGAGCCACTCCAAAAGTCATCAATCACTTCAAAGGGGTCCATGTATGTTCTAGAATCATATTATATCCTCACAAGGCCAAGGAAGTCAAAGAATCACAAGAACTGAGAAAGGCATGGAAGCAGAGCCAGGTTTAACTGCACAGATGACCTAAACTTAGGGTTTTGGTTTTAGAGGCCATAACTCCAATTTTTTTGGCCATTCTTGTTTCTATTAGTCTCTATATGTTATAAGGATCATGCATATCAATTTTCATGAAGAAATTCCATGGGGAAGGCATCTGATCAAGAGATGACTTCTTGAGCAAGTCAGTGTAAAATCAGGGCATCTGAGGCCTCCAATGACCCAACCAAAGGGTGTTCTCCATCATTTTGAATGTGTATGATCTTTATTTGGTCA
Organism: Lathyrus aphaca; assembly: GCA_963966055.1. Classification (NCBI taxonomy): domain Eukaryota; kingdom Viridiplantae; phylum Streptophyta; class Magnoliopsida; order Fabales; family Fabaceae; genus Lathyrus; species Lathyrus aphaca. Next base: position 61,000,946 of record OZ014522.1, on the reverse strand, counting down.
TATAAGATGTTATAAGTTCACAAGATTGAATAATTTCAAGCCATTTGCAAAGTTGCCTTTTTTTGGAAAGTGACTTATGATGAAAACTTGCTATTTTGGGAAAGTTTTTCAACCTCCTCTTATTGATTCAAAAATGCTTCAAATGAGAAAACTTTGGTCATGAAAGTTGTAGATTGGATCATTCCCTTTTAAAAAAGTACAAGAACTCTTTCTAATTCATTTTGGATCAAAATTTATGGCTTTGCAAAGTTGGGAAAAATCATGAAATTTTCACTTTTGCACCAAAGAGGGAAAGTTGCAAAACCTCATGCCAAGGCCAATGATGACTTCAAAGTGACTTCTAATCTTCATACAAACACAATCCAATGCCTAAAATTCAGATTGGCCCAAGAAATTTCTCATTTTCATGCCTTGATATCCAAGAATCATAAACCATTTTTCATGAAAATCCCAAAGAGGGAAATCTTGCAAGAAGGGTTTCTTTGGTTTTGTTTGGTCTCTAATCATTATCAAAGTATCATAGCAACATTGTATGGTGCATTTTGCTGCATATTTCCCAAGAGATGTCACATGTCCATGGCCAAAAATCACAAAGTGTAACAAGTTGCAAAATTGCAAAACATGTGAGATCTCACCCTTCATCCATTCCAGCTCACATCAGTTCATCCCATGGCCATCCTTGAAGGCAGCTGAACCCAGAGCAACCCTAAAATAGCCTCTGGCACAACCCATGCTTCAAGTACACCTAACATTGACTTTTTGGCCAATTGCCCCATGCCATTCCCACAGTGCAAGTCACTTCCTCAGACCTCTTCCAATAGTTTAGGGATGTGCTATGGATCATAAAGCAAGCCACACACAAGCCTGAAACCTCCCACAATCCAGCTTGCACAAAATCTGTCCCAAACTTCTTCTCTTCGAATTTCTTCACACATCATTCAAACATCAAAAATTTCTTCACCAACAAACCTCAAATCATCCATAGAACAAGAATCACCCCCTGAAACAGCTTGAAACATCACACACAAAGACCTCCATTTCTGCTACACCAGAACAAAACATCCATAACCAGCCATTCTCAAAGCTCTCCAAGCTTCATTTCATCATCAGGGTGTTTAAAGGAGAGGGATTGCACCAAGTTTGAGTCCAGAAAGCTCAGAAACAGGGAGTCTTCATCTCAGGTAACATGAAGAACATTTTTCCCAGAAGCTAAGTTTTAAGTTATTTTATGTTTTTGCATGTTCCCCTGATCATGAATATGTATTTACTTTTGAAAATGGTGAAGAAACCAGCATGTATGATGACTGTGAACATTTGCCCGTGTTTTATATTTTGCTCGATTCATGCTTGTGAGGTGAAATAAATGAGTTTGAGATGAGGGTTTAGGTTTAGATGGATGAGAGGATCATTTTGGTGGAAGGAATTTGAAGTTTGGTAACCTGTAGAGGAAACTAGGGTTTGTGCTTGCCGGAGAAGATGACCGGAACCACTGTTCCGGTCATCTGAAAATCATTAGCCCTAATTAGGGTTTAGGCCAGTTTTAAATTGAGACCCATGGATCTGCCTTCCCGCGCGTGTTTGTGTGGACCAGATCCTCCCATTAGCCATTAATCAGTCATTAATTAATTAAATCCAGGATTAATTAAATATTAAATAAGTTTAGGGAAGTTTGAACCTGGGCCGTCCAGATGCGCGCCAGGTTAACCCTCCCAAGCCCAGAACCAATCTGATCCATTCATTCAGCTTACTTTTCCTTTTTATTAATTTTAATTTATTTTGTTTGTATTTTATTTACACGAATTTTTAAAAATAGCAAAACATATTAAAAAATTCTGAAATTTTTTGTCAAACATTTCATTAATTTTCAGAACCCAAAAATATTTTTATCTTTATTTTTTGCTTTAAAAATTAATTTTAAATCATTTAAATGTTTATTTTTAATTAGTTAATGAAAATTAATTAATTAAAAATGTATTTAGGAATTTAAAAATCACAAAAAAAATTCACATTGCATTTTAAAACATTTAGAAACATTATCAAACTCTCAAAACAAATTTCTTTTTGGGTCTTGACCTATTTTGACAATTTTCATTGGAATTAAATTTGTTTAAAGGCAATATTTTGATCCTAACTTGAAAAAAATCCATTTTGCCTAACCATGAAGAGTTTGATGATGGTTCTTCTTGCATAAAATCCTTCATAACATGTAGTTTTCAGGATAAAATTGGTTTGAATTTATCTTTCATTTTCAATTTAATGTGCATTTTTCCTTTTGAGGTGCCTTGAAACCCTAGTTGACTTAGAAAAATCATAACTTCCATTAGGTTTAGATTTAGGTCCCCTCCTTTGGGCAATGAACTTGTGTAGGGTTAGGGTACCTTTGATCCCATTTTCAATTTTTTATCATGTCATTTGCTTCTGGTTTTGAATTTTTGTGTTGTATGTTGTTCATAAACTCTAATTCTTGTTTCCTTTTGCATCCATCTCTCATTTGCTTGCATCCAAGAACTTTCCATGACATTTTGTGCATCCATATGACATGTAAGACATCTTAGGACATATTAGAATCATGTTTGATCATTGCATCATTCATTTGACATGTCATACCTTCATTGCATTCCATAAGCTTTCATGGACTTTCATGTTTCAAGGCATGCTCCATATGCATCCATTCTCTTGTATGCTCACATATATGCATCTTGTATGACTTTGCACCATCTCTTGGCATCATTTTCATCATGTGTATGTTTCTGACTTTGGTCTTTGCCCATCCATATGCATTGTTCCATCTCATTTCTTCCTTTATGCATCTTGTACTAACTTTTCAGGTTAATGGTAAGTTTGTTGGGGAGGTGGATTTGCCTTCACCTCCTACCTCTTCTCACCTCATCATTTTGCATTTCTGCATTTTATCTTGTGTATTAGAGTGAGCTTGCTCATTCATGCTCTTGTTCTCTTTCATCCTTCAAGCAACTTGTCTTCTTAAGTGAAGCAAGTTGTCCTGCTTCTCTCTGCTTCTTCCTCCTTTCCTCTGCTTCCTTCCTGGTGGTTTCTCTGAAGATCTTCTTGCAAGCCTCATTAACCCTAGGAACAACTAAGCATGATAACAATTAGGGTTTGATTAGTCTCCCCATTAGTTTTACCTTTGTGTCATCTTTGAGTCTTCTCTTCTCATCTCACAATCAAGGACTAAACCCTAAAGGTTTTAAGGCTTTGTGATTAAGCTTATGCATGCATCCTTCTATTAGGATGGAGTGTATAACTTTAATCCTAAGTGTTAAACCCTTAATGTGTTTAAAATCCTTTAATCAATTCATCTAACAATCACTAAGACATCAAGCTTGTAACTTGGGCCTTGCATTAGGGTTCTAATTCTTCCTTAATTTGTTAAGAAGGACTAACCCTAGTGTTAATGGACAAGTCCCCCTCAAGTTGTCTTACAAATCATAAAAATCACTTCTTAATCTTACCATTAACTAAAATCCACTTTAATAAAGGCTTTGTTTTGTCATGAGATTAATCCCTAATCATTGATTAAGTTGAGGAGCCTTTCTCAGCTTAAATGTTCTCATCTGTTATCCTTCTATTAGGATGGTGTAATGGGTCCATTAAATCCTTGATTATGGCTTAAACTCATTACTTAACACCAAGCAAAAACTCCAAAGACATCTAAGTAATTACAAGTAGGTTAATGATCTTAATCCTACATCATGGTGATTAAGTGTGAGGTGCTTACTTCATTCTTAAGGTATTCTCATTACTCCTAATCAGAGGGAGGATGTGATGAGTTTACTAACCCTTGGTTTAGGCTTAAGCTCATTAACGTATGACAAACACAAAAAAGAAATAAAAGATTAAAAACACAAAAACTAACAATAATCGTCTCCTTCGGGATTCTTTTCTCATCATCTTCATTCACAAACGAGAACTTGCTTCTTCTGTCTAATGCAAGACAATTTGCACCTTAGCCAGAGAGGTCATACACTTGAGCATAGACAAGCAAGCAGTTCACAAGTCAATTTATCTTTCAGTCTCTTTGAGTCGAACTACGGTGTTCTGACTTCCTCATTGCACGAGAGGATACGTGGGCATAACTTAAAAGTTATCGAACAAAAGTCTTTGTATATTCCCCCCCTTCCAGCATTATTCTTTAAGCCTCATAGTTTTGATCATTTCATTCTTGTTCTTACACTGACACTCCACATATTTCACTTCACTTTCTTCTAGCACTGACACTTGCATTCTTTCCAGCTTTGATACACAAATTACACTGACACTACCCCTTTAAAACACAAATCTTTTAAGCGTGGATCCCGTCGAGTACGACGGACAATCTGGGTGCTAATACCTTCCCAGGTTGTAACCAACCCCCTTTCTCAGTCTCTCTGGTTCGCAACCGTCTTATCCATATATTTTCTCAGGTTTATGCAGCATTACCTTTCCTCCGGGATAAAAATTCCTAGCTGGCGACTCTTGTCTTTTGAGCTCACCCTTGTGTGTTCTCTCTCCTTTCACCGATCGTTCGCGTCTGTATCCCATTTGACTTAGCCTCATTTGGTGGGAGCGACACTCGCCAGTCCATTGTTTGGTTGCAAGGCCAAAGGGAACAGGAGCAGAAGAAGTATAAAAAAAAGAAGAGTTTTTCGAGGTACAAATGGCCTTCAAGAAAGAAGAAGTGGAACAAGTCCACAACATACGAAGGGAAAAGACTCAATAGTTGGCACAGAGCCAGATGGCCTTGGAAGAGGCACTGAAGGAGATTGAAGAGCTCAAGATGAGAGCAGGTGTGAAGAAGAGCAGGAAAACTGCAGAAGAATCTGAGTCTTTAGTTTAGATTTTCTTTTTTTGTTGTTCAGACTACCTACAAACTTGTTGTAGGAGTCTTACTTTATCTTTTGTCTTTTGTTCATGTATTGACTTGTAACCCTTCGGGGAATCTGTTTGTGCTCTAACTTTTGGCCGGCAGTGGGTTATCCATGTTATGCAGTGTTAATATGCAAATTACCGTTTCTGAATATGCAAAGCTTATTTGTCTGATACTGCTAAGATCTGAACACTCTTCAAAGGGGAAGTTTGAAAATTAATCTGGAGCAAATACCAGAACTGGGGCATATGAATGCCTAAACTTGGAAACATGAATAGTTACATTGCATGCATATAACGTGTTTGTTTGTTTTGCAGGTAGTTCTTCAGTTTCTAACGTTTATGTCCTTTCAGGGACTATAGCTCCCAGGAAGGTTCGAGAACAGCCGACCGTGCACAGATATCCCACAAGAGTCAACAGAGAAAGAATGATGGATCAAATGTAGGCTGATTTAGCTGACTTGAGATTGAGGATGGACAATTTCATGACCCTTATGGCAGGGATGGGTCAGAATCAGGAACGTTTACGTGAGATGGTGGAAAATAGTCAAGCCAGGAACAATGGGGCTGTTGATGGAGGTAATCGCAACGGTGCTGGCGCCCGTCAAGTTGAAATCCCCGTGGCACAGCCAGGGGTCACCATTATCAATGATGGACTGAACAACGTACAGATGGATGGTCAAGTTTACTTTGCTGGATGAAGCGGAAGGCCAAGGGGCTGAAATGAACAGAAAGTTTGAAGAGATGGCTGAACAGATCAGGGCCATTCAATCTCAGAGCTCCCTGGGGTTCGATATTACTGACTTGGGCTTGGTTCCAGGGGTTATAATCCCTTAAAAGTTCAAGTTTCTTACTTTCGAGAAGTACAACAGCACAACTTGTCCAAAGACCCACCTCCAGTCCTTTGTGGGAAGAATTGTTGCCCATACTGATGACGAGAAGCTATGGATGTATTACTTCCAGGATAGCCTGGTGGGGGCCTCCTTGGAGTGGTATATGAAGCTGAGTAGGGTTAACATTAAGAGCTGGAAGGACTTGGCAGAGGCGTTCGTGAAGCAATACCAGTACAATTTGTACATGGCTCCAAATCTCACTCAACTGCAGACCATGTATCAAAATGCTAAGGAGGGTTTTAAGGAGTATGCTCAAAGGTGGCGTCAGCTTGCTGCCAGAGTACAACCACCCTTGTTGGAGAATGAGATGGCTGATATGTTCATGGGAACATTGCAAGGGGTGTTTATTGAAAGGTTGGTGTCCTGTTCGGCAACCGAGTTCAATGATATAGTAATAGCAGGCGAGAGGGTCGAAACTCTGTTAAAGATGGGGAAGATTCAGGACACCGGTGCGAGTAGCTCGAGCGGTGTAAGAAAATTTTTCAATGGAACTCTGAGAAGGAGAGAAGATGAAACCAATGCTGTGTATGGCCGAGGACGGGGCCGAGGACATAGAAGATCATATAAGTAAGTGGCAGCTGTCATTATCCCTTCTAGTCCTGTGCAGCAGGTACAGACTCCACAACAGTAACAACAACAAACATAATGTAACAATTATCAGCAAAGACCTTATCAACTGAGAAAAGCTCGTCCGGCTAATAGGGTGCTTGAAGAAATTCCCATGACATATACTACACTGCTGTAGAGGTTGCTAGACCTGAACTTGATACAACTGAGGACATTAGCACCACCTCCACCTGGAGAGCTTCCAGTGGGGTACGATGCCAATGCTAGATGCACATTCCATTCAGGGGCACCCGTGCACTCAACTGAGAAGTGTATGGCGCTACAACATAAATTTCAAGACTTGATCGACTCAAAGGCGATTAACTTCGCACCACCGCCTAATGTTACATCAAACCCTATTCCAAACCATGGAGGGGCTAGAATAAATGTTGTGACGGAAGTGAGAAGTTAAGCCTGATTCTGAGCATAGAAGAAGTGAAGACTCCACTGTTGGTAGTGAAAGAAAGGCTTTTAAAAGGACAAGTGTTTCCGGGATGTGGTTCTGATTGTGAAAAGTGTTTGAGTTCAGTGAACGGCTGTGAAGACCTGAAGGTGGGGCTGCAATATTTGATTGATGAGGGGTCATTGCAGTTTGATAAAGTTGATAATGGAGGTGATTATGTGTCCACTATAACAATCTACTATGATCCAACTGAAATGCCTACCAGGAGGGAGCCCGTGACTATATATGCTCCAGAAGTCAGTCCTGTTACTATTACTGTTCCCGGGCCTGTTCCTTATACTGATGATAAAGCTATCCCATGGCATTATGGCTCAGATGTGTATTTGGAAGGATAGAAGGTCGAAAGTAAGTCAGTAACAATTGACCCGACTGTGGTGAACGTCAGAGGGGTTGGTGGTTTTACAAGAAGTGGTCGTCTTTTTGCTCCTCAAGCTTTGAGAGGAGATCCTGAAGCTGAAGCTGTTGTAAAGGCTAAAGGAAAGCAAATAGCGACCAAAGAAATGACAACTCTTGTTGCTGGACAAGGTACCTTTGAGAAAGAAGTGGAGGAATTTATGCGGATAATAAAGAAGAGTGATTATAAGGTAGTTAAGCAGTTTAATCATACGCCGTCCAAGATATCAATTTTGTCTTTGCTGATGTGTTCTCCAGCTCACAGAGAAGCCTTGCTGAAAGTGTTACAGATGGCATACGTTCCTCAGGAGATAACTGTTAATCAACTGGAGGCTATAGTGGGCAGTGTGAATTCAAGCCACGGGTTGGGCTTCACTGATAGAGATCTTACTGCTGAAGGCCGCAATCACAACAAAGCACTGCATATTAACATGGAATGTAAGGGTGCTGTTTTGTCGCATGTCCTGGTTGACACAGGCTCTTCTCTTAACGTAATCCCTAAGAAAGCCTTAATGAAGTTGAATATCGATGGCATCGTATTGCGACCTAGTGATTTAATAGTGAAAACTTTTGATGGGTCCCGAAGGTCTGTGTTCGGAGAAGTTGAGTTACCTGTGAAGATAGGATCTCAAGTGTTCAAAAGCACATTCTACGTCATGGATATTCAGCCCGCGTACAATTGCTTGTTGGGACGTCCTTGGATCCATGCTGCAGGAGCAGTAGCATCCTCTTTGCATAAAAAGCTGAAGTACGTGGTTGATGGTCAAGTAATCACTGTGTGTGGGGAAGAAGATATCTTTGTGAGCCACTTATCAACTTTCAAATACGTAGAGATGGACGGAGAGATCCATGAAACGCTGTGTCAGGCCTTCGAAGCGATTAATGTCAGCATTTTGGCTTCGGAAGAGAGAAACAATGAGAAGGAAGGGACTTCTATTCACTCCTACAAGCAGGCCAAAGAAGTGGTTCAATCTGGAAGCGCCCAGGGTTGGGGAAAGTTGTTGGAATTAGAGAAGAAAGATGACAAGTTTGGGCTTGGTTATCAGCCTGGTGGGTCCAACTGGCCTCAAAGTGGTAAAGCCATAACTTTCACAAGCGCCGGTTTGCTCGATCGCAACCACATCTTTGCAACAAGTGAAGAAGGAGAAAGTGACTGCGACTGGGATAGCTGGATTCACCTGTGTGCACCCGAAGAGGAGCTCAAGAACTGGTCTGTTGAGGACATCGTTCAAGTTACCTAGCAACCAAAGTAATTTACTTGTTTCCTTTTTTATCATGCTGCATTGTCAATCCTGCACTCTGCCCAAGGTGCACGAATCCATTTGTAGGGCCACCATGCTGTTAATGCATTTATATTTTACCATGAAATAAAGGACAATTTTTCAAGCAAATTGCGTTCTCTTTCTTTCGTTTTAAATTTTTCACAACAAATAAAATGGAAATGTGTTTTTCTTTTGTTTGTGTGTTTGCGTCTCTTTTGAAAAAAAAAACAGATTCTGAAATAAGCACATCATCTATGCAGTGTTGATCATCCGGATTCTAGTGATAACGTTCCTGCTATGACCACGCATGACTTTGACAATCCTATCTACCAAGCTAATGAAGGGGTTGAGGAAGACTGTGAACTCCCCGAAGAATTAGTGAGGTTGTTGAAACAAGAAGAAAGGGTCATTTAGCCTCATCAGGAAGAGATAGAGATCATCAACATTGGGACAGAGGAGTCAAAGAAAGAGATAAAGATTGGGGCCAGTCTGCAGGCTGAGGTAAAAAAAGAGTTGATTGGTATGCTACGGGAATATGTGGATATCTTCGCCTGGTCGTATCAAGATATGCCAGGGCTGGATACTGACATTGTTGTGCATAAGCTGCCACTAAGAGAAGACTGTCCTCCTGTGAAACAAAAGTTGAGAAGAACTCATCCTGACATGGCGATGAAGATCAAGGAGGAGGTTCAGAAGCAGTGGGATGCCGAATTCCTTGCCGTAACTAGTTACCCACCTTGGGTAGCTAACATTGTGCCAGTACAAAAGAAAGACGACAAAGTTTGGATGTGCGTTGATTATCGGGATCTAAACAGAGCAAGTCCAAAAGATGACTTTCCATTACCTCACATTGATGTGCTGGTAGATAACACCGCTCAATTCTCGGTATTTTCCTTCATGGATGGCTTCTCCGGGTATAATCAGATTAAGATGGCACCGGAGAACATGGAGAAAACAACGTTCTTTACCCCGTGGGGTACATTCTGCTACAAGGTTATGCCCTTTGGTTTGAAGAACGTCGGGGCAACGTATCAGCGGGCTATGGTCACATTGTTCCACGACATGATACACAAGGAGATTGAATGCTATGTGGACAACATGATTGCCAAGTCCCGAGAAGAGGAAAAGCATCTGGTCAATCTCAAAAAGCTGTTTGATAGATTGATAAAGTATAAGCTGAGGTTGAATCCAAACAAGTGCACTTTCAGAGTGCGTTCCGGAAAATTGCTGGGTTTTATTGTTAGCCAGAAAGGAATTGAGGTGGATCCTGCAAAAGTAAAAGCAATACAAGATATGCCTGCACCAAAAACAGAAAAAGAAGTGCGCGGTTT
>OZ014522.1:57976135-57986135 GCA_963966055.1 Lathyrus aphaca | reverse complement strand
TGTTAATCAAGAAACCTATCATACTCTGTTTTTTTTCATCGTTTCTCAAAACTTTTAAATGACGGTTGAAATCTTGACTTTTATTTACACAAATAAAACAGAAGTCAACTATATCACAGAGAAAAAAATGTTATAAACTCCTTAAAATATGCTTGATTTTTTTATTTTGAAATATCTTTTCAAACTGCATAAACTATTAATTTTAGAAACCATACAAAAGCAAGTCAAAAATATGAGTGCAATATAAGTTACAACTTACAAGGGTGTGATAGGACGATAAATTTTATGGTATTAGGTCAGTAATGTTGAAATCACAAAACAAAATCAAATTGCATAACAACATTTGGCTACCATTCAGAGCCCTGGATAAAGGTCTCTACAGTGAACTTCAACGTTTCTTCGTTTGCGATAGCGGGCTTATAGCCGGCTTATTTGACTCTCTGGGTTACATCTGCTCCTGGCTGTCGCTCCCGGGATTTTCATCCTAGTACAAACGCGAAAGTGGCGCGGAAAGGTTAGAGTCGCCAGCCAGACATTTTTATCCCGAATGAATGGGAAAGGTAATGTTGCACAAACCTAAGGAAGAAAGGAAAGGACAAGGCCTTGCGAACCAAAGATCGGAGTTCGGGAGTCGGTTACGAATTGAGAAGGTATTAGCACCCCAATCCGTCCGTCGTACCCGACGGGATCCACGCTTGCTTGCTTGTTTCAAAGGGTGAGAAAAATATAACTGCTGTTGAACAAAACCGCTAACTGGAATGAGAATGAGAAATGAATAAGAAAATGGAAAGAAAGGGGGAAATGTAGGGAAAATAAAGAATGTGCTCGAACGGGCCCTACCCCGCTGCCTACGTACCTCATCGGGATAAATGAGGATCAGAGACGCCGTAGTTCGTCTAACCTAGGCGGGAACTATTTGCTTGTGTTTTTTACAGCTGGAACTGCGTATGTCTATGCTCAGGTGTTGCAGGCTCGTCTGGTACGAGTGCGTTAACCGTCTTGCATGCGAGACAAGTCGTCGCGAGTTCGCGTTGTGAGTGAATGAGATGAGAAGAGAAGTTCCCGCAGGATAGTCGCTTGTTATTTGTTTTTTGTCTTTTATGAGAAGTGTTTTGAATTTGTTTGTGAACGGTCTTGTACTAAGACCTATCCATCGCGGGAAGTATTTACACCTCGTCCCGAAACAGGACGCGTATAAACACTCCGCAACAAAGTCTCGTGTCGTACAAGATTGTTCGATTTTTATTAAGTGTTTTATTACTTTTCTTTTGAAGGGAGAAAGAAAGACTCAAGTTGATAAAAGGAAAAATTCTAAGGGACTAAGACTCAATCCTAATTTTGTTATGTATTTACAAAGTGGTCCTAATGGTTAGTGAGGTTCTCTATTCCTATGGAAACTTAAAACTAATAGAATTCAACTTACTTCTTAATGAAGTTAAGTTGATTCTAAGAACACATGGGAATCCTATACAAGTTGTAAAATCAAAACAAAGCAAAACAAAATGACCTCGAATTATAAGAAATAAAATTCTAAAAAAATGCCTTAAAGGCATAAATAATAAATAGTCTATTTATTTATTCTACTTCTATATGGAAATAAAACTTCAAGCCTAAGTATTAAACTAATCTAAGCCTAACATTCAATCTAAAAAATCAAGTTTTAACTATCCTAAGTCTAATATTAAATTCTAGGACTAAACTTAAACTAAGCTATTTTATTTTTATTTGGACATTATTTTTCTAGTGGCCTAAACTAATGGGAACTATGTATAACTAGGCCTAAAACTAATATTCTAAAAATACTAAAACTCCTAGAAAAATTATGAAAATTAAATCATATGATTCTAACACTATCTAAAATATAATATTAAGAGAAATCCTAAAAAATCTTATTTTCTATGCCTAACAACTAATTATTTCAAGCTAAGAATTAACTACTAATTCCTAAGGATTTTATCACCAAAACCTAAGATAAAAATTCCTAAAAATCCACTAAAAAAAATCCTAAGAACTATCATGAGTCTTTTAATTATAGAAAAAAGAATGACTCAAAAAAGTTGCTGGAAACTACTTAAATAAAATAAACAAAGTTCAGCATAATTAATAGAAATTCAATAAAACTAATTAATAGAAAAATTCATAATTAATTCAAAAATAAACAAAATTCAGAAAATAAAAATGTCATAAATTTCTAAGTTGATTTCTTAAACTACTTTAATTTTTTATAGAATTTTCCCATGCTTTTACTATTTTTTATGAAATTACTTCTAAACTATAATTAACTTAAAATAATAATGCAGGGGGTTCTTTTAATAGATTTTTTAGTTATTCTTATAAACTGGGCTCAGAAATGGGGTGCAGAAAGAAAAGAACCAGGGCCCATTCTTTGGATAAAGGGGAAAGTGTGTTCAGCAATTATTTACAGTTCATTTCTTTATGGGCTTAAGGGAGAGGGTGAAAATAGCAAATAATAAACTTATCCTAATGAATACTTAATAATTGATTTTGAGGGATTAATTGTAAATTAAAAAAACTTAATTAACAATATTCAATCCTAATTATCATAAGACTAAAAAACTTAATGAATCTTAATCTTATGCTATTTTCCTAATCCTTAAAAATGAATTACTCTTATTCTAAAAATAATGTTTTCTAAAATATTAGTTTAAGAAAATGAATTAAATAATAATATTTCTAAATCTTAATTTGACTATAGTTTTATTAGAAATGGATTATCTCTAATCTAAGAAAAAGAATTAACTAATAATCTTGAAAAAAAGAAATAAATTCTAAACTTATGACTATTTCAATTAAGCTAATATTAAGAAAAATGATTAAATGTAGATTAAAATTTCCTAAATTTTAAATTTACCTTAAACTAGACTTATAATTTTGTCCACTTAATATTTTAATTAAACTTATCAAAAACGTTTTTTAAAGAAATCTTAATTTAAGAATAAAAATAAAAGGAATAAACTAGTTCTATTATAATATTCTAAAATTTTAATTATAATGCTTTCTAAAAAAAGCCTTAATCTAAAAACTATTAAATTAATCTTATAAAAAATAATTTCCTCTAAAATCTTAATTAAATAAAAAGAAATAGACTAATCCTCTTATAATATTTCCTAAACCTTAATTAACTAAACTTAATATAATATTCAATTTATATTACTGATAAATGAATTACATCTTAACTTAAAAAAACAAAAGATTAACTACTAAACTTAAATTGAATTAACTAATAATCCTGTTACAAATTAATTAAATCTTTAATCCAACTATAACCTAATTACATTGAAGAACCCTAATCCCTTTCTCATTTTCTCCCTCGCCGCCGCACAACAACCCCATCTCTCTCTCACCTCTCGGCTTCTTCTTCCCCTTGCCGTCATCGTTCTTCATCTCCTTCTTCGCGTAACCACCACCGTCTTCTTCTAACTTGAAGCCACCACCCTAGCTTAACCTAACAGACCCTCCACCGAGCCACCTTTCCTTTTCGCGGCACCAACAACCTAATTCATCCTCTCCTATCCCCCTAACAAACGCCACCAAAATGAGAATCACGAACATTAACGGCGGAATCGCGACCCCGGTGATGCTCCTCCTTGCCCTAATTTCACCGCGACCAACATTTATACTCTATCCTCATTCCGAAACCGAAAACCCAACTCGAACCCTTAACAAGATGAAGACAGATTGACGCAATCGCCTATCACATCATTACAAACACGGAAATCTCAACGAGAACTAGGGTTCGTACCTTGTAGCTTGTGGACGCGTCGACGATGCCTTTAAGGACAACTTGTTATGTCAAGGCCGTTACAAACTCAGCATCACTTTCGATCCATAATCAATGAGGACGTGAAGACGAAAACCGGCTCCGTCGTTCTAACGATACATGAGGCTCAGGTATGCTTGATTTCGCCTTGTTCTTCTTCTCTTGCTTCTGTGTGTTCTTGCCCGCAGCTCTTATTGATACATCTTCCTCACTGGATTTATCATACTTCTTTGCAGTTTCAATGAACCTTGCAGGTACTGACCTTATTGAGACTGTGATCAAAAAGTTCTTTGCGTGGATGACATTGTTGCAACAACCAGGAGGGAATAATAGTGCTGCTGATGATGATTTGATGGTGAGGTTGTTGGAGCCAAAAGGTGTATTGGTGGTTCTTGATGAACGAGGCAATTCTGAGAACTCAAGACCAAGATGGAGATGGAGAACTTGTGAGGTTTTGGGAGAGGAAAGAGATTAGAGGAGAAGGTTGAAGGAGGAAAAAAAATGTGGAAGAACCTGAAGATACACTGGAACTTCTGATTTATAACAATCATTCTTCTAGATCCTTCTGGAAATTTATGGTGAGTTCTAGAATTTCTAATAAATAACTTGTTATTTTTCTGTTATGGAATTAATTAGGAATTAAAAGTTAGTTATGCTCTGCTGTGATTGAGGTTTTGAAGTTAGTTAGCATACTGTTAGGAAGTTAGAATTTAGTTATTGATTTTCTGTTGAATGTATTCACATGATGCAGGTTACCTCAGCTGAAAAGGCCTAACACGAGTATCTTTCAGCTGCCGAAATTACCAACACCGTTTTTTGATCTATCCTCCGCAATGGCTAAGTGTGATCTTTATCATGAGAAATTCATGGCTTGCCAACTGATGTACTTTGGTAATGTTGTTCCCAAAGATACGAACGCTGCTGTTGAAACTATCAAAATAAAGAGGACCATTGAGTTTGTTGCTGAACGACGCTCTACTGGTTTCAAGTGTGGTATTAACTTTTGGTTTGGCGACAACTCTAGGATCACTTCATCTTGACAAGCTTTCCAGAAGCAACGGATTTCGCGAGATGCAGGAGAGTAAGCTTACGGTAAATTAGAGGTAAAATCCGTATATTTCTCTTCAATGCCTTTTGTTATAGCCTTTGAATTAGCACAGTGCTCCATGTACAGCATCCGGTTTTTAATTGTTCCAAATGCTTTCTCTCTAACGATACCAGCCTTTCCTAACTTTTCTGCAGTTAACTCCTGGAACCTAGGAACAATTCTTACACCTGTTGCTATGGCAATCAATTCCAACTCAACACCACCAACCCACCTCACAGTTGGCAAGTTTCTGTGCATCAACAGATGATTTGCTCCATCATCAAAATCCCATTGGCAAATAACAAAGGTTGCGCCTACATCCTTGTATTGTTGAATCATGTCATCAAAATATTTCTGCTCTTGACTCCTTAATGTCTGAAACTTCTCCACTGTGCCAATATCCACCTTATGCTTGGTTTTCTTTTCTTGCGCGAGCTTACGATTGATTGTGACTGTTTCTTGGTTTTGTTGCAATGGTATCTATTTGATAGTTATTAGAATGGATAGGTGGTTAGAAACAGTTGGAACAAAGTGGTTAAATTAATTCTGTCGGCTGGACAATTCTGTTGGAAAATCATATTGAAATTGATATGAAGTTTTCTTTCTCTTTTATGACAGTTAAAAGGAGTCTCAAGTTATTGCTGTTGGAGCGAATTGAAATAACGGTTGACGAGGAAGAGATTTCGGCTGGCACTGTTCGACGAAAATTTGTATAAAGGTTACTATCCTGTAACTTTCCTTTTCTTTTTTCTTTCCTCTTTTTTTTGTTGAACTTTCCTCTGAATTTACTATCACACTTGCAATATCTTTGCGTTATCGTTCATCTTTACAAAATTCTGCTATGAACTGTGTGTTATTGATGTTATCCTGAACTTATTCCTTGAAATGTTATGCAGGTTAATGTGAATCGATGGAGATGTGATGATAGATCGAAGAGAATTCTTAGATGAAAGTTTTTCTGCCTTTTCCAGTAATTTTGGTTATATTATTGTTGTAACTACCACTAATCTATAATAAAATATTGAATCATTTCCTTTCCCTGTAATGAACTTTGCTGAATTTTGTCTTGTAACACTTTGAAAACATGAGAAAAACTTTGTATAATGAAGCAACAATTATGTATATAGAACCTTGTGAATTTAATACTGAACTCTTTTGGGAACTTTTGTACAAAATAATCATAACAAAATTCCCACCAGAAAACCTCTAATTGCACCCTTTTGGATGCTGAATCGTACTTGAGGATTGATAATGATAATTAGAATACTTATTTTTTATTCCTTTTTTCCAACAGCATGCTTGTCCTTGTAAATTTTGGTAAAACATAGAAACAACAAACCAAAATATCTGAGTGGGCCATGAATAAAAAATATGGACGTTTAATTTGATGTTTGACAATGGATTATTGGGCCTGGTGTTTGAAACACAACTTATGATAACAACTTTAGGGAGTATAGTAATAAAATATGAAATAATTAAATTACTTCCAGAGACATGGATTCTAAGACCAGCACAGAGGTAATTGATTTAATAGAATTGGGTAATCAACTTGTACGTGCAACAAAATTAATCCACTTGCATCACCAAAATCTTTAATCCATACTTCGAACAACCAACGTAAGTCCCATGTGAATAATGCCTAAGAGTGCCAACAGAAAATTATGACTTTACTTTTGACAATTAGATCCTCGTGATGCCTTGACGGACAGTGACCTCCACCATGAAATCCTTTGAACAACATTCATACGAAAAATTAAATGAATAACACGTGGTCAGGGAAATAAACCCTGAGTCCACACCACTATCCCTTTTAATCCAACATTTCTGATGGAACCTCCAGATAAGACAAATGCGAGACTTCGATAAATCCTCTGACAAGAATGTGATCAGGACAGTGTGAATTCAGCCTACACCTTAAACTTGATTGCAATGGCCAAATATGCCACCTAGGAATAGGAAAATCTATATCACCAGGAGACGCTTCGATCATATGCCTTATGAAACAATGAAATGAACCAATATGCTGTTGATGATCTGGTGGGAAATGCTGATGAATGCGAAGTAATGAGCCAATAGAGGGAATAAATATGAGGGCAAATTTTGAGGTATTACAGCTGCCCCTATTCAATCATCTGCAAACCTGAACGAATAATTGCAACAGCTTTTAGACGTTCAAGGTGTGGAGTGATTGAATATTCGAATAAAACCTGAAAATTTGCACACTGAGGGTAATGGAAATGCCATCTGCCCATTTATTTATTTATGTCTTTTTTTGATTTTGACCTCTGAATAGGTAGCGGATCATAAGACCAGGTGGAAATATGCTAGGAAGAATGCCATCCTCGAATGACCACTCACACGGGATCCTCGGATCCAGTACTGAAACCCTCCTTGAATAGAAACACAATGGTATACCGGCCGCAGGCGATAACCATCAACAACAAAGACTGACCTCGGACAGACTTTGCAAAAGAGACAAACTGACCTCGATCAATAAGCTCAAAAAATGAACTACTATCCTCGAATAATAGCCACACAAAACAAAAACAAGACCAACCGCAGAAGGACTTGAAGAAAAGAATGCCATCCTCGAATGACAATCCAAAAGATCCTCGGATCTAACACGAAACCATCCTCGAATGGAGACGCAAAGGTATACCAGCCTCGACTGATAACCAAACACAAAGTTGACCTCAGACAGACTTTGCAAAAGAGACAAACTGACCTCGATCAATAAGCTCAAAAAGTGAACTACTATCCTCGAATAATAGCCACACAAACAAGACCAACCGCAGAAGGACTTGAAGAAAAGATATGTCATCCTCGAATGACAAACCAAAAGATCCTCGGATCTAACAAGAAACCATCCTCGAATGGAGACGCGAAGGTATACCAGCCTCGACTGATAACCAAACACAAAGCTGACCTCAGACAGACTTTGCAAAAGAGACAAACTGACCTCGATCAATAAGCTCAAAAAGTGAACTACTATCCTCGAATAATAGCCACACAAACAAGACCAACCGCAGAAGGACTTGAAGAAAAGATATGTCATCCTCGAATGACAAACCAAAAGATCCTCGGATCTAACAAGAAACCATCCTCGAATGGAGACGCGAAGGTATATCAGCCTCGACTGATAACCAAACACAAAGAAAATTGGACAAGATGGAACGGGATCGTTGTACATAAACGAGAGCCCAAGCAAAAAGGACCGTTGTACAAAACGGGAACCTGCGACGCGACTGTTGTATCAAACAAGACGCGGAATAAATGACCAACATTGGCTTGAAAAGACAAGGATGTCTGAGAAATGATGTTGGTATCCTCTGTGCGGAGTATTTCAGGTTGAGAAGATATTATATGTTGTACGTAATACACCTCAAAACTGGCCCATGCTGGTATGCACATGTTTGAATTTATGGCGTAATGCTCCATGATGATGGAAATGCTATGCTTTGGAGGATGCAGACGCAATGATGATTATGCGAATGACAATGCAAAGGAGATCTCCTGATAAGGAGACTGCAGGTATTTCCAGATAACTTGGCTGGGAAGAAACGATGATCACTGCATTGATCTAGTTCATCCTGGTGAGGAGGAAACAACTCTGCGGGGAAAGCTGCTAATAATTCACTGGCTCAGAATAGCCGCCACTGCCAAAAATAAATTGGACTTTGAGATTGGAGCGCCAAGACCCTGCTGGAGGCGAACCCTTCTTGAACTCTGATGGGGAAGTGAGGACTTTTTGGGAACCAAAGGCATGACACTACTGAGGAAGCAACTGTTGGGGAGGCAAGACACTCCCTATACTGTCGAGAATTGCCCCTGTCTGAAAGGAGACTTCTGCTTGGGGACGACACCCACTCCCTGCTACCTCGTTGGGTGAAATTTCAACTTGCACATGGCTGGGGATAATTGAAAACACCCTGGGAGGTGCTTGTTTCTGTTCAAACAAAAAGGAATGCCCATCCTGGATGATAGTCTTTAGCTCTGTCAGCAACACCAGCACTTGTACCTGCATGAACACAATCGATAGTACCTGCAACATAGAGAATTAGTTTGGGACCTGCTTTCCCCAGGCTCATAGCATGAATCATTGTCTAGGTATCTCAACACCATTTCTGAGTTATATTAAATGTTTCTATTCTCCTGCACGAGTTAGAAAAGCATTCAAATGTTCATAACACAATGCAAGTTACCATTTGCTAGACATTTTCACAATCAATCAATGCAAGATGAGAAAAAAAGTAAAAACCAAAAAGCAAAATAGTCAATTGACTGAAACTGAATTTTATTGATTTGGAAAGGTGGCCATGAATAGGCAATACAAAGGAAGCAGTTCCCTAGAATGAGGGAACGACTAAAAGAAAAACAAACTACCCTATTGGCAATGTAAAAAAATGAATCTCATCAAGTATCAACCCGGTTATGACTCGTATGTCTTCAAGACGCTCTGCTCTCTTGCCTCTTGAGAAAAAGTAAGTGAACTGATCTTCAACCCTTTGGATAGCCTCAACTGTATGTAGGTCATGGATCTCGCAGATCACAGTAGTTCGTGTTAATCCCTCTTTTGCGTGGATCGCCCTTTCAGGTTTTCAATCCACCGGGATACCCTTTTTTGCCTGAGTTGTCCGATGTGGCTTTTCAACTCAGCGGGTGTACATTTTTTTCAAGATTTCCCTAACTTTTGCCCGAGCCCCTTATTCTGTTTTTGGCTCGCCGGGATGCCCATTTTTTGCCTGGATTATCATTCTGTTTTTATCCAGTGGGTCCTTTTTACACGAAGTATTTTCTTACTGCGTCTGCGTTGACAGGGGATGGAAAGTCTTCTCCGTCCATGGTTGTTAGCATTAAGGCTCCGCCTGAGAAAACCTTTTTAACCACGAACGGTCCTTCATAGTTGGGTGTCCACTTGCCCCTGTGATCGTTGAGAAGAGGAAGAATCCTTTTCAGCACTAAGTCTCCTGGAATGTACCTCTGTGGTCGCACCTTCTTGTCAAAAGCTTGCTTCATTCGTCGCTGATACAACTGTCCATGGCATACAGTTGCTAGACGCTTCTCTTCAATGAGGCTCAATTGATTATATCTGGATCGGAGCCATTCAGCTTCATCTAGCTTGATATCCATCA